>CM042137.1:44734109-44746609 GCA_023376005.1 Doryteuthis pealeii | reverse complement strand
TGGTAAGTAAGGGATGATTCTATTTGGGATCATCGAAATCTCACTGTACATCCATACTGTATGTTTTGTAGGTGCAAACGTATAGAATCATACAAGGATTTCTATAAATCCCTAAGAGAGCTCAATGTATAATAACTAATAAATTAATTATATACAGAGCAATATTTAACTTTCAAAGAAAGAAAAACTTAACAAACCATCATTTGACTATGATAAATTTATTTCGACCAGAAACTGAAAATGAGTCTAGTCTCTTCAGATTGATTTTACAAAATACAGGGAAAATCGAATAGAAAAAATATTCACCAGAATTAAAACTTCTCACACACCCACATAAGAAAACCTTTTTTTTTTATCATATATATATATATATATATATATATATATATATATAATATGCCATTTAATTCAATCAATTTATTATTAATTTTTGACATTTTTTTTCTTTTGTGGTCCATTTCTTAAAGATAGAGAAAACAATAAAAAAATATATACAAAGGTGTCCAAAATGAAACAATTTTAGAAAAATAAGGAAAAGAAGAAAAAAATTAAAAAGATAAAATAAAAGATAGCAAAAATGCAGTTTTTAAGAAATTTGCTAAACAAAATGTTTAACAAAGCAATTATTTGTAAAATAAACCAGACATAAGAATTTCAGAAAAAAGCAAAACGAGAGAAACTAAAACAATAAAACAAGGAATTTCTTTGACACAGCCATTTTTTTATTGTTGTTATTGTAGCATGACATTTTTTTTTTGCTGGATTTCTTATTTCTTCCTGCAAGAATGGAGATTCTTGGAAGAGCCCAGCTCCCAAGACATTACACCGAACAGTATTCTGGAAAAACTGTACAAGAATAACCTATATATTTATTCTATTTATGTATTAATTTGGTTTTCGCCTCCCCTCCCCCGATCCATGAAAATTGTTTAAACAGCCAAAAGCCCAATTTTGGTTTAATGTTTCAAGCTTTGGAAAATAAAAACTTAAAATTATTCGTAAAAGTAAAGAAAGACACTAGAATTAGAAAATCCGATGCAGCATTTTTAAAAATTGCAAAATGTCTGGATTTACAAGGAGATATCAATAAAATGTTATCCTGGAATTATATACATATACAAAAATTGTTGGTACAACTAATTTGATATAGAAATTTTAATAGTATCATACTAGATCAACTATCAAACATAAAAGGGGAGAATAGGAGACTTAAGGACCCTTTCGATCGGTGCTTATAACCTGTAAATCGTTTTAAAGTCAGTGTATAAATTGCCTAAAAGGGTAAAATAAGGTCATGATTGGAGTAACAAGAAGGGAGGAAAAAAATAAACAGATCATTTCATATCACTTCAATTTGGACAACTACATCCCCAGCAAATAATGCTAGGGAATGTTAAATCTTATATAATTTAGTTTGTTATATTTATGAATAAAGAGAGGTCAATATTGGTGATAGAGCATATGTACATCTAAGTTAGGATTGCCTATGCAGTCATGACACAAAGACTCACATAGGTGAGAAACTAACAGTTACCAGCTGCCACTGTGTCTATGCTAATCTGCTAACACACACACACACATATATATATATATATATATATATATATATATATACATACATACAATTATATACAGAATAGGTATACCCCAAAATTCGGCTGCTATTCACTTTAAAAACGAATTAAAATTAATTAAATTGATTATTTAAGGTAAAATTTTTGTCTATGTCGAAAAGTAGTAACATAATGAGCATCAGTAAGAAAAAGAAAAATAATATTACACATGTAATTTATTTTTAATACATTTAAACTAATTTTTCGGTCAATTTCGATCGCGTATGACCTAAAACGCTGTTTAAAATCCCTGTTAACAAAATAAATGTAACATTCACGATTGAAAAAAAACAAAGAAAATTACTAAAAATCAGGGAATTATCCGATTTTAATGAATTTTTCAGTATTGATTTAAGAATTAATGAATTTTATAATGCATCAGTTATTTTATTTCAAAACTTTAATTAAATATTTCTGCTATGATAAATTAATACATGAAATTCATTTAAAATATGAGCAGCATGATTTTAAGTTTAAAATGTCATATTATTAGATTCTAAAAAAAATATCTTTTTAATAGCTACTTTACTTTAGTATCAATGACCCATATTTTTTGGTCGAAAACTGTATTGGAAATTTAGCGCCCTTTAAACGGAACACATATTGATGTATATTTTTTTCTTTCATAAAATAATAGCCAATTAAATAATTATCGAAATGAGTACAAAAATCTACTAAAATTATTTTTTAAGTTTTTATTTTCATTTTATTTTCCGATTTTCGGTACTTATTTACTACCCCAGCAGATTCTTTAAAACATACTTTTTTCTCCTATTCACACCGTTCGTCTTTTGTCTTTTTATTTATGCAAAAAAAGTATTAATCACATATATACCACACCGATATTTTGCGCCCCAAAAACAAGGGGGCACTCAAAGTTAAGTGACCCGAAAAAATCAGAAAGTTTTGAAATAAAATAACTAATGCATTATAAAGTGCATTCATTGATAAAGCAACACTGAAAATTTCATTAAAATCGGATAATTCCCTGATTTTTGGGAATTTTTGTTCAAAGTGTATTAAAAAAACAGATTTTTTGACAAATTGGGTATACCTAATATAGAAAGATATATAGAAAGTTTTATACGTTTAGTATCAACCGGTTAGGAGTCTTAATTTTAAAATAGTAATCCATAATGCAAACCAAACATAGAAGATTATCTCCACCCCCCCCCTATTTCTCATCATTTTGAAAAATAAATATGCCCATGTTACCAGGCAGCATTGAATGTCCAGATGAAGAATATATATATATATATATATATATATATATATATATATATATATATATATATATATATATATATAAGAAGTAAATACACAGCGATGTGTTTTGATATGGCTTTTTTAGCCGACAATTTTTGGGAGAATGTGCTTAATTGAAGTCGTACCTAATTTTGAAAGTTAATTAATAATTAATTAGGCGGGCATACCTATTCAAATGTAAGGCTAAACAAATCGAGAAAAAATCAATCTCTGTATGTACATTTCGGCCTATTAGGCCTCATCAGCAGAGCTATAGATAGGAAGACCGCCTTGTGCGCTATTCGAACCCTGACTGTCAAGCTGACAGGCGAGCACCGTAACCCCTACACCAATCGGACTTTCTTAGATTTTTCGTTTTGTTTAGAAGTAGGTTTTTATTCCTCTTATAGTGACTTTCTACACGACAGTGTGATATTAGATATACTAGGGGAAAAAAACCTCCCCGGGCGGTGTAAAAATTAATTTTTGAAAGATATTGCCTGAGGGGGTGAGAGTTAAAAATTCAATGTCAGAGAGTTTGTACGACAAATAAGTAAAATCAAATTTATTAAAGGAGTATAAAAATATAAAACAATATGAAATGGAAACTTAGTTCTGATAACTTTTAACACATATCAAAATAAAACAAACTATATATAAATATATAATACCAGGCATGTATTTATTAAAACTTGTTTAAAAAAAAACCCAATGAGGATCGTCTAATATTGCATGCTCAAATTTTGAGTGTATTTATTCTATGTTATGACGATTTTATATCATATGACGTAAGCAGTGGCGTAGTTTTTGTTACAAGAGTCAATCTCCATTATTGATAGAGGATATATGATAATTAAAATGGTTTAAAGGTCGACTAAATTTTCAAATAATAAATCATCTTCATAGATCTTATTTTTCTCATTCCTTTATTATTTTTCTATATACTTTATTTAAAAAAGGGGGGGGGGAATTAGTCAAAGTTGTCATTCTCTTTGTTTCATAGACAATCCGAATTATCTTCGTGCATAAAACTGAGGCAAGCAACTAAAAAAAATCCAGAGAATTGTATCAACTATTCTTTTAAATCCTTTCTCTCATTACCTTTCTTTTTTCCCCTACCCATTCTTCTAATTCTTCCCTACCCCCACTCTCTCCTGACTTCCCCTTTTTTTTGTCCACACCCTTGTCTCCTAGCTGCATGACAGTGGGGGGAGGGAGAAGGAGAGAGTGGGGGAGCGGGGAGGGTGCAGCTTCTTCTATTATAGCATCCCTCCGTGTAGTAATGGTGTTTCCAGAGATGGCTATCACTGGCCAACATATGCCAGCACAAGTAAATAACTACATCACACAGCCACTTGTCTGTTCTGGTTGGCATCAGGGGAGGTGGGGTGGATACAGGGGTGAGGTGGGGTGATATTGATGTGGGGGGTAGGGGTTGGAAATAGATACACACCAAGAATGATATTTTTGAGAAAGACAGAAAGAATGAAAGGGAGTAAAAAAAAAAAAGAAAGAAAATATATTCTTTTCTTTAAAAAAGAAAAAAATCTTTTTCTTTATATATATATATATATATATATATATATATATATATATATATATATATATAAACTGCATTTTTTGCTCTCTTTTCTTTTATCAATTTTTCTTCTTCTTTTTCTAACTTTTCTGAAATTGTTTCATCTTGGACACCTTTATAGACATTTTTTGAAATGGATCAGAAAAGAAAAGAAAATTGTCAATTTTTTTTCTTTGCTTTGTAATATGTCATTCCCCCCCCCTTTCTTTCTTTATAATAAAAACGGAATGGTTCATTATTTATCTGAGGTGACAACACTCATAAGAACTAAGAATTCGCCGGATAAGCAACACCAGATAATCAGTATTCACATTTTTGCATTTCGTTTTGGACGATTTGGACGGTCTCATTTTTAACCAAGGGGTGTTGCAAGATAATAACGGCCAGATCCGTAACAAACTTATTTGAATATCACTCATTTACTATTTGATGTACAGATAGAGTCAAACATAACATAATAAAAAATATACAACATATACTATGTATAGCGCGCACACACACACACACACGTGTGTACTTCTACACATGGGAGTGGATTAATAAGTCGATAGAGTGACATATTGTATGGAGGCGCGTGGGCTAGTGGTTAGAGTCGTGGAAAATGGACTCATCGATTCGGGTTCAATTCCTAGACGAATCTGTTGGCATTTCACATAGAGCTAATATCCTTGGGAAAGGTATGAATCCATATATTCTCCCTACAGCTATGGGTTAAATAGTAGGGCAGACTGGGCTCTTTATCCTAGGGTAGGTAACCAGTCTAGGAGAGGGATAACGCTGAATTCAAAATTCCTGAGGTCGGTCGTTGATTGGGTTTGTGTCAACCCTTGATGCACCAATTCTTTCCTATCGATTGTGCCAAAAAGTGTGGATGGTCCAACACAAGCCTTCACCACTATAAACAAATCACTGTGTGGATGTTCATCGAATGAACACTCATGCGTCGAAAATCGACGGGAGTGACATATTGCAGAAATGGGATTTGAAAATTTCACTGTATAATGTTTTATTCGTGCGACTTATTGATCAACACTGAACTACGTGCATTTGTATGGATTAAAAAATAAATAAATAAATAACCAACTACCATGAGCTTCAGACCGAAAAAACCTTCTGAGCATGTGCGGAAAAAAGGGCCCACTTCCGACCCCCAAGATAATCTCTCGGCCATTCTAACTTTGGCCTTAACTGGAGGAAACATACTTCCTTGTCGCGTGGTGGCTATGATCAGTAAATAAAGTTGAAATCCTAAAGCTAACTTTGTCTTTGTCTCTTTCTTTGAATTTCTTTTCAGCGCGACCACCAAATATGATGGGGTTAAATGCAAACCTTAGGAATACGCACCAAGAATAACCAGCTACTTTTTAAACCTAAAACATTAAACTTCTTGCTATCCCACACATTAGCGAAGGAGGAGATTATGTTCAGAAATGATTATTTGTGGTGCAAAGTAAACATTCTTTTTATTGATGTATACACACAGGTACTATATATATATATATATATATATATATATATATATAGTTAAACCTAATGTGTCAGATATACCTACTAACAGTTTCGCTTAGTAGCTCATCAGGGCAAGAATCTGAATGAATAAGTTTGGTATATTATATATATATATATATATATATTATATATATATATATATATATATATATATATATATATATAAACATTATACGTTTGAGTGTGTGTAGAAAATAGGAAAATAGTATTAAGAAAAGATTAATTTATTCTAGATGTAAAGTCAACGTTATAACGTTTCAGTTTTTTTTAACAAACCTCCATCAGGACTTGAGGTGGAAGAAGCCTTGTGTGGTAAGGTGTGTATAACTTTTAAAACATGGGAGAATGGTTGGTTGTGTAAAAAGAAAGGGTCGTAACGATTTAGAAGAGAAAGGAAGAAAAAAATAGAAAAGAAAGGAAAAGTGGACAAAGGACGAGAGTTGGTTGGGCTTTATGGAATGTCAACCCTTGTTGGGTCATCTTATGCTGAAGACGTATTTGTTTCATTCACATTTCATAGGTATTCAATTTTTAAAAACCCAATTTTGTTTTTTAAAAACTAATTAACCCATAGATCGGACCTTAACAGGTACTACCACTTCGGATCAGAGTGGACATGGGAGTAATAGCGATAAAGTAGTACTCCACATTCCCCAGAACTGAAACTTTACCATCAGATAAAGTTTAACATCATACCCAGGACATTAAGACTCTCAACCACCGTCTTCTAGCACATATATGATAAAAGCGATGTGAGGTTTGCTATCAGATCAATAGGGTTGGGACAATCATATAGGTGCTAGGGCTTCAAGAGATGAAATAAAAAGAAAGAGGAGGATGAAAAAGAAGAAGAAAAGGAAGGGTACCAAAAAGAAAGAGTAAATTATGACAAAGAATGAGTAGTGAAGATCTGAAGAATTATCCAAGTTCAATGTTCTTCTTTCCCTGAATTACCATCTTGGAAACGTCAAAGAAATAAAAAGAAACAATGATGCGAAGGTATTTTTGTCCCATGTTCTCTACCCCCAGTTTTTATCTATTATCTACAATCAAAGCCTGTCCACACCCATCCCAAATACTTATGTGATCACTCCATCATTTCATGTCACAGTTTATCTGGCTATCAAATCCAACAGTCTAGACAAGTCAGAAGAGGTTTTTTTTCAAGGTCAAGTCCTGTCCACACTTTCATCATAAGACTCCATTTTGTTTTTGTTTTGTATATGACTCCATTTTGTTTTCTTTTATTCACGCCTGTCAGAATCACCTTTTTTAAAACATATCCCATTGTCAAGATCCCGCCCCCGTTCTGTTGTTATCAGGACCCCTTTTTTTTCTTTTTCTTTATTTTTTAGAGGATTTTTTTTTTGTTACTGTTTTAGTTTTTTTCTTCTTCTAATAAGCTTAGATATGTCTTTTTTAATGTCCGTGCGCATTTCTGATACAAGGATCAAGCTACCAATGATGATTATTTTGGAGGTAATCCATCAACTTCATTTTCTCGGCCATCTTTAGTCGCCATCTTTCTTTAATCATAAAAAGAC
Organism: Doryteuthis pealeii; assembly: GCA_023376005.1. Taxonomy (NCBI): domain Eukaryota; kingdom Metazoa; phylum Mollusca; class Cephalopoda; order Myopsida; family Loliginidae; genus Doryteuthis; species Doryteuthis pealeii. The sequence goes on along the minus strand of CM042137.1, from coordinate 44,739,119 downwards.
AATGTAAAGTGTGTATGTTATGTGTTCAAAGAGGCTGGGGATGAGTTTAAACAGATTCCTAAACGGAGAAGTTAAAACAAAAAGCAAATCCTATGACGAAAACCAGAAATATAGATATAAAACTCAATTTTCAGACCAATACGTTAAATGCAACACATTTAATAGGCGAATTATGCGAAATAGAAAAAGATACAATTATTCGTACAGTAGAAAATATCGTTTTAAATTTATTGGTTTGTGTAAATATAAGTGATTTACATGAATATTTTATTGGTTTGGTTTGTTTTGTTTTACGGCATATCAACCTCAGTGGGTCATTTAATGCCGATAAAGTTTTGAAATAAATCAATTCTTAATGGATAATACAATTTTTTTTATAAATACATTTTTCTATTTAACCCATAGATGGGACCCTAACAGGTACTACCACTCCGGGTCAGAGTGGACCAGGGAGCAATGGTGATGAAGGGGTGCTCCACATTCCCCAAACCTCCAAAACTGGAACCTCACCATCAGATAGAGTTTAACGTCATTCCCAGGACATGTAGACCCGCAGCTACCGCCTTCTAGCACCCATATGATAACAAGGGGTTGGGGCTTGCCATAAGGGCAATAGGGTTGGGAAAATCATATAGGTGCTAGGGCTTGACGTGACCAGCCGATTGATCGGATGGGGCCTCGCCTACCGCCCGTCTAGCCCAAGATAGGGCCAAAGTGGAGTATTGCATGTCATGAACTGCTCATCCACCTGGGCTCTATCCTTAAGCATCATGGGTCGCCACCCACGGCCAACAGGTGGCCCCATTGGGGGAGTTTTACCCCTCTGCAGAGGTGCATTCTAACGCCCCAGCCGACAGGGCGGAATATTTTATTGGTGAAGCCTTCTAGACTATATATTCAGTAGAATATCTATATATCAATACTCGTGTTCCTTAATGTTCGGACCGTTACCTTATTGCACCGCCCTCTGGTTAGAAATGAGACCGTCCAAATCGGCCAAGATGAAATGCAAAAATGTAAATCCTGGTGTTGCTTATCCGCCGAATTCTTATTTCTTATGAGCTAAGCTTATCACCTCAGCTAATTAATCGACCATTCCGTTTTAATTATAAAGAAAGAAAGGGAAGAACACGATCTGCTACATAGAAAAATATATAATAAGAAAGAGTTAAATCAAGATTATTATACTTTTACATATTGAACTATTATGCAATTGCTCTTAAGTAAACATATCAAACGTTGTAATAATCAAATTATCATACTCTGGTGTTTCCACAGGTCCTGCTAGTATATTACTCTATTATTATATTCAATCATGTCTACATCATATCTAGACATTTTTTCTCTCTCTCAATAACTTTTGTCATGCAAACAGATATATAAAATTAAAATTAAATTAATTCTTCCCTAATTAACATATCTAATTTGAAGGTAGTGGTATCTCCATTATATTAGGATTGTTCTTCTCTTGTGTTTGCTGATATCATAAAACAAAAGATGGCAGCATAGAAGAAGAAAAAAGAATAGAGTTATCTAGTTTATTTGAACAATGACTTTTATTAGTGAAACCTTTGTGGCTTAATTTCTAAGGTTGTGTCATGATAAGCACAGTTCACAAAGATAAGGGATGAAAGTTCAATTCTTGTTGGAAGTTTATTTCTTTTTTTTCCAGTTCCATTCTGTTTAGTCAACAGTTGCAGAAAAATGATCCAAAACGTTGGATTAAAAAAAGAAGGAAAAAAAAAAAAGGATAAAAAAAATACCAGTAAAAAATTCTTAAATGAAAGAATTAGTTTATTTAGAAACACCAACAGTTGCATGCTTTTCATAGACTCAGAGATGCTAATAGGTACGTGTCCTGCGTCACTGACGCATGAAAATCTAAAAGGACTCGGTAAAAATTGTATCCATGCGTCTCAGTGTTTTTTTTCTTCCCCCACCGTTTCCGGCTAACTGTAAATACATTTCAATATTTTCTTGGAAATGAATTACATGCTATGGGGTACAAGGTAGGGGTTAGACGGCTTTAGTTGTTAATAGATAAAAACTCTACAATTTATTAAGAAACTTTAGTTGGGACACATCAAATTTCGCGGGGACTCATTAAAATCAAATACATGCGTCCCAGGACGCACTAAATTAAAAAAGCTATCAGCATTACTGTAGACTGATATTATTATTATTATTATTATTATTATTATTATTATTATTATTATTATCAGTATTTGTATTACAATTATTATTAATAATAATCTTCATACAATGACGGTTATTTACACAGTAGCATTGCAACCAATAAAGCCTTCATCAGATGATGACTCTGGGTTCAGGCATCATTACCACTAACCCAGAGCGCCCCAGCAGTATCTCACGATACCACCAGACTTTGTCGGTTTGATGTCACAATATAGGACTGCCATATCCACGCTGATGCGGTTAGAGCTTTCTCCAGAATCTTTTTTAAGTATTTCCTCTTGTCTGGTGGAGAAAGTCAAAGTTTAGACAAAAATGCTGAGGTTGAGTTGGTAATAAATCCCCGACATCCGACTTCAATGGGAAATACATCTGTTATCCATCCGTTTCTGACGCATTGTTCACGTAGGTCTTCATATTTTTCCAACTTCGCTGATGGGCCCAATCAAGATTATTTTATTATTATTCATATTATTATTTATACTTATATCATTATTTATATTATTATTATTCATATCCGAGTTTTTCACACCTGCCGTAGCCGGTGGTTCATTAGAGGTTGAGTGACCACAAGTCTCCCCACTTTACTGCACAGATCCAAGCTGTGCTACACATGTGCTGAGTTGGTGAAGGCCGGTATCAAACACGAAACCCTGTGATTCCTAGGCGAATGCTCTACCGACTGAGCTAAACTGACCCCTATTAGTAAAGTCGTTTGAGTGGCTTATTGTTGGTATCAGCCGGACAGCATGGAAGTCTATTCCTTTTTTCCTTGTGCTAGACCAGGGAGATTGTTTCTGAGTCTGGGATGGAGCACCATACCTACCATCAGCTCCCCACTTAACTGAACAGATCAAGGTAAAATAGCGTGCAAGTGATAATATCATTAGAATAGTATTTTATTATAAATAGCAGATGTCGGAAACTCCCGAAGTAGCTTAACCCTAACCTTAAAATAACTCTAATCCTTATACGAATCATAGCGTCGAAAAGGTTTTGGGTATTTCCATGAAATGTAATACCTTTTATACGTAATCTAATGATATCATCTCTTGCACGTTATTGTGCATTAGTACCCAGATCTAAGCTGTGCTAATCGTGCTGAGTATTGAACTCGGAACCTTATGGTTCCTAGGCAGATGTTTTACAGACTGAGCTAAACCGTCTCTTAAATTAAAAGATAATTAAAAAAAATTCTTTTAAACAAGTTTATTGGAAACTTAAAAATAACTCAAAATAATAAAAGGAAACCTTACTGATTTTTAAAGGCTGGTATTGAACCCAGAACCCTGTGGTTCCTAGACAGATGCTCTACTGACTGAGCTAAACCGTCACTTAAATTAAAAGATAATTTTTTTTTAAACATTCTTTTAAACAAGTTTATTGGAAACTTAAAAATAACTCAAAATAATAAAAGGAAACCTTACAGATTTTTTTTTTAAAGAATGACCAATAACTGGGATTGGGGAGAGGGGCTGGGCAAACATCATAAAATTAAAGGGAATATAATCAACCCACAGCCCTAAATCTCTGACCCGTGTGTCTTGGTGAACAAAACAAGCAGAAATCCAGATCATAGCATTCCAAACATTTCAAAGTTTGTAGGAAGTCATACAAACTAAAAGATAAGACAAAAAGAAAAAGTAAAAAAGAAAATCTATAGTGAAAGAAGATGGCTAAGAAAATCCACTGATTACATTAAACAGAAGCTGTGTCACTGAAGGGGGAAGAAAGGTTATCAAGGGGGCAGCTTCCACCTTGTCCCCAGACTGGAAAAAAGAACCCCCCCGCCTCTTGGCCCATACCCCCTTAATTCTGATCCCCAACCTTGCTGACAACAACCATTTCTTTGCTCTAAACTTGAGAGAGAGAGAGAGGGGGCAGTTAGAGACAGAGAGAGAGAGAGAGAGAGAGGAGAGAGAGAGAAGAGAGAGAGAGAGAGAGAAGAGAGAGTGAAGAGAGAGAGAGAGAGAGAGAGAGAGAGAGAGAGAGAGAGAGAGAGAGAGAGAGAGAGAGAGAGAGGGGGGGCAACAATTCTTAATAAGCAGACCCATTTTGTCAGACCTGTTTACAACTCATGGTTTACGTATAACTTTTTCAACACCAAAGACTCCAATAAATTCTCTTTGTCCTACTTTCGCTATTTAAAAAAAAATTTTATTTTTTTTATAAGTTTATGTTTTTTGTAAATGTTTCGCCATTTGTTTTTACAATATGACAGAGTAGAAAAAATGCCATACAAAGTTAATAATTTCATAATGAAATATGAGCTTGAACCTTGTTAAAATGACAACATCATTTACATAAGGATCGGCATTTCTTCTGTGGATCAGAGTATAGTATCTGTATACTCAGCATAGAATCAAAGTGTAGATTCCTAACTTCAAATTGAGATCCGAGTGAAGTAACCGTCCCTCCTCCTTTATAAATAAAATTATAGTAATGAAATTAATAATAATAATAATAATAATAATAATAATAATAATAATAATAATAATAATAATGATACCAATTGTAGTTGGTGCACTTGGAACGGTCCCAAAAGGGTTTGGAAAGTTTGGAAATCAAAGGAAAGATTGAAACCATTCAGAACACTGCACTGCTGCAATCTGCCAGAATACTCAGAAGAGTCCTGGAGACCTGAGGAGACTTTCTGTCACTCAGACTCCAGTGAAAGACCATCAGCTAATGCTGATGTGAAAAATCCAAAAGGAGTGAATAATAATAATAATAAGCGAAAAGATAGACAAATACTTAGACCCTGCCAGAGAACTGAGGAAACTTTGGAACATGAAGGTGACGTCGTACCAATTCTAA
>CM042137.1:44714109-44729109 GCA_023376005.1 Doryteuthis pealeii | reverse complement strand
CTCACTTCCTCCTTACCAATGATCACATATTTCGGGAGAATGGATGGGAGGGCTTGTGGCAATTTTATGACGAAACATTTATAAACTTACAATTCAATTGCTATTATATATAATAATAATATATATATAATATTTTGAAGGCCAATACAATGCGTATGAAAAATAAAAACAAAAAGATGTTATTTTTGTCTTATCGATTTCGAAGCATGAACTTCATCATCAGAGTTTCGTATCAGAAATGGACGTGCTTATGTTTTTATTTGTGTGCTTATGTTTTTATTTGTGTAATTATGTGGTTAACCACACAAATAAAAACATAAGCACGTCCATTTCTGATACGAAACTCTGATGATGAAGTTCATGCTTCGAAATCGATAAGACAAAAATAACATATTTTTGTTTTTATTTTTTATACGCATTGTATTGGCCTTCAAAATATTAATATATTATAACATACTCAACAATGCTTCAAGCAAATTACCAATTGCTTATATCTTATTATAATGGATATTATGTAACTCACTGTCTATAACTGAAACTACATCACCACTGACCTCATGATTTCCTTAGTTATTTAAGTTATATTCTCAACGATCATGAAATATTCATTATTTGATCTTAATTAGCATCTTATTTATTAACGATGTGTCTATTCAAGTCTATATATATATATATATATATATAATTGAGGAAAGAGGATTGGAATAAATCCGACAGAATGTAGTAGAGATATGAGGAACACAAGGACAAAACTCAGACAAACGTATGTAGGATATATTTCGCTAGAGCTTTGAGCTCGGCATCATCAGTCGTTTTATTGATTATCAAAACACTTGTATGATACCTTTGATAATCAATAAAACGACTGATGATGCCGAGCTCAAAGCTCTAGCGAAATATATCCTACATACGTTTGTCTGAGTTTTGTCCTTGTGTTCCTCATATCTCTACTACATATACATAAGTGTATAATAAATGGAAATGAATCCGACAGTATGATAGAAAATTTATAGACAAAACAAATGATAATATTAGTATACTGACAGACTATTCCCTCTTTCTTTCATAAATATAGTTGTTCTTGGGGATAACCGCTTTATTAAAAGGTCGAAACAGATATCTGTCATCATACTAATATTATTTGTTTTTTTCTATAAATTTTCTATCATATATATATATATATATATATATATATAAGATAAACCTAATGAGTCAGATAAACCTACTAAAAGTTTCGCTAAGTGCTCTTCAGGGCTGAGATCCGACTAAAGAGATTTGGAGCAAACTCACATTTATTATTGGCTCTTTTTACTTATTAGCTTTAGTTTCCTGGTGGTTTTGTATGAGTATATATATATATATATATATATATATATATATATATATATATATATATAAAATTGTTTTTTTCTTTTGGCCAAATATTGTACCAATAGATTATTTTTAGTTGGTACGATTATCTTGGTCTTTTCTTTTTCCAAAATTTTTTTGCTCCAGGTGATGTTTGTTAGTATATTTTTACAATCAAACTATTTGCTGGGTTTTTTCTCACCGCGAGGATTTACCAACAAGTTTGGTATATTAAATTATATATATATATATATATATATATATATATGCACGTGTGTGTGTGTGTGTGTGTCTGGTGAGGGCACCTGGTTAATGAGTTTTCAATTAGTTTTGGGAGTTATTCGTTTGAAATTTGGTAGACAGTATGTTTGTATCGATAGATCCACATTGAGTTATAAATGTGGATTTTATCTTAGCGTCATATTTTTCTGGTATCATTTGAGTCTTTTGTCTGTGTTCCCCCCCCCTTTCTGTATTGGAATTACTTATATCAGTTCGGTAACAGGCATACAACAGCTGAATAATAAGAGTTAAAAACAAAAACAAAAGTATGGAAACCTCACACACTTAAAATTACCCTTCAAATTTAGAAGTCGGAGGGAGAGAGAGAGAGAGAGAGAGAGAGAGAGAGAGAGAGAGAGAGAGAGAGAGAGAGAGAGAGAGGGAGGGGAGAGAGAGAGAGAGAGAGTTTGTTAAAAGAAAAAAGAGACGGAGAGAAAAAAAATAAGTACCTCACCCGGGCATCAAAACATTCTTTTTTTTTGTAAATTTTCTTTTTCTATCCAGATTTCTCTTCTATCGAGCACCTTCCCCAAGCCCCCTTCACCCCCCCCCAAAAAAAAGAAACAAAAATTTAAAAAACAACAACTTTTCCCTTAAAGATAAGCAGTTGCTTGGTAAACAAAGAGTCTAAGGTCCTCAGTCCTCACCCGACCCGGGGCAACCCCTTTACTAACTGATTCTTCCTCTCTTTGGGCCAACAGGAAATGGTGATATGAAAGACAAAACACAAATTCATCAGGGGTGTAAGTATGCATGTTATGTCAGACACAAGCTACAAGTTGGAAGGACCATCTAGAAGATTTATATATACGTATATATTTACAAATACACATATACATATATATTTACAAATACACATATATTTACAAATACACACATATATATAGATATATTTACAAATATACATATATACACAGATATATTTATATATATATACATATATACACACATATTCATATATACACACATTCATATATACATAGATATATTTATATATATATATATACAGAGAGATATACATATATATTTATATACACAGATATACATATACACACAGATATACATATACACACATATACATATACACACAGATACACATATATACACAGATATACATATACACACAGATACACATATACACAGATATACATATACACATATACACAGATATATACACAGATATACATATACACACATATATATATATATACAAATATACATACACACATATACAAATATATACACACACATACAAATGTATACACACACACATAGATATATACAAATATACATACACACACACACACACACATAGATATATACAAATATACATACACACACACATAGATATATACAAATATACATATACACACACATAGATATATACAAATATACATATACACACACATATACAAATATATACAAATACACACACATATACAAATATATACACACACATACACACACACACACGTTTGTGTGTGCGCGTGTGTGTAGTTTATGAAAAAAGAAAGAGTACCAAAGGTGAGAACCCTCCATCTCTGATATGACATATGTTACAAGAAAGAATTTTAAAAAAGACCCACCCCCCTCTGCAACAGATGTACCTATGGATAAGTAATGCATGGATGTCAAAAATTGAACATAAGAAAAAGCAAATAAACAACACTTGAAATCTATAGTAGAAATCGCTTTCTTTTTACACATAAATGATAAATGCAGCACATTTAAAAAAAGACATCTAAAAATTAAATCTATAACATTTTTTTACCTCCTTTAACATCCCTCTGTCTCTCAACCCACATTGCAAACACAGACATGGCCAGTGTGTGTGTGTGTGTGTGTACAGGCGCGGTTGGTTGGTTGGGTTTTTTATGGCATATCAACCCATTGGGTCATTTTATACTGAAGACGTTTTTGTTTTATTCATTCTTAATGGATACTCAATTTTCAAACACATTTGTTTCTATTTAACCTATAGATGGGACCCTAACAGGTACTACCACTCCGGGTCAGAGTGAACCTGGGATCAATGGTGATGAAGGGGTACTTCACATTCCCCAGACCTCCAGAACTGGAACCTCACCATCAGATATAGTGTAACATCGTACTGAGGACATGAAGACCACCAGCTACCGTCTTCTAGCATATTTATGATAAAATGGGTTGGGTGTTTGGTATAAGGTCAATAGGGTCGGGATAATCATATAGGTGCTAGGGCTTGATGTGCAGAATAGAACTGAGCGGTTTGAAAATATGGTAGTTCCTGAGGTTCAAAATAGCAACAAAAGGTCCAAGTAGCAAAAGAAATTTCAAATGAATTAATGTATTTAAAAAAAAAGTCTTATCCATGGCGTTCTATATATCAGGCTTATTCATTAGTTAGGTAAATATGAAAACTGGAGGCTGACAATTTATTTCCACATCTTTATTGTTATATACACAACGTTTTGACCGATGTGTCCTCCATCCTTCTTCAGATGTTTCTTGTTGAACTTGGGAATCTTCATGGAACTTTGAAACCTTTATTCAATCTACGAGGGTAGACTGTTTTCATTGTGTTAACCATGACCAGGTCCAAGTGTTAAGCTATTTTATATAACATTAAAGATGAGGACAATAATACAAATAATATCAATTATCAAACCTCATTTCAAAAATTCAGAGAAATAATTTATTTTCAGTTTGAGATTTCACTAGTTCGCTTCTGTAGTCGACTTAAGAAATTCAAAGAAAGTCTGGCTTTTACACTTGGAATAACTTTTACCATTATTCAATTGAAGTATAAAATCTATTTATTTTATCTCTGTTGGACTTGACTATATTATTTTATAAGTAAGTAAAAGTAAAGTTGGCAGAGTAGCCTATTGTTGGTATCAGCCAGACAGCGAGGGAGTTTATCCCCTTTTTCCTAGTGCTAGACCAGGGAGTTTGTTTTTGCTGAGGTGAAGCGCCACAGCTACCGTCAGCTCCCCACTTCACTGCACAGATCAGATTACCCAATCAGTGCTACTCATGCGCTGGATTGGCGGGGACAGGTAGCAAACCCGGAACATTGCAATTCCTGAGCTAAACCAGCCCCTTATATTATTTCATATTTATTGTAAAAAAAAAAAAACAAATATTTTTTGGTCCGAAATTCGCTACTAAAAAATTGTCATTTAGGATTCTTCTTAGTCCTAAAAGTTTACCAACCCGATGAATAGTCCTGCCCTATAGAAACTGTGGCTTTAACACTACTAATTCCGGTTGTTTTACTAATATAAAAAAAAGTTGGCAGACTGGTTTATTGTCGGTATCAGCCAGATGAGTGAGTCTATCCCCTTTTTGCTAGTGCTAGACCAGGGAGATTGTTTTCAACTGAATTGAAATGCAACACCTACCGTTAGCTCCCCACTTTACCGCACAGATCAGATTACTCAATCTGTGCTACTCATGCGCTGAGTTGCCAGTTTAGCTCTGTCAGTAGAACACCTGCCTAGGAATCGAAAGGTTCTATACCGGTCTCCCACCAACTTTATTAATATAATCAGTTTTAATTAAACATATTTTTAACACTTATCATTTAGTTTTTCCTTTCATTTTACTTATTATTTCTTATATATATTTACCAACCCCTCCGCACAAGCAGGATGTGACACAAGGTCATTTTTTTAAGCGGAGTTCAACGGGTTTGAATTCAGAGTTTTCCTTCTCCTAGACCGGTTGCCTAACCAAGGTTAAAGAGCCCAGTCTGGCTACTATTTGCCCATAGCTGGAGGGAGAATAGGATTCATACCTTTCCGAAGGGTATTAGCGCTAATTGAAAATGCAGTTACCGCGTCCAGGATTTGAACTCGTGGCGACGAGTCCATTTCCCATGACTTTAACCATTACACCACGCGCTTATTATTTCTTATATGTTTGCATCAGATAGTGCTTATACCCTTGTAAAAGGTATGAATCCAACTATTCTCCTCCAGCTATGGGTAAATAGTAGGGCAAACTGGGCTCTCTAACCGTGATTAGAAAACCAGTCTAAGAGAAGGAAAACTCTGAATTCAAACCTGTTAAACTCTGCTTAATAAAATTACCTTGTGTAGAGGGGTTTGGTGTATATATATATATATATATATATATATATATATATATATATACACAACCTATTATTTACTAGAAGGTCTTGCAAGATAACAGTCGGAAGATTAAGGAACAAGAGTATTGATATATAGATTATCTATGTTTTTAATATACTGAGCACTTCTGGATAATTTACTAATGCCACTGCAACCGAAAGGTTCAAACGGCAGTTGGATACTATATATATATATATATATATATATATATATATATATGTTTGTATCTCTTATTGCCTCCTTTTATTTAATATTTTCTCTATTAGTCTTTTTTATCACTTAGTCTTTCCTTTCATTTTACTTATGTTTTTTTTTAAATTTCTTCATTGTTTTTTTCATTCATTCAGATTTTAGAATATATTCTAGCTTCTTTATTTTCTCTTTCATTTTTTGTTCTAGTGGATTTTCTTCTCTCCTTTCGCACTCACTTTTAAATCTCTTTGAATACAAAATCCAAAAGTGCCGAAAGAGAAATTTCCTGCTATCCTGTAAGGGTTACTAGGTGCAAACTTAGACAACATGTGCACCAAGATACCTTTGCATTTGACCCTTGGCTGTTTATGATTTCATTTCTTAACTTACCAAGAAAACTAGAAAACAATTTTATGAATGAGATTCGTACACACAACCATACACAAATTCAAATACATTTACCACTTCACCTCTTCACACAAAATATATATATATATATATATTCATCAATCAAGTGGAGGCGCGTGGGCTAGTGGTTAGGGTCGTGGAAAATGGACTCGTCGGTTCGAGTTCAATTCCTAGACGAAGCTGTTGGCATTTCACATAGCGCTAATACCTTTGGGAAAGGTATGAATCCATATATTCTCCCCCATCTATGGGTTAAATAGTAGGGCAGACTGGGCTCTTCAGCCTTGGGTAGGTAACCAGTCTAGGAGAGGGATAACTCCTGAGGTCGGTCGTTGATTGGGTTTGTGGCAACCCTTGATGCACCAATTCTTTCCTATTGACTGTGCCAAAAAGTATGGATGGTCCAACACAAGCCTTCACCACTATAAACAAATCTCTGTGTGGATGTTCATTGTGTGTATGAACCCTCATACATCAAAAATCGACGGGAGAGTCCATTATTATTCATCAATATAAACATTTTAAATATCAAACTAAAAGCCTACATAGCCTCGTCGGCTGTGGCTTTAGAATACACCAACTGTTTAATAGGACCGGGTTAGCTCAGTTGGTAGAGCGTTTGGCTAGAAACCACATGGTTTCTAGTTCGATTCCGGTCCTCGCCAACTCAGCATATGAGTAGCACAGGGATTTGTGCAGTAAAGTAAGGAGCTGATGGTAGGTGTGGCGCTCCACCTCAGACGCTAAAACAATCTCCTTGGTCTAGCGCTAGTGAAAAGGGGATAGACTCCCTCGCTGATTGGCTGATACCGACTTTAGGCCACCCCGTCGACTTTACTTAATTACATCTACAGAAGGGTAAGACCTCCCTCCACTAATGGTGCCACCAGTTGGCCATGGGTGGTGATCTGTGATGCTTAAGTATGAAACCCTGGTTGTTGGTTGGTTGGGTTTTACCGGCATCTCAACCGTTGTTAGGTTATTTTATGCCAAAGACATTTTTGTTTTATTCATTATTGATGGGTACTCAATATTTTTTTTAATCACATTTCTTTTAAACTCATTTTTTCTATTTAACCTATAAATGGAACCCTAACATATACTACCACTCTGGGGCAGAGTAGACCTGGAAGTAAAGGTGATGAAAGGGTACTCCATATTCCTCAGAGATACAGAATTGGAACTTCAACATCATACCCAGGACATTAAGACTCAGCAACCGCCTTCTAGCACATATATGGGTTAGGGCTTGCCATAAGAGCAATAGGGTTGGGACAATCATATAGCTGCTAGGGCTCGACGTGATCAGCTGATTGATTAAAAGGGGCCTCTCGAACCACCTGTCTAGCCAAAATAAGGCCCAAAGTGGACTGATGCATGTCATGGATTGCTCAGGCACCAAGATTCCGTCCTTAAGCATCACAAGTGGACACCCACGACCAACAGGTGGCCCTATTGGTCGAGTCTTACCCCTCTGCAGAGGTGCAGTCGGTGTATTCTAAAGGCTTCAATGGTAATAATTCAACTACTGATGCCAATAATTGTTCAAATATATACAAAGGTAATCCCAAAGGTAAGGTCTCCAAAATATTTAGAAATCACAGAAACGTTTATTGTTTATTGCCAATGATGTTTACATCATTTTAAAGTTTAAACATGTACCTATTTTTGTGGATGCTGTGACAGGTTTTCTATGCCCGTGTCATACCAGCACTCCACCATCTCATTAAGAAAGCGTTGAACCTTTTTGTCATTGCAAACTCCCTACACCACTTGTGGACATATTTGGTATCCATGTATGACCTGCCACGCACTTTTGCTAATTATCAATGAATTTCAACTGGATTAATACCTTTTGCATTCAAAAACCGAATAACTGCACAAACTTCACACTTGGCAATAGCGTCATTCAGGAGCTCCGATTAGAAATGACTGCCAAGCCAATGCCATGAGTAGACACAGGGATCTGTGCGGTAAAGTAAGGAGCTGGTGGTAGGTATGGTGCTCCACCTCAGATGCAAAAACAATCTCCTTGGTCTAGCGCTAGTGAAAAGGGGATAGACTCCCTCGCTGATAGGCTGATACCGACTTTAGGCCACCCCGACAACTGTACTTTTTATATATCCCACCCTGGATACATAGCAGCTTGTATTATATATTTTTCTGTAAATTTTACAAAATCAAAGAAGTTAATGAGAGGCTTTAGGCATTACCCTTCTCCTTGTATTTTATTATCCAATAAAAAAAGAGAAAGGAAAAAAATATTCAGGTTTTGGGGCAGTCTGTCACACGTAAAGAAAAGACAACAGTTGTTAGGACTTGAAATCTCAATGGAATTACACAGCTTTCCTAATCAGGGGAGATAAGTGAGGGGGAGCTGTTATTGTGGGAAGTAATCTAGGGAAATGGAAAGAAATAACAAGAGAGAAATAAAGTGGAAGAAGAAAAAAAATTAATAGAGGATAACTGCAATTCATCTAACATTGCATTGACAAAATTTGAACAAAGAAGTATAAATAGCAAGAGATATTGTTGTTTTACAGTATCTCTCTGTCAAATACAGACATTGTAAAGGCAAATAGTGTTGATAAAAGGTTTGGCTTCTTTAAGGTGATTATGGTTTCAATGTAAAAGGATGTGAAGGGAAAGGAGAGTAGAAGGGAGAGGAGAATAGAAGGAAAAGGAAGAGGAGAGAAGAATAGAAGGAAAAGGGAAAGGAAGAGGAGAGAAGGAAAAGAGGAAGGAGGAGAGAAGAAAAGAGGAGCAGGAGGAGAGAAGGAAAAGAGGAGCAGGAGGAGAGAAGGAAAAGGAAAGGAGAATAGAAAGAACAGGAGAGGAGAAAACGAGAGAATAGAAGGTATAAGAAAGGAAAATAGAAGGAAAAGGAGGAGGAAGAAGAGAAAAGGAGAAAAAAAAAGGAAAAGGAGAAGGAAGAAAAAGGAAAGGAGGAGGAAGAAAGAGAAGGAAAAGGAGAGGAGAAGGAAGGAAAAGAGGAGGAAGAAGAGAGAATGGAAAGGGGGAGAAAGAAGAGAGAATGGAAAGGGGGAGAAAGAAGAGAGAAGGAAAGGGGGAGAAGAAAGAAGAAAGGGGAGGAAGAAGAGAGAACGAAAAGGGGGAGGAAGAGAGAGAACGAAAAGGGGAGGAAGAAGAGAGAACAGAAAGGGGAGGAAGAAGAGAGAAGGAAAATGACAGGAGAGTAGAAAGAAGAGGAGAAAATACTGTGAGAGAGAGAGAGAGGAAAAGGGATTGAAAAAAAGGAAAGATAGAAAGATATGGAAACGAGAGAGAGAGAGAGAGAGAGAGAGAGAGAGAGAGAGAGAAGAATAGATTAATGGAAAGAAGAGAGAAATTGAGGAAGTAAGAAAGAAAATACTATTTGAAGCTGAAGAAAGAAAGAGGATGAGAAGAAATATAAAAGGTAAAGGTAAAGAGAAAATTAAAAAAATAAAATCTATGAAAGAAGAAGCAAGAAGAAAATAACAGTGCAGAGAGAGAGAGAGAGAGAGAGAGAGAGAGAGAGAGGAGGGGGGAGAGAGGAAAATTAGAGAAAGTGAAAGAAATGAGAGAGAAACTTATGAAAGAAGGAAAAATAAACAATGAAGAGAGGGAGAGGAGAATGAGAAAAAGAGAAGAAATGAGAGAAAAAAAAGAAATTCATGAAAGAAGAAATAGAAAACAACGAGAAAGAAAGAGAAAATGAAGAGAAAGAGAAAATAAAAAGAAAGCAGAGAGGAAGAATCTAAAGAATGAGAAGAGATGAGAAAAAATTCACAAAAGAAGGAAAATAAAACAATGGAGAGAGAGAGAGAGAGAGAGAGAGAGAGAGAGAGAGAGAGAGAGAGAGAGAGAGAGAGAGAGAGAGAGAGAGAGAGTGTGTGTGAAAAAAAAAAACTAAAGAATGTGAAGAGAAAGAGAAGAAAAGAGATGAAAAAAAAGTAACTCATGAAAGAAGAAAACAGAAAACAAGAAAAATGAAATGGAGAAGAAAATTAAGAATCTACTTGACCCATAGATGGGACCCTAACATATACTACCACTGTGGGTCAGAGTGCACCTAGGAGTAATGGCAATGAAGGGGTACTCCACACTTCCCAGAACACCAAAACCACACCACTTTATGCAGTTTAGCATCAAACTCAGGAAACAGTTAAGAAAGAAAGGAACTAAATAGAAAAAACTAAAGCAAAAGGAAGAAGAAAGAGGACAAATTAAGACATAGTGAGAGGGAAAGGGTTAAGAGAAAAAAAAGAAGAGATAAAGGAGTAGAAAAAGAGAGAGGGAGAAGAAAAAGAGAGAGGTAAAGTAAAGAGAAGAAAGGAATTAAAAGAAAGAATGAAGAGTAAAGAGAGAGAAGAAATTAAAGAGAGAGAGAGAGAGAGAGAAGAAATTAGAGAGAAAAAAAAAGAGTGAGAAAAAAAAGAAAGGAACAAAGAATAAGAAGAAAGAGTAAAAGTAAGATAGAGAGAAGGTAGAAGAAAAGGTAAAAGAGGTAAGGAAAGAAACTAAAAAGAAAGATGGAAGAATAAAGAGAGAGTAAAAATAAAGAGAACGTAAAAGAGAGTAAACTAAAGAAAAAAGAGTGAAAAAGAAAGAGTGAAAAAGAAAGATTAAAAAGAAAGAGTAAAAGTAAGATAGAGAGAAGGTAGAAGGAAAAGGGGAAAAACAAAGAGAGGAGAGGAACTAAAAAGAAACTAAAAAGAAAGATGAAAGAGGAGAGACAGTAGAGAGAGAGAGAGAGAGTAAAGAGTGAGAAAAAAATGAAAGAGTAAAAGTAATATAGAGAGAAGGTAGGAGAGAAGGTAAAAAAAAGGAAAAATAGGTATAGAGAGGAAATTAACTAAAAAGAAATATTGGAGAGAAGAAAGAGAGAAAGAGAGAGAAAATAAAGAGAACGCAAAAGAGGGAAAGAGTAAAGAGAAAGAAAGATAAAGAAGAAAGAGTAAAAGTAATATAGAGAGAAGGTAGGAGGAAAAGAGAAGAAATCAACTAAAGGAAAGATGGAAGAGTAGAGAGAGAGAGAGAGATAGAGAGAAAAAGAAAAAAAAGTGAGAAAATAAAAAAGAAAGAGAAAAACTAAGATAGAGAGAAGGTAGGAAGAAAAGTAAAAAAAAAAGATGTAAAAAGAGGAAAGGAACAAAAATGAGAGATGGAAGAGGAAGGAGAGAAAGAGAAAAAGTAAAGAGTGAGAGAAGGTAGGAAGAAAGGTAAAAAAGGAAAAAGAAGTATAGAGAGGAAAGTAACTAGAAAGAAAGATGGAAGAAGAGTGAGAGTGAGAGAGAGAAAAAAGAGAAAGGGTAAATGGTGAGAAGATCAAGAAGAGAGAGTAAGATAGGGAGAAGGTAGGGGGAAAAGTGAAAAATAAAATAAAAAAATACAAAGAGAGGAAATAAACGAGAGAGAGAGAGAGAGAAAATGAAAAAGTAAAGAGTGAGAGAAAAAAGAGAGAGTAAATTGAGAGAGAGAGAGAGAGAGAGAGAGAGAGAGAGAGAGAGAAATGAAAAAGTGAAGAGTGAGAGAAAAAAGAAAGAGTAAAATTAAGATAGAGAGAAGGTAGGAGGAAAGGTGAAAAAAAATAAAAGAGGTATAGAGAAGAAAGTAACTAGCAGAGAGAGAGAGAGAGAGAGAGAGAGAGAGAGAGAGAGAGAGAGAGAGAGAGAAGAAGACAATGAGATAAAGAGAAAGGGTATAAAAAGGAAAGAAAAGATTAAAAAAAAGAAAAGAAAAAGACGTGAAAAAGAAAGACAGGAGTGAGACGAGGAAGGGGTCACTAGTTTAATTGGCATTCTGTTTTCACAGGCGCAGCATGGACGTTATATCCAACAGTCAACAGACAAGTGCAGCTGCTGCACCCAAGCGGCTTTACAAAGGCGCTAAACTACAGTACCACTGTCTCTCTCCCTTGGATCCATTCTCTCAACAGTGTTACCATCATCCCCTCACCCCCCCCCGTAATTGCACAACTGTCAAAGGAACCCCCTTTTAAAACGTATTCAACAACAAGTCCAAAACAATGCGATCCAGCAATGGGCAGCCATGAAAGGCACCATTGTCCCCCATGCCTGCGAGTCAAACAATGACTTTACTTGCCACTTGTGTTTGTAGCGGCTCGGAGGAAATTATGTATTCTTGAATTTCAGAAGATCCAACAAAATGATTTTGGATTTAATTTGATTCGCTAATGTAGCAGAATTGCAATTTATAGTCGGTTTCAGCGTTTTTATGAAGAAAGGTTCTCTCGGCATTTGGAGACGCACAGACAGAGGTCCCTTTAGTGAAATATGTACCCCAGTTCATTACCCCCTGACTGTCTGCCTGGTTATCTAATCGTTCAACTACCTATCCCATAATTCATATTTCAACCCAGATCATATAATCAATATGCAGCACCCCCCCACACCACCCCACCCCCCACTTTGTGTCTTTCATCTGTAGAACGTTTTATGTGTCTTCTAGCAAAGTATCCAGAATTTCTGATAGGATTGAATATGAATGAATTGGAGTTTCTGCCCAGGATCAAAGTGTAGTATCTGTTTGTTCTGAATATGATCAAAGTTTGTTTGTTTTGTTTTATGACATATCAACCTCAGTGGGTTATTTAATGCCAACAAAGTTTTCAAAGATTCTTTGCGATAGTTTGGAAGAAAATTTTTAAACTCAATTTTTTCTTGTATACAAATTTTCTATTTAACCCATAGATGGAACCCTAACAGGTACTACGATTCCAGGTCAGAGTAAACCTAAGGTCAATTTCTTAAGCGGAGTTTAGCAGGTTTGAATTCAGAGTTTTCCTTCTCCTAGACTGGTTTCCACATCTAGGTTAAAGAGCCAGTTCAGTCTTATGATTTACCCATAGCTGGAGGGAGAATTGTTAGATGAATACCTTTCACAAGAGCATTACTACTATGAGAAATATAACCAGCCTCATCTAGGATTTAAGGAAAATAGTGTAGTCATAATCATTTAAAGAGGACAGCTTTCCTGTTGTAAAAATCAACAACTCAAAGAAAAATTGTTGTAAATTCCATGTCTAATCATCCAGTCCATGTCACCCACCCCCTTCAATTTTTCTGAAATTTTGTCCCAAGTGCGGATTATGATAAAGTTAGCCAATCCCCAGAATTTGAGATTCCAGAAATTTAGTGGAGTTATGTCGATTTTAACTCTCCAAATTTGAGGGGGTGGGGGTTGTGAAAAATGGTGACTCTTTTGTAACCTATTTTTGTCTGTAAAATGAGTTCTAGAGCTTCCCTACTCCTAAAAATGGTTTATAAAAGCATTTTGGCCCAAGGAATCCAAAAATATTATTAAAAAGTCTTAAAGTCAACCAATTTTAAGTTATTGATGATTTCTGATTTTTTCATAGCAAGATCAATATCACTATATGGCACTGCATCTATAACAATTTTTTCTATCATTATTTCACATATATTGAACATTATTTGTACCAAAAAGATAGTTTGATGTGGAATTGGAAGCTCAATTTTGGATTGTCTAATATTAACATAGTCCACACCTGGACAAAAATTCAGAAAAATTGAAGGGGGTGGGTGACAATTTTACTTTTTTCTGGATGATTTGACATGAAATTACCCTGCTATTGTTTAGCCATTATGAAATCCTATAGAAAGATAGATAGATAGCGTTAAATGACAAAGTTTATTGAATAAGGGAATTATGAATAAAACATAGATTCATCTTAAATGTCTGCTTATATATAAAACACAATGGGACTTTGTATGTTTGTCTGTCACACAGTTTGGTCTCACTTTTGATAAGAAGTTCCATTGTTGTGATAAATGTTAAACAATTTGCATAATGGTTTTTGTCAACAGACGCACTTCAACCATTTCGGCAAGGCAGCTTAAAATATGCCGACTGCAAGGCTCTGTAGAAAGGGTAACACCCTCTGCCCCCCCCCCCACAAAGGGAGGGTCCTGAGCATGACACTAAACTACATCTGAGACTTCAGTTCTTGAGCTCTGGGAAGTGCGGAGTATTGCTTCATTTCTATCAATTGCAGGTTCACTCTGACCCAGAGTGGTAGTACCTGTTAGGGTCCACTCTATGGGTCAAATAGATCTGTTTGCAAATTATTTATACTTGACAAGAATACTTGATATCATACAGCTGTTCACAAAAAATCTTAAAGTATGCAAAAAATATAAATGTAAACATACAGTGTACACAATTCCCTAACATCCAGGCATAAAATAACCCTAGATAGGTTGACATGCTGTTAAAATCAATCAATCAATCAGGTTCTAGGTAGAAATTTCAGAGAGGAACTCCAAGCTTAGTGCTGGGTCTTATCCAACCCCACCAGCCAAATCAATGATATGAGGCCTCCCCTCTATTGCCTGCTAATTTTCGTAAAGTAGTAAAAAAGTAAAATTAGCGGAGTGGCCTATTGTCGGTATCAGCTGGACAGCGAAGGAGTCTATCCCATTTTCGCTAGCACTAGACCTGAGAAATTGTTTTTTTTTGTGCTGAGGTGGAGCCTCACACCTACCATCAGCTCCCCTTTACCAACAGATCAGATTATCCAATCTGTTCTACCCATGTGCTGAGTTGGTGGGGACTGGTATCAAAACGGAACCTTACAGTTCCTAAGCGGGTGCTCTACTAACTAAGCTGTCCTGGTCAGGGGTTCAGG
>CM042137.1:44699109-44711609 GCA_023376005.1 Doryteuthis pealeii | reverse complement strand
GAAAATCTGAGTTAGATTTGCCTCAAAACAGCCCATGTTAGTCGTGCACGTAAAATCCTGCAATGTGTCTTATATCTCACTAAGAAATAAAGGTTTATATAATAAATGGTTTGGTTAATTTGCATACTAGTTTGAACAAAACCGGGTTTAATAAATAATTACCTGATGTTATTGATCTCTAATATTATTGTTTTATTCTCCAACGTATTAAGATCAATCCTAAGAATGATTTTTATATAGAAACCAATTAAAATATATTTAAAATAAGTGTAATTTTTTTATATGTGTTCTTATTCAATTTTGTTATTATTTCTAATCTAATGTTTTATTACATTAAAACTTAAATACTTACAACAGGAGGGCACATATTCTTGCTAATATATTTAAATGGATAAATGTATACCTTGGTACAGATATGAATTTTTTTGGCATTTATTTGCCTTCTCAGTCTGATTTTACTAATCTGAAGACCTCACACCCGGTCTTATTGGTATGATCTTCCCGTTTCCAATAAAACTTTGTGTGAGGTCTCTAAATGTAAAAATACATATGCAAATGTTTATATGAATATTTGGGTTCTCAATTTTGGTTGAATCCTATCATATTACTATTCATTTTTTGTCTAAAAATTTGATTTTAAATTTTTTCAGATGTTCTGTCAGCTAGTTTTAAACATTAGTCTTCTCTTTATCTTATAGCTATTTGTAATAAAAGAAATTGATGAATTACATCAAGTATGACACATGGTCACTTGAATAGAGCACCTAATGATCTCGTTAGTCATGGTTTGCATGTTAACAATCATTCGATGATGGGTATCTCAAAAATAAAGATATCAGCTATGTTAGTTTTATTTCTTGTTCCACACTGGTTGACAAGAAAGAGAAGGGGAGGGTAAATTGTGCAGCCATTTCTTACCAGCAAATGGCTGCTATATCCATTCACAGTTATGACTTAGTTTCTACATATATATATATATATGTGTGTGTGTGTGTATGTGTGTGAGGTGGAGAGAGAAAGAGATATACATATCAATAGATATAAATATCAAACAAATTATAGTTCTTAAACAGAAAAACATGGATAGATCGATATATATATATTTATGTTAATGTAGCATTGACATAGAATCAACGACGCCTGGTTACTGATAGTTTCTTGCGTATGTGATATTCAGACTAAGTGGAAAATGTGCGTGTATATATATATATATATATGTATGTATGTATGTATGTAGAGAGAGATGAGCCAACTGAGATGGACTGCTAAAAACAGAGTTTGTAAGATGAAGGGAGAGACTATTGTTCATGGATAGATTACATATATATATATATATGTGTATATTTGGACCCCCAGAAATATTAAGATAACACACATGCACATTCCATGGTTTATGAAGTCAAGTAGAAACCTAAGAGTATATACATTAACTAATTTGTTGTTTTATCCATTCTGTCTGGTTGTTGTTGTTTTTTGTTTTGTTTAAAATGAGACAGAATAAATCCAACAAATAAAGAAAATATGTTGAACTTAGGAGTAAAAAAAGTTTAAAAGAAAATATCAGATTTAAAACGATAAAGATAACATCTGGAAGAAAAAAAGATTGGGTGTGGGGTAAGAAATGCCCAAAATTGAGACAATGACAAATAAATAGGAAGAAGGAAATAATATAAAAAATAAACAAAAGAGGGGGAAGCTGGGTGCAGTGTGCAGATGCATCTGCAATTTATCACAGCTGGGGAAAAATGAGAAAATGTCTGATTTCTTTGCCAGGTGGGGGTGGGGGTGGGGAGATAAATCGGCAAGAAAGAATTTTGATTGTTGTTTAGACAAGTGATTCCAACAACATTTGTTTTTATTGAAAGAAAAAAATACACAGACAAAAGAGAGAATGGAAATTTTGAGAGGGAATAATTTCATGATATCTAAATTGAAGAAGAAGAAGAAGAAGAAGAAGAAGAAGAAGGAGAAGGAGAAGGAGAAGAAGAAGAAGAATAAGAAGAGAGGAGGAGGAGGAGGAGGAGGAGGAGGAGGAGGAGAATGGAAATGAGCTGACCAAAATGAAAGTTGAGATCTGTGGAAAAGTAGAAGAAAACAAAACGAAGAAGAAAGATGATGAAGAATAAGAAAAAAGAGAAAATTAAAGAAGGGAAGGAGACAATCAAGATTAAAAAAAAAAAATAAAAAAAAAAAGAAAGTGAGGGGGAGAAGAAGAAAACAAAATGATGAAAAGGAAAATGAAAGAACAGGATGAAGATATTGCAAATGAAATAGATAAAGAAGAAGAAGAAAATGAAGGAAATGAGAAAGAAGATTGAGAAATTGAAGAGAAGAAAATGCTGTAAAAATGAAGAGAAACAGATTAAAAAATATGAAAGGAATAAAAAATACCCCACTAAAAAAATGTTATAGAGAAAGAGAGAAGGAATGAATTTTTTTAAATGAAAGAGAGGATCATATGAATATAAAAGAAGAAGAAGAAATTTATGAATAAAAATAAAAATAAAAAGGAAAAAATAAAAGATAAAATAAAGGACAATAAAAACTATTCACCCCAACACAAAATTTTTTTTATAGAGAAAGAATGAATTTGTTAAAATGATAGTAAAACCTTTATGAATGGGTAATCTGATCTGTGCTGTAAAGTGGGAAGCTGACAGTAGGCGTGGTGCTCCACCTCAGCAAAAATGAATCTCCCTGGTCTAGCACTAGCAAAAAGGGGATAGACTCTATCTGTCCAACTGATACTGACAATAGGCCACTCTGCTAACTTTACTTACTTTTACATACTGAAGAATATAAGTTAAAAGAAAGGAAATGAATCCGACGGTATGAGTATATATGAAAAAGATATGAAAACACCACAAAATGCTGTTAAAGTGAAAACATTTTATAACTTTGCTGATATTGAACAATATTTTCGATTTTATGAAAATCGTCATCAGAGCTTGTTTATTCTCCGTGTTGTTAAGAGCGGAGACAAAAGTCATATGAGTTCAAAACAAAAACCTTGACGTTGCAAAAAAGAAAAAATACTGAAGAATGTAGGCAAGAAAAATCAAAATCAATCCAACAGTATATTGAATAAGTAAGAGTGAAAAATAGGAAATATGGGGATAATTTATTGAGATTTGAAAAAGATATATATTTGTCAACACTTAGTATTTTGATTGATAATCGACAATATTGAATATATATTTAAGATAAATAGATATATGTTCAATACTGTAGATTATCAATTGAAACACTAAGTGTATATTTTTCAAATATCAATAAATCATCCTTATTTTTCACTTTCAATTATTATTTATTCTTCAATAATAGAAAGATAAAGTAATGTAAAAGAAAGCTGGGATAAACTTAGAAAAAGGTAGAAGTTAAAAGTTATGAAAATAAAGTAATGATTGAATTAGAAAAAAGAAGGAAACTAATTGAAATAAGAAAGAGAGTAATGAATGAATGAATAAAAACAAAAAGAAAAGAAAAATTGTCAGCGATCACAGAAGAGAAAAAGAACAGTAGAAAGAGATAAAACAGAAACAAAAGGAAGGTAAAAAAAAGAAAAAAGAAAATGAAGATGAAAGAAAACACACAAAAAAAAAAAGAAAAAAAAGGGAGAAATGTAAAAATAAACATATATATAAAAAAAAAGTTTTTAAATAAAAAAAAAAAAAAAATAAAAGAAATTAAAATGAAAAAGGATGTCTGGTGAAGAAAGATATCTCCAGGGGAAAATATAAAACACATTTAAAAAAAAAAAAGAAAGCCCCCCACCAAAAAAAAGAATACAGCAATATTATTGTAAAGAGGTTTGTTATTTCAGGAGTGTGTATCCATAAATGGTAATATGCCAACAATACAAACACCTTTTTCATTTTGGCACAATGCAAACTCCTTAACATTGACTTGAGGTTAAAAAGCATTGAATCATCAGAGAAAGTTTGTTTATACAGGCTTCATACTCAGCCTTTTGGGTTTTGTTATCTTTTTGTTTAAACAAGTTATGTAGCCATTTTTTTTTGTTTTTTTTGTTAATTCCTTTTTTTTCTTCTTTCTTTTCCAAGTCTAATAACAAAAACCCTTTTTCAAAATTCCGACAACACACATTTCCAGCCTTTTTGAAATTACAATTGAACAAAGAAGAACCCTTCACAACACACTGAAAAAATTCAAATTTTAGATACTTTGGTATTATTTGAGCTATTGTTCTCATCTTTATTGTTATCTGTACAATGTTTCGGCCGATGTGCCCTCCGGCTTTCTTCAGGTATTTCTTGTCGGACTCAGCAACCTTCTTATCATAACCGGGAGCCATCACAGAATTTTGAACCCAACCCTTTATTCAATCCACAGGGTATCCTGTTCTCATTCCGCTAACCATAGCTGGGGTACAGGTGTTAAGCTGTGTTAATTATTATTCTATGTTACTGTTGCCTTTGACATGGATTGAACCTGCAGCCTAGAGTTAACTGTCAATTAAAACTGCCCAATGCCTTTATCCACTACGCTATGTCCAATTTGATATTTTGATTGTGAAACAATTTTTTGTTATTATTTATCTGAATTTTTGAGATGAGGCTTGATAATTTGTATTCTCGAATTTGGGAGCCTTCATGTCGTAATCGAGTACCTTAATAGAACTTCAAATCAAACCCTTTATTCAAATCACGGAATTGACTATTCTCATTCCGTTAACCATTACCCGTTCTTCTTCTAGCGTCTGGACTTCATCTTGGGGACTTCGTGTCTGGTCTTCCATTGGGGATTTCTCTTTATCAGAAGCCCTGTGTCATTCGTAGTTTTTAGATAATAACCCAAGACGTCGATTTGCTTTAGATCATATTTTATTCCGAAATACCCACAAGACTACTTGCGTAAATTGAGTCAGCCGTGTGATTAACATGACTGACCACTTTCGTGGTTTGGCCGATACTGACTAAAATCTCTTTCTAATCTAAACCGGAAGAGGGTCTTCTCCACCGATTCTCACGGTATCCACCGGAAGGATCAGGATGAGGTCAAGCCTTGTCACTCAATCCTTCAAGGCTGCCAGCTGCAACTTATAACAGCCATTTTGGTTTCTACACTACTTTAAATAAGTGTTAGGAATCTAATAATTATGTAACAATTGCTCTTGGTCAGTATTGAACCTGCAGCCTAAAGATGATTGTTACTTAGAACTGCATTAACTCAATCTTTATATCCATTGCGCCATATGTCCGACTGGTCTCGAGTTCGAGACGATTCCTGAGTTTGACAACTGAAGAAGGCTGGAGGGCACATCAGCTGAAACGTGTATATAACAATAAAGATGTGGACAATAGTCTAAATAATTCAAATAATACAAGTTCTTGTTATTTACAGAAAAAGGAGACATTAAGTTTATTAAAGCCACAGGATTTGAATTGTGGAGTCTGTGAAGTGGAAATTGTTTGATTCTCACTGGGTGCCACATTCTTCTGACCTTGTGAAGTCACTGACATGCGACTTGAAAACTTATTTTCATTTTTTCTCATCCAGATCAATTCACCTAAAGTAGTGTAATGGTTAACAGACTAGATTAGCAGATCATTGTTAGTGAGTTTGATTCTCACTGGGTGCCACATACTTCTGACCTTGTGAAGTCACTGAAGTAAATAACTATTCAGCAAATAACTATTTGAATGTCTTATGTGGTTTAATAGTTAGCAAGCAGAACACAGTTAGTGAGCTTGATTCGTACGGGGTGCCACATAATTCTGACCTTGTACTGCAACCAAGCTTTGTTCAGTTTTCCTTCTCCTAGACTGGTTGCCATACCAAGGCCACACGGCCCATATAGCCCAACTATTTATCTGTTGGTTGGTTGGGTGGGTGGTTGGTTTTATGGCATTTCAACCCTGGTTAGGCTATTTTATGCTGACAACGTTTTGTTCTACTCATTCTTGTTGGGTATTCAATTTTTTAAAAACATTTTCCTAAAACTCATTTTTCCTATTTATCCCATAGATGGGACCCTAACAGGTACTACCACTCTGGGTCAGAGCAGAACTAGGAGTAATAGCGATGAAGGGGTACTCCACATTCCCCAGAGCTACAAAATTGGAACTTCAGCACCAGATGCAATTTAATGTCATACCCAGGACATTAAAACCTCAGCTACCATCTTCTGCACATATATGATAAAAATGGTCGTGACTTACCATAAGGGCAATAGGGTTGGTACAATCATATAGGTGCTAGGGCTTGACGTGAACAAGTGATTGATTGGAGAGGGCCCTCTATGACCAACTTAAGTAAGGGCCAAAGTAGAGTGTTGCATGTCATAAACTGTTCAGCCACCAGGGTTCCATCCTTAAGCATCACGGGTTGCCAACCACAGCCAACAGGTGGCCCCATTGGAGGTGTCTTACTCCTCTGCAGAAGTGCAGTTGGTGTATTCTAAAGCCCAGCTGATTGATCGATGGTGGTCTTTCCGACTTCCCCTCTAGATGAAGTAAGCATCAAAATGGAGTATTGCATGTCATGGACGGCTCAGCCACCAGGATTTGATCCTTAAGCATCACAGGTCGCCACCCATGGCCAACAGGGGGCCTGATTGAGGAGGGGGTCATAGCTCTTTGCAGAGGTGCAGTCGGTGTATTCTTTTGCCCAAACCCAATAGGGTGGTATTCATCTGTAGCTAAGAAAATTTGATATTGACTGAGCTAAGTTCAATTTCCAAATTTGAGATTAAACCCATGAATATAAAACCTTCAGTCCAATGCTCTATCCACAGTTATTTCTTTCTTCCATACTTATATATTGAATATCATTAAAGGGCAGCCATATTTAATAGGGGTGTGGTGATAGGGGGGATAGACATTAGAGGTAGGTTTGTTTGACAGGCGACTTTATGGACAATCAAAGTTGGACGAGAAGCAACGAGGAAGTGTGACAAAGAAAGAAAGAAAAGAAGAAAGAAAGAAAGAGAAGTCATTTTTATTCAATGTAACCCCCCCCCCCAGCTCACACCCAGCCTATTTCCATAACCCTCACCGTCACCCTCAAATGAAAGTATAGTTCTAATACAGAGACCCAATAAACAGAGATTGCCTATTGAAGAACAAGGATTTATCTGCCAAATTCACCATCCCCACCCCACCACCTGCATCTTACTACTCCATCCCACCCAAGCGCCCGCATCTTACTAACTCCATCCCACAAGGCCCATTCAAAGGCAATCCAGTCCTTACCTATTCTAGCTTTTCGTATTAATCTAATATTATTAGTTATTATGGCTGTGTTTTGTAAATGAGAGTGATTCCAATTTTAAGGCTGGTGCCTTGTAGATTTTAATATTCATTCACTCAACCGAGAATATTGTTGGCTGCTCTTCTTCTTCTTCTTCTTCTTCTCTCGTCTCTGTTCATTTCTTTCTCATATCACTTTCAATACCTGACTGCAAATATTGCTGATTATTAATGTTTTGTTATAGATCTTGAGCAAAATAAAAAAATCATCACCTTCTTCATCAGTGTGTAGTTATTTCGGGTCAGCTCAGTCGGTAGAGCGTTCGGCTAGAAACCACAAGGTTTCTAGTTCGATACCGGTCCCCGCCAACTCAGTGTATGAGTAGCACAGGGATCTGTGCGGTAAAGTAAGGAGATGATGGTAGGTGTGGCGCTCCACCTCAGATGCTATAAACAATCTCCTTGGTCTAGCACTATTGAAAAGGGGATAGACTCCTTCGCTGACTGGCTAATGCTGACTTTAGGCCGCCCCATCGACTTTACTTACTTTATTATTATTATCATTATTATTATTATTATTTTTCGCTCCATGAGAGTTTTTCACATCCGCCTAAACTGGTAGTTCCCTGGAGGCTGAGTGACAGCAAGTCTCCTCAAGTCTCTAGAACTCTTCTGAGTATTCTAGCAGATCTTAACAATACTGTTGTTTGGATGGTCTTGATTCTTCCTCGGATTTTTAATTCCTCCAGACGCTTTTCCACAGTAAAATTATATCCATACGTCCCAGGGTCATTCTTTTTTTCTTCTGTCACCATTTTAAGCTAACTGTAAATACATTTCAATAGTTTCTTAGAAACGAATTAAACAGAATAGGTTACAAGGTAGGAGTTAGACAGCTCTAGTTGTTTCCCCAGATCATAAATAAAAAACCCTACAATTTATTAAGAAACTTTACTTGGGGACCTATCAAATTTCTCGGGGACTCATTCAAAGCAAATCTATGCGGCTCAGAACGCACTAAATTAAAAAGCTATCAGCATCATTATATATATATATATATATATATATATATATACATATACATACATACACACACACACACACACTACCAGCAAGAACTGATGATGAACCTCATATTCACTTTTAATATCTTTACTATTATAATTAAGATGTACAGACAACCTTTACATTTAATAAGATTATCCGCTTTATTATTCTTAGAAATAATATTAAATTTTACTTACTTATTATTACTTACATTATCATCAATATAATCCAAATTATCATTATCAAAACTTTTGTTATAAACATTTTCTTTATTAGCCCAGTGATCTTTTATTATTACTTTTACTAATGCCAGCATTATCATTTTATTTACAATTCGTTATCTTTATCGTAATTATCACCGTATTAATAACATTATAATCATTCTAATTATTTTCCTATTGCTACAGCTTATGTCTCCCTGGAAACGTAAATGGTTCTTTCTACTTTGGGGTTTTTATTGCTTCGAGAATATTTTCTTCGGCTTTCATTCCGTT
Organism: Doryteuthis pealeii; assembly: GCA_023376005.1. Taxonomy (NCBI): domain Eukaryota; kingdom Metazoa; phylum Mollusca; class Cephalopoda; order Myopsida; family Loliginidae; genus Doryteuthis; species Doryteuthis pealeii. The sequence continues at coordinate 44,702,857 of CM042137.1, read as the reverse complement.
CCGTTGCCTCTTTGTCCTCGGGTGGCTTTTGTATGTACCTACATACATTTCTTCCACTATTCATTCCATAAGCATAGTGAATTCACATAAAGACGTTTGAAAATTAGACCCCCTCCCCTGCACAAGTTTATTTGTTAATAAGTTTGTAATGGCCGCCTTTGTGAAAGAACAAAGTCTTGAAACCTATTCTGTGCGAGTTGGCCATTATAAATAAAGAGTCAGGTTATTTCTTTAATTTTCTTTCTTCAGTTGGTAACCATTTTTTTTTTCTTCCCCTTTTCTTTCTTTCTTTCTTTCGTTCTTTACTTCTTCAGATTATTTATTTTTGCCTCCTCTTTTCAAAAGAGCATTTATTAATATTTCGTTTATTGTGCCTTTTGAATCAAGATGTAAATATGCCAGGTTTTTCTATATAAAAAAACCAAAAAAACCTCAGAAAAGAAAGCATTTAGCGATGGCTCACTGGTTTAAGTATTTTACAGAAGACTACAAAATCTACAGCTCAGTGAATAGAAAACTTTAAGCTACCTTAAAAGGTTGGTTGGTTGGATTTTATGGCATGTCAACACTTGTTGGGTTATTTTATGATGAATACATTTTGTTTTACTCATTCTTGATGGGTACTCATTTTTTTAAACTCATTTTGTTCTATTTAACTCATAGATGGGACCCTAACATGTAATACCACTCTGGGTCTGAGTGGGTCTGGGATTAATGGGGATGAAGGGGTACTCAAACTTCCCAGAGCCCCAGGATTAGTTGGTTGGTTGGTTTAATGGCATGTCAACCCACTGAGTCATTTTTGTTTTATTCATTCTTGATGGGTACTCAACACATTATCAACCAGTCCTTCGAGGCAGGGGTCCGGTGTGCTTCAGCCACTGGACCTGTGTGTTAAATTAATAGCGTTGATCCCAGGGGGCTATCCCCCCAGGCAATACCTGCACCCTTGAGGGCGGGGCTGGGTTTATTGCCCAGCGCCTGAGGCGCCCCCTTGAGGGGGAATGCCAAAGGGATCGACGCAATTTTTGTTCTTTCCCACCCATGAGCTTCGGCTTGTGGGTGGGCCCACATTAAAACAAGTGGGGTATGAGGCAAATACCCATTCTTAAAAATTCATAGATGGGACCCTAATATGTACCACCACTCTGGGTCAGAGCGGACTAGGGATTAATTGTGATGAAGGGGTACCCTTCACTTCCCACAGCTCCAGAATTGGAACATTATCATTAGATGCAGTTTAATTTTATACCTAGGACACTAAGGCCCTCAGCTACTGCCTTCTAGGATATATATGATAAAAAGGGTTTGGGGCTTGCCAAAAGGGCAATAGGGTTGGGACAATCATATAGGTGCTAGGTCTTGACATGGCCAGCTGATTGATTGGAGGGGGTCTCTCCAACCACCTGTCTCACCTAAGTAAGGGCCAAAGTGGAGTGTTGCATGTCATAGACTGCTCAACCACCAGCACTCCATCCTTAAGCACAGAATTTAAAGGAAAAATCTTAATTGAAACCTGTTAAACTCTATTTAAGAAATTGTCCTTGTATCACATCCTACTTGTGCAGATGGGTAGTTAATTATGTATATCTAAGTTAGGGTAGAATTTGTGATGGGGGGGGGGGGTGTTCATACCCTTCCCAAAGTTATTAGTCTGAAAGTGTACATCAAATAATCAGTTCAAAAAGAAGTTATTTTGTATAGATAACTGACAGATACAATTTTTATTTTTTTTTTTTGTACTCAACTTTTGAGATTAGAATTTCTTTTGAGATTTGCAAAGAGAACAAAAATATGAATAGCAATGATGAGTAGATTGATTTGCATGCAATGAGATTTATATATAAAAAAAAAAAAAAAAACACAATTAAAAATATTGAATACTTTACCATAAGAACAAGAGTGGAAGAAAAGAGTTTTGCTTACCTGAAAAAAATAAAAAGATAAATAGATAAATAAAAACAAAGTAGTAAGATAAGTTAAAAAAAACAAAAAAATTTTAAAATAAAAAACATTAATGGTTAAATTGAACTTAATGGACCGAAATTCCACCATCGTATGTCACTTTTAAATTTTTTCAGGTCAGTTAACTTTGAACCACGTACCTTTGAGGCATAACACAGATTCTCAAATATACGTGGTTCAAAGTTAATTGACCTGAAAAAGTATAAAAGTTTTTAAATAAAATAACTGGTGCATTATATCTTTTATTCATTAATATATCAACACTGAAAATTTCATTAAATTTGGTTAATTCCCTGATTTTTGGTATTTTTTTCTTTCGGTATATAATGCCAACAACTACCTCATATTGGCTTTTAATTTTGATATAAAGTATCTTCCACTGCACACACATAAATAATACTAATAATGATAAAATTAATGACTATGCACAAGGCATTACACCCTAGAGATGATAGAGACAGGCTATATGTATCAAGGAAGGTGGAAGAGGTCTTGCCAACATAAGAGGATTGCATAGATGCCTCAATCCAAGGACTTGAAGAATACACAAAAAAGAGCAAAGAAAGATTACTTATGGCAGCCAATAACAGCAGCTGCAACATATGGAAAAACAAGAAAAACAAGAAAGATGGGAAGAAAAACAATTATATGGATACTTCAAATGACAAATTGGGGAGGTTGCCTGTGGAAAAACCTGGCCATGGTTAAGAAGAGGAAACCTCAAGAGAGAAACCGAGTCACTCATAATTTCTGCACAAAACAATGCCATAAGAATAAATTATATCAAAGCAAAGATTAATAAGACACAACAAAAGAGCAAATGTAGAGTGTGTGGTGACAGAGATGAGAAAATAAACCATGTATTAAGTGAATGCTGGAAACTAGCACAACAAGAATACAAGGCTAGACATGACTGAGTTGGAAAGGCGATCCACTCAAAATTATGCAAAAAACTCAATTTTGACCATACAATAAAACAGTATATGCATAAACTAGAATCTGTTCTTGAGAATGAAACATAAAATTCTCTGGGACTTTGAGATAAAGATGGATCACCTTATCCCAGCAAGAAAACCAGACCTAGTATTGATTAAAAAAAAAAGAAAACTTTTGCAGTTCCAACAGATCACAGGGTGAGGGTGAAGATGAAAGAAAATGAAAAGATAGACAAATACTTGGACCTTGCTAGAGAATTGAAAAGGCTGTGGAACATAACAATGAAAGTGATACCAATTGTAGTTGGTGCACTTGGAATGGTTCTCAAAAGTTTAGAAAAGAGACGGAGGAACTGGAAATCAGAGGAAGAATTGAGACCATCCAGAAAACAGCATTGTTAAGATTGGCTAGAAAACTTAGAAGCATCCTGGAGACGTTAGGAGAATTGTTGTCATTCAGACTCCACTAGTGTGAAAAACTCACAAAGAGTGAAAACAAAGTTAGGTATGTAACTGTTTTCCTCATCTTGAATTTTAAAATATCTATTTAGAATTCATATTTTCATTCTTTCATGCTTTGATAAATCTAATTTATTTATATATATATATATATATATATATGCATACGTCATCATATGATCTTCACCTTCCATTTTTGCACATGCATTGATCACGTCATTGACTTTCGTAAACAAACGCGCATATAAAAATTAACGGTTAATAACATCATATTCACACATTCACTAGACACTTAACATCTTTCATTTTGTCCCTCACATAAACATTACTTAACAGTGTCCTGAAGATGGTACAATATACCGAAATGCTTAAGTATTGACACAAAAAAA
>CM042137.1:44659109-44696609 GCA_023376005.1 Doryteuthis pealeii | reverse complement strand
GGATCGAACTCCGTAAATAAAAGTAATAGCTCACTTGGCGATTGATTGAGGATTTGATTCTAGCGGTATGTCAACCAGTTTAGGGTTACTTTATGCCAATAGGTTAGGAAATTGCGTCCATTGTACAGTGTGTTTGTGTGTGTGTGTGTGTGTGTGTGTGTAGAAATAAAAACCAAAGTTCCCCCCCCAAAAAAAAATTATTTTATATAGGGAAGTCGACGTTAAAACGTTTATTTTTTTTAGTATTATCTGTGTTATTTGGACTATTGTCCCCATCTTCATTGTTATTTGTACAACGTTTCGGCCGATATACCCTCCGGACTTCTTCAGGTATTTCTTGTCGGACTCGGGAACCTTCTTTTCGAACTCGGGAACTTTCTTGTCGTATTCGGGAGCCATCACGGAACTTTGAACCTAACCCTTTATTTATTCCACGGGGGTATCCTGTTCTCATTCCGCTAACCATAGCTGGGGTAGGAGTTGTGTTAATTAATTATTTTTCTAACTGCTTTCACTCAGGATTGAACTAATCTTCAAGCCTCATCTCAAACATTCAGAGAAATAGTTTATTTTTTAAATATAAAACTTTGGGATATTGGGATGAATAATGTCTTCTCTAAACAGTGATGGAAATCTTTTCATAATGAAACGAGTGATGACAAACATTTTTTCCCTATTAGCAGGTTGTTTTTTTTTAAAGATGATGTGATTGGTAATCGAAAAAAAAAATATTGAAATGAATTGTATTTTCCTAAAGACATCTAGTATATAGATTAAAAGAAAAGAAAGAGGTACAAAGAAAGAGAAAGAATAACTAATCGATATGTGATTAAGTTTAAAACATAATTGTTACATCTAAGTTTTTATGTATTCCAATTCTATCATCTTACTTGATCCACAAATAACTCCTGATATCAGTTTCATTACTCAAAGTTTCATGTATGTATTTGAAAAAAAAATACATTCGTCAGTTGAAACACTAACAATTAGTTGAACAATTTATTTTAGTTTTTATCCTGCCAGTATTTGACACTTTCTTCATTTAAGAAAAACGTATTTTTGTCATTCTCTCTCGCGTATATATATATATATATATCTATATATATTATAATAGAAAAATTGCAGAAACACACACAACCTATCAAATATCGAACATATTCTGCCAAATTAATAACTCAATGCCTGAAGAAGACAACAGATCAGAAACACGTGCCGCGTATGTAAGATAAAAAAAAATAAAACATTTTTTCTGAGAACATAATACATTTTGAGGACCTTCTTCTTTTTTTATAAAATATTAAATTTTCTCCCGTTGGAACCAGAACAATATATATATATATATATATATATCTAATATATAAAACAGAGATTTTGGTATGTACGTGTCGTATAACAAAAAAACGGGAGGTCACTCAGATTCAAAATCTTGCATACACATTGATATCGTTCTAACTAAGAAAAACTCCAAATTTGGTTATTGATTTTTACTGATTAAGGGATTTAATCGATTAATTAATCCAAAATCACCCAATTTACGGAACTGTCCGTATATCAGCCCCTCCTGATAATAAAATATTGTCTCTGCCTGCTTATTGTTAAAGCGATAACAGCAGCGAAGTTTTGATTTTAATTAATTAATTTTGCAGTCTAAGCCGTTCAGCTCCGAATTTATGACCTATTTATGGTCAAATCTTTAATAATTTTTATATCGTTAGAAAGATAAGAAAATACTCTTTCAAAATATGTAATTTGTGTGAGTTTTTATTAATTGAATCATTTTTACAGCAAGTTAAAAAATTAAAAAATGGCTTCGGATAGCCACGCTGCCTATGATTATTGCGAACAAGCAGTGCAGTCTATAACAGTCAGATCGGAATCTCTTACCTATTTAGGATTTTAATCTTAAATATTTATATCTTTAGTAATAAGATGAAATAGTCTTTCTGAATATGTAATTTGTATGTGTTTTTATATATTAATTTTTTTTTTACAGCGAGTTAAAAAAAAAAAAAAATACTACGTATAGGCGATAATACGAATAAAGCTCGGAATCTCTTAGTCTTTCTGAATATGTAATTTGTATGTGTTTTTATAGATTAAATTATTTTTTACAGCGAGTTTGTCCATATTCTTAAATTGTACAGTACACTCATTTTAATTTTAATTTTTGTAATGCATAAAAATTGTAGAAAATCAAAATGCACGCTTTACGGTTACATTATTAAACATTTTTTTTAATCGTAAATAACAGTATCATGAAAATCAGTTTACGTCGTAAGTACGGTTACATATTTGTATAAATTAAACTAAGATTTTCATTCGAATAAAATGACTTTTAATTCTTTAATTTATTTATTAATTTTTATTGTTAGAGTTTTAAAGGGTTAAAAAATAACAATAAGATTGACGAATTTCCTTAGAAACTGTTTTTTTCTTTTGGTTCGTTAACTAATTATTTTCTCAAACCACGATAAAAAAACCAAAAAAAACAAATGTTACTAATACGGACACGATCCGGTGTTTTATCTTTAGTCGAAGGCCCGACTGGAGATAAGTAGTCAATTATTTGTAAGACGAAATTTATTTCAAGTTTATCCGACAATATCCAGTTATTGGAACATTTAAAAAATGTTTATATGTAAGTACGAAAAATTGTAAGCGCTTTGTTTATCAAAATGACATGATTCGTTAGTAAATTACCCGAAAAGTTGATAAAACAAAACAACTAACAACCAACATTTAAATTATTATTCAAAATACAATTTAAAATATTCCTCAGAATTTGCCTTACAAATTAAATTTTAAGTTTTATGATTTTACTCTTTATTGTGAAGTCATTAAACATCGCTGAGTTTATAGTGCAACTTTTCAGTTCTGAAAAATTGGCATGTTTAAATAGAGATTTCATAGGTGACATTTGAACTTTTATGAAAATTGATGTTTTGTAATTAATACAAATTTTGTAATAAAACTTAATTTTAACTAGGGGGGGGGTTAGGGTTAGGGGGGTTAGTTTAATGGAAAATAAATAAAATAATTTGGGTTCCGTTCAAGCGGTTCCGATGTGGGGGATCAATTTACTATAAACTTATACGAGGAAATGAGCACCCGTGAATACTCAAATAATAAAGAACTTTTAAGAATTTTTTTCAATCTGATAGATTGGTGTGTAATCGATAATAATCAACTGAAGGAAAAAAAATAGATGGGGGGGGGGGGGAGTCCAGATAATCAGGTCCACCAAAACGTTTTTAAACAATGTTTTTAAAATACTAGGTACCACCAATTTTACCCTGTGAAATTTACCCCCCCCTATATTTAACACTATGAAACTTGCAGAAAAATTAATATTTTCTTGAAAATTTTTTCCATTTGAAAGAAAAAACATTAAATAAACTCCTGATGATTTTTTAACTTTTTTTCAGCTTACGGAAATAATGAAAATTATGATTGAAAAACAACGTTTTCATTTTTGCACTGTTAAATCAACTGAAAATTAACGTAGCTAAAAACAAGTTACGATAAGAGTTTTTTAAATTCTATGAAAAATCAATTAATTATAAATAATAACAAAATATTTCCGTTTTATTCAAGATGGCCTAAACTGATCAATTGGTGGTCCCTATAATACTATCTTAGGTTTTAGCAAAAATAGATATTGCAATACGAAGAATTTAAATTTTCGATTCTCAGCTTCTTTTTGAACTCAACATGCAATTAAGAACTAAATGTGAATTGTTGTCATGTACAAAAAATTTAAAACAATAACAAACAAATATAAAAACGAATACTTTCAATTTGTTGTATAATAATATGAAATAATTTTAAACTATGATTTTAGTTTCAAGAATTATTTTCCTCTTACCCCCTCTCTAACTACTGTCTTCCACTTTCTCTCTCACTCCCTGGTGATCCAAATTTCATTTTAGTCCGGTCATGGACCGGGTACTTTAGCTAGTATATATATATAATAGTTTAGTATAACTATGAATAAATAAAAATCTCTGTATTTTGATCGTTTTAACATCAAACATTTTACTCAGAAGAAGGCCGTTATTCATTGTATGCTTAAAGATTTTATAATTTTCTATTATTATTATTATTTTATCTTATATTTAAAATAATAATAAATAGAATACATGTGTACATGAACAAACTCCTGACCTAATAATGTATTAGTAAATCTATTTTATCCATTCAACATTTTCTTTCCTTTATTTTTCCTTTCAACACACACACACACACATCTTTTTATCTATATATAGGACCATAACAGATCAGAGTAGACCTGAGAGTAAAGGTGATGAAGGGCTACGCACTTCACCATTAAATGCAGTTTAATGTCATACCCAGGATACCAAGACTCTCAACCACCGCCTTCTAGCGGATATATAATAAAAAAGGGTCAGGGGTTTGCCATGCAGGCAATAGGGTCCGGACAGTCATAAAAGTGCTAGGGCTTGATGTGACCAGCCTATTGATTGGAAGGGGCCTCTCCGACCACCCGTCTAACCCAAGTTAGAGCCAAAGTGGAGTGTTGCATGTCATGGACTGTTCAGCCACCAAAATTCCGTCCTTAAATATCACGGGTCGCCACCCACAGCTAACAAGTGGCCGCATGGGGGGGGGGGTCCTACACATATGCAGAGGTGCAGTCAGTGATTTCTAAAGCCTCATCCTACAGGGCTGGACGTTTACTTTCTGGCTCATACTGAGGATGATATAGAACATAGTGTGGATCTATTAGCAGCCTCATGCACAATTTTTGGATTTAAAAAAAATAAGCTTGGCGATAACAAAGGTAACGTTTACCCCCGTGAGCCGTATATTAAGCCAATTATAACCGTTCATGGTACTAGTTTAGCTGTTTATTGAAACCATTAACTACCTGGGAAGTACACTAACCTGTGATGGCTCTTTGGATGCTGAAATTTACCTACGGATTCAGAAGCCATCTGTGGCCAATTGAAGACTTGAAAAACCGGTATAGACAAATAGTAACATGACCCATGAGACAAACATGAAATTCTATTGGGCTTGCGTGTTGAGTGTTCTGTTGTACTTTTCTGAAACATGGACATTGCTTCGTAGACATTTGAAAGTTCTTGAGTCCTTACATCAGAAATGTTTGAGACGCGTTCTAAACATCAAGTCGAACACCAAAACAGCTGATAGAAAGTCCTTACAAGGGCAGGATGCACAAGCATTGAGATTCTCATCATAACAGCCCAAATGCAGTGAACAGGACATGTGCGTATGAGTGGTATTAGAATGCCGAAGCAACTCCTTTACGTGACCCTTAGATATAAATGCTCTGACCACAGTTTACTTATAGATATAGCAACCATATTATATATATATATATATATATATATATATATATATATATATATATATTATATATATATTTGTGTGTGGTGTGTGTGTGTGTGTGCTTTTCAAGATTATAAGATTAAAGGAATCATTAAAAAACTTGAAAATAATAAGGATTCTGTCTTATTTAATGAATTTTGTTAGAATATATATATATATATATATATATATATATATATATATATTATTATAATGGAGATTGTGTGTTTTTCTGTCTGTAACCGAAACTATATTACTACTCAAGTCACAATTCCCTTAATTATTTACGTCAAATTCTCCATGATTTCATTCTTTTAAACCTCCAGTTATTAATAAAAATTGTTTTACATTATTAATACTGTTGACCATATCTACGTACTAATAACATGCAATTGTATTTATATATACAACAAAATAGCGGTTTACAGTTTGAACGAGAAGGTTAATTTGCATATTGATATTTAAAATTTTATTTTAATAAATATGTGCTTGGTATTATCGATTTCTAATTGTTTGGTTTTATCTTAAGAAATATAAACAAAAATCTCGTGGATAAATCTTAAAAGAAATTTATTTACAAGAAGAAATAACTGTAATATTATCCTTTACTTCCTATTTTAACTAAATAGTTAAATTAGGAAAATTTACCAATGAAACAGGGGAGTAATGGAAAATGATGGAATAGTTAGTTTCAAAGTTGTTCTATTTTTCGATTATACCCCCTCTGTTGCAGATCTTTTTATCTGCATTCTTAGTCAGTTTCATTAGCCTTTCTAATTTAATATGATATTTTATTATATCAAAACTTAAATACTTGCACCCGGAGGGTGCATACATTTGCTAGTATATATAATAGAGTAAGCCTAATGAGTCAGAGAATATCTACCTAGGTTTCTCCTAACGGATCATCAGGATTATCTTGATGATCCGTTAAGAGAAATGTAGGTAGATATTCTTTGACTCATTAGGCTTACTCTATTATTTATTAGCACTACTTTTTATATTGAGCACTTTAGTATATTTAACTTAGGCAACTCTTACAGTATTTTTTTCTTTTGGTTATTTAATAGTACCATCTGATTTTGTTTTTTTCAGGAGGTGCAGTTATTTGATTTTCTTTTAAATAAATATTAATTTTTTTCTCCTGGTAAAAGTTTGTATTGTGTAATTTTTTGATATTTGGATTGAATCCGTGGATTAATCCACCAAAGATTTTGTCCCAAGTACTTTCGGCACTTTGTGTTCCAGTTTTTTCCAGGTTAGTAGTAGTGAGAGTAAGTAGGAGAATTGGTAGGAATATATATATATATATATATATATATATATATATATATATATAACACATACATATAAATAAGAGACTGATTATGTAAGCCAGTGATTGAAGTTTTTATTGTTATCAAAATACTGTATTCTAAATACTTAACGCGATCCTAGAAATGCAAGTTAATGTAGGTAAGAAAAGAACGAAAGGTTTGAAAAGTGGTTGAATAGAAGAGAAAGAAAGAAAAATAACAGCAGTGCAGAATGCCCGTATAATAAACACTAAATAATAATAATAATAATAATAATAATAATAATAATAATAATAAATGAAAGATAGAAAAAAACAAAAAAAATGCCTATGGAAATTGGGTCTCCTGTCGTTATTCCCAACACTTGATTGTTTAGTTTCTAAAAGAAATACCTGAGCAGACAATATGGGAAACGACAAAAAGACCGGAACGAAACGTAACCTATTTCTTCATTTCTATTTTTTTAATCACCCTATTCTTTCTTTCTTTTTACCCTTCTCCCTGGTGTGTCAGTAACAAAAGCTAAAGACTTATTTACGTTTCAGCCATCTTCATTCAGAACAAACCAGACATAAAAAAAACTGATAATTGATGTCATCCATCGATGAGTTTTGAAAAAAAAAAATCCCAACAATAACACATACAAAACGGTTAAATCTTATAGTCGACCAACGAGGTTAAGGTATGAGCATACAATTTGGACAAAAAAGAAAAAAAATGAACCGACCTACAACACCCAACAAAACAAATCACATACATATAAATTAAGACTAAACTGATCTTTATAAACCATTATTAATGTTTGACTAGTATTTTTTTCATGTTGATTTTTTAGTTGCTTCTACATCGCAAACTACTCAGTCTATGGCCGTCAGTAAACATTGTAAATCAAGTATCTCTAATAATAAATAAGAATGTCAGTGTGTCACTTTTTTTTTCCAACATATTATACTATAATATGTTGGGCTGCGGTTGAAAAAAATGTGACACACTGACATTCTTATTTATTATTAGAGATACCCGATTTACCATTTCGGAATCTGGCCGACTTCGTGAGCAAATTAAAACACTTTGTGTTGAATCCGGGCCAGTAATTATTAAATATTGGATTCCCACCTTTGATTAGTGCGATTGTTTTCGGTGATTTTTTTGCAACGAATTTTTTACATAATAACAAATTTCATAATTTGGAAATACATTTGAGAATAATCGAAATTAATTGCGAAATCCAGTGAAAGTCACTTATGAAATAGAAATAATTGTTTGTGTGGAAAGTAAGGACCTACGTAATATCACATTGTCTTTAAATTAAGTGGCAGAAGAAGAATTATCGTTGAACTTTTAAAAGCTAGAGTTCTAACCGTTGTTTGTTGCCTATCACATGTGGAGTATCCCTTCATTACCATTATCCCCAGGTCCACTCTGACCCGGAGTAGTAGTACCTGTTAGGGTTCCATCTATAGGTAAATTAGATTAGTTTTAAAATATTTGTATTCGATAGAACCGTGTGCAAAAAAAACAAAACAAAACAAACAAAAAACTACAAATAAACCCTCTTAAGAAACTACACAAAAAATGTAAATATGAATGTACAATAAATGCGATTATATAGAATACCCCTATACGGGTTGATATGCCATTAAAATCAATCAAACACATACAACAGAGGAACTAGAAGTGTAAATATGTTTTCTCATAAAAAAAAAGAAGCATTTTAATTTTTAAACACTAAAACTGTTAAAGAGTAAATTAGACAGGAAATTCTAAATTAACATTGAGATTTTAACTATAAAACCCGACCGAGGCCAATATTTGCAACGGGTTATCAATGTACGTAAAAGTAAATTGATTTTCGTCAATTCTCCGGTGTTCGGAAGGAAGAGTGCCTTCACCGGTCCGGTACAGGAGAAATCGGCAGCTTTCTTCCGCCGATGAAGTGAGGCAGGAGAAAGGAGCCTTTTTCTGTTGGTCAGTAATGAATGCAATTTGTGTTGAAAAGACGCGCGGCTCACGCTGACCATTGCCTAATTAGCCATGTGGACCAGCTCAGAACGTCCGTTGTAAGAGTGGACAATAGGCGACGTTGGCTGAGCGGCGGGAAGAGTTTCGGCCGCGCTGTGCACAGCGGCTTAACGATAGCCATAATCTAATGTACTCCGCTGACCTGGCCGCATTGTTGCCGGCCTCCAAAGGGCCAAGGAAAAGAACAACACTGCGCGTTACACATAAATCATATTAATAAACACAAGTGCGTAAGAATACGGACCGCGTACGGGCAATGAAAGCTGCGTCGCTGTAACTTCATGACGACTATTGAAGGCCGGACGGATTTTTATTTACTTAAATATGCAGCTTGGGGGAGGGTCTAGGAGGCAGGATACACTCCGAGGAAAAGACAGATAAAGATATGCAAATTGAAAAAAAAAAGTAGATAAATGAATAAAAAAAATAGTTACAAGGTAAAAAATGCATATATTACACATGTCCGAGAAAATAATTCCCAAAATCTAGTGACAAAACTAGAGGTAACGACTATATATATATATATATATATATATATATATATATATATATATATATATTATATATATATATACACACATTCAAGGTGTGTCATAAAAGTATCAAGATTGAAGCTGTATTTACCAAGATAAAAATGAACAATGAATGGAACGTTAATTTTTTCAGAATACAAGGTGTGTCAAAAAGTACAAAAAATCTCGATACTTCTTTGACACACAGTGTGTGTGCGTGTGTGTGTGTATTGCTCTTTTTCCTTAATCTTCCGACCGTTATCATCATGCAACAGCCTCTGGTTAAAAGTGAGACGGTCCAAATCGTCCAGGATGAAATGCAAAAATGTAAATCCGGATTATCTGATGTTGCTTATCCACGGAATCCTTATTTCTTATGAGTGTCGTCCCCTATGCTAAATAATGGACCATTCCGTTTTTATTATAAAGAAAGGAAAGAAAAAGAACATGCTACACAGGAAAATATGTTAAGAAAGAAAAATACAGAGAGAGAGAGAGGGGGAGAGGGGGAGAACATAATGATATTGAAAAGATGAAAAGAAAAAAAGAGTGGAGGAGAGAGTTAAATCAAGATTATACTTTTTACATATTGAACTATTTAGCTCTTAAGTAAACATATCAAACGTTGTAATGATTAAATTATCATACTGTGGTATAAGCAATACCATATAATCAGGATTTACATTTTTGCATTTCATCTTAGAGGATTTAGACGGTCTCATTTTTAGCCAGAGGGTGTTACAAGATGATAACGGTTGGAAGATTAAGAAACAAGAGTATTAATATATAGATAACTAGTCCAATCACACAAGCAAGAAAAGTTAGTTCCGACGTTTTATCTTGTAAGGTGTCGAAAAGGATTAGTCTCTTTGGCACATTGGTTAGTAATGGACATCTGAAGTAGAGCACTGAGACAGTAGGCCACAAGGTAAGTGGGTGTGTGTGTGTGTGTGTGGAAGCATTGGCCTCTTTAATTCTTCAATAAAAAGAAAAATCAAATTTGAACACCTGTTGTAGAGTGGCCATTAATATGCTAATCAAAGTCGCTTTTTTTTTTTTTTTTTTTTTTTTTGTTCTTCCCTGTTTTTCTTTTGATCTTCCAAGAATCTGCTCGATTTCCAAAGACAAACAAAATTGAGAAAAGATCGGTTGAATTGTTTGCCAGATGCTGCGTAATCAATTAGTCTAAGCGGACATTCACGAGCAGACGCCATTCTGCAATCGTATAATTGCTAGGACAATTCACGTCATTTTTATGACAGGACTATTTACACATGGAATGTCACTTGTCCTCGTCTATGGGTTCGAGACGTTGGCATAAGGTCGTGTTGGAGAGTTAAAAATGCGGGAGCATCGGACGACTGAAATTCTTTCAAGTCTCTCAACCAGAGATGCTGATAGGTACGCGTCCTGCGTCTCTGACGCACAAAAATCTAAAAGGATGCAGTAAAATCGTTTTCATGCGTCCCAGTGTTTTTCTTTTTTCTTCCCTCACCATTTCAAGCTAACTTTCAATGGTTTCGTAGAAACGAATTACACAGGATATGCTATACGGTAGGAGTTATAGAGCATACATTTTCCTGGGGACTCATTCAAAGCAAATATGTGCGTCCCAGGACGCACTAAATCAAAAAGCTATCAGCATCACTGCTCAAGTATACAGAAAAAGAAAAAGAGGGAAAAAAAGAACATTAAGTGACAAACAGATTGATTCCTTTTAACGGCATCGGGTTATCTTTTATGTAGATCTTAAAGAATTATCTACATTGTGCGTTTATACTTACATTCCTTGTGTACTTTATTAAGTTTTTCGTACAGGTGGGTTGGTTGGATTTTACGGCATGCCAACACTTATTGGGTTATTTTATACCGAAGACGTTTCGTTTTATCCATTCTTCATTAATTACCACCAATTTTCCCCTGTGAAATTCCCCCCCCGCTATATTTAACACAATTAAACTTGCATAAAGGTTAACATTATCTTGAAACTTTTTGGTCCATTCGAAAGAAGAAACATTAAAAAAAACACTACTGATGATTTAAAAAAATGTTTTTCAGCTTACGGAAATAATGAAAATTATAAACGAAAAACAATTTTTACATTTTTGCACCGTTAAATCAATTGAAATTTAACGTAGCCAAAAACAAATTATGGTCAGCGGCCTTTTAAAAAATTCTATGAAAAAATAAATTAATAGTCCGATTGTCACGAAAATGTCCATAATTACTTAGCTTTGGATGAAAATATGTCTGAAATAGTTTTTTCCTAAAATATATTGGGGGGAAATATTTTTTTACGAGGTCTACTCAGCCCCTATTTTATTTTAGGAAATATGAAAAAAATGAACTGGCAAAAAACGATTTTTACTTTTTTTCTATAAAGATAAGAGTCTGAATAATTATATCAGAAGATTTTTTATAAGTTTCAGTGCCAGAGTTTGTTTTAGTAAAAGAACCATGAATACAGAATTCTGCTAAAAAATATCAATAAAGAAATTGGCATTGTTGTAAAAAAACGGACTGTTTTATTTATTTTTCAAGATAACGGTTAGTAATTTTTCCCCAATCGGATAATTTGATCTTTGAATTAACCGTTTTTCTTTGTAGAAACTCTTTATGTTCGTTATTTCTTTTTTGCGAGATTTGAAAAGAAAAAGTTAAAAAATATTTACGTTTCTTCCTTCAATATGGCCTAAACTGATCACGTGACCTATTTTGGTGATACCTATTCTTCATGGATACTCAATTTGTTTAAAACTCATTTTTTCTATTCAACCCATAGATGGGACCATAACAGGTACTACTACTCCAGATCAGAGTGGACCTTGGAATAATAGTGATGAAGGGGTACTCCACATTCCCCCGAGCTCCATAATTGGAACTACACCATCAGAGTTTAACATCATACCCAGGACACCAAGACCTTTAACCACCACCTTCTAGCACATATATGTTAAAACGGGTTGGGACAATTATATAGGTTCTAGGGCTTGACGTGACCAGCCGATTGATCGAAGGGGTCCTCTTCAACCGCCCGTCTAAGTAAAGACCAAAGTGGATGTTGCATGTTATAGACTTCGAACGCGTTGGGTAAATACCAATGAATCTACAATTTCTATAACAGTTTCTGAATAGACGTATTTTTTTTTTGGGGGGGGGGGCACACAAATATATTGAAATTTCAAGCTAGACTTTAATTTCCCTTTTCCGACCAAATGAGAAAAGTGAATGAAACAGATTTAATTTTCGTATTTCTGATATAAAAATCTATTCACTGGTTTTGTTAGAGACTATTACTAAATAATAATAATAATAATAATAATAATAATAATAATAATAATAATAATAATAATAATGTTAACATAGCTGCATATGGCACCTCTAATCCATTAAGTAGAGAAAAGGTTTAAACTTGGCAAATAAATTGTCAATAAATTCTTTTTTTTTTTTTTAAATATCTCCTGTCCCGGAGAGTTCAACATGATCAAACTTCAAGCTAGCATCCGGACGTACTAGAGAAATCAAACCAAACTTAAATTCGTCTGTTCGTGTTTATAAAAGTCTCTTGGGAGAGCAGATAAAAAAAAATAAGAGAGAGAGAATCATCTAAAAAATAAAAAAAAATAAATAAATAATAGAAAAAAACAGCTTTTAAAATCTGTCATGATAATTTGTTTGTTCGTAGTATTTCAATTTATTTTTACGTCTATTACGAGAGGAGGGGAGAGGGAGGGGGTATTTTCATTCATATGTTTTTATTTTTACCTCTATTACGAGAGAGAGAGAGAGAGAGAGAGAGAGAGAGAGAGAGAGAGAGAGAGAGAGAGGAGAGAGAGAGAGAGAAGGGGTTTCATTCATATTGTTTTTATTTTTACGTTTATTGAGGGTGGGAAGAGAGTGGGGGCATTTTTCATTCATATTGTTTTTATTTTTACGTCTATTACGAGAGGAAGGGAGGGGGACGAAGGGTATTTTTCCTTCATATGTTTGAATTTTTATGGAGAGAGAGAGAGAGTATTTTCATTCATATTGTTTTTATTTTACGTCAATCATGAAAGAAAGAAAGAGTGTGAAAGAAATTATTTTCATTCATATTCATTTTATTTTTACATCTACTACGAGAGAGAGAGAGAGAGGAGAGAGAGAGAGAGAGAGAGAGAGAAAAAAACGAAAGACAGGGGGAGTATTTTCATTCATATTGTTTTTATCTTATCCACTATGTTTTGTTGTTTTTTTGTTGTTATTTTTCAATTCAACATGAAACAAATTAGCACACACACGAATAATAGTGGAATGGTCGGCGGCGGCGGGGAATAAAAATCAGAAAGTGATTGCTTTTGGTGATGACCGATAATTCTAAAAAGTCTGTGGAGGATTTAAGTTTCCCTTCATCAATTCTCGTCTCTAAATAGAAAGGAAATTGATGTAGAGGACAGAAAATGAGGAGGAAGTAGAAACGGCACTTAGCAGACGGCAGAGAAAATTCACGTTACCACTTGCATTTTTTAAGCATCTATTCTCATTATTATTTGCAGTTTTAAAACCACTCGTATTCATACAGGTTTGTTTTAGTCTTATTTTATTTTTTTGTTGTCCATATGTTTGCATGGAGGATCATATCCGAAACAGCTTGTCCCTCTTCAATTTTAGATGGGGTGGCCGTATCTAATGAAGCCATCAGCAGTACCAAGCAGAGTAAACAACATAGTCGTCATTATTATAATGATAATCAATACAAAATACTTAGAGATAAAATGGAGCGCAAACGAAGAAATTTTTTTAGACTTTTTGAGAGAGAGAGAGAGAGAGAGAGAGAGAGAGAGAGAGAGAGAGAGGAGAGAGAGAGAGAGAGAGAGAGGGTTATGGAAGAACAAAAGAAACAATAGAAATAGGAAGAAAAAAATTAAAAGAAAGAGTGTAGTAAAGAAAAACGAGGAAGAGAGTTGAGAGAACTCTCTCTCTCTTTATACACATACACACATTATAAATACTAGTACAAAATTTAAAAAAATACATGCCGGGCGATGTAAAAGTAGATGTTTGAAACATATTGCCTGAGGGGTGGGAGTAAAAAAATTCAATGTCAGCGAGTTTGTACCCTAAGTAAGTAAAATCATCAAATTCATTAAAGGATTAAAAAATAAAACAATTTGAAATGTAAACTTTAAATATGTATTAAAATAAAACAAACTATATATAGATATATAATACCAGTCATGTATTTATTAAAACTTGTTTTAAAAAACAATGGGGACTGTCTAATGTTGCATGTTCAAATTTTGAGTGTATTTATTCTCTTATGACGATTTTGGGTAATGTGACGTATGCAGTGACGTAATTTTTGTTACAGACAAAAACCGGAAGCGAATCTCCATTATTAATAGATATATATAAAGTTGGCGGAGTGGCCTATTGTGGTATCAGCCGGACGGCGAGGGAGTCTATCCCTTTTCGCTAGTTCTAGACCAGGGTATTTTTGTTTTTTTTTTTAGAGATGTGTGTACCACACCTACCGTCAGCTTTACCGCATAGATTGGATTACCCAATCTTCGCTACCATGAAGCTGAGCTAGCGGGGACCGGTATCGAACCAGGAACTTTGTGATTCCTAGGCAGGTACTCTACGACTGAGCTAAACCAGCCTCTAGAGAAGGTGCCGTGTATGTGTATAGTGAATGTGTGTAAACTATGCATTTCTGATAAAACCTAACGTAACAAAAGCAAATTTGAATACTTCTACCCGTCAGATTGATGGTTGAAGTAAATATATACACCATCGCACCAGGAAAATGATGAGGCCACAAAACAACAAATAGAATCTCCTTTTTTAATGTACGGATGTCGCTAACCAATTCTGATTTTGTTGCTTAATTGCATCCTAATTCGCAAAGAAAGAAAGAAAGAAAAAGAAAGAAAGAAAGAAAAACACCCGGCCGACCATTGCAGGTTAGCCTCACCCTAAGCCCAAAGAGATAGCACTTCCTCCCAGCCCTTCCAACCTCAAGACAGCTTATTGTTCGGATAAAAGGCCGCAATTTATCTTTGGGTAAATTGTCTTTTGAAAACATTTTCCCCCAGAGAACGGAGCGAACATGCGACAAACCACCAGTGTTTATATATATATATATATATATATATATATATATATATATATATATATACATTAAAAAAGGAACTCAATCCAAAACAATAAAAAAAAACAAAGAACGATGCTTTTAATTTATAAAGCAATGTTGATCCTCAAAGAATGGATTTAATGGAATCTTAATTTGTCAAATGCCAGAATAAATAAAGAAACGGCCACTGGGTTGATTATACACTCTTCATCTTTCAAAAATACACACAGGGGATTGGATTTATGAATAGAATAAAAAACAAAAAAAATCATTGATTTTATTGGAGAGATAGAGCTCAATGGTTAAAGCAAAAAAAAAAAAGAACAAAAAAACACAACAAAAAACAACAAACAAACAAACGAAAAACTACATCGAGGCCTTATTCCTCATACCAAGTAAATTAAACTCGTTTTTGAAAGCGTGCTTGACGCAATAGTTAACATAATAGGAAATGAAATCGACGACCCGAGTTCAAATCCTGGATGAGGCTATTTGCGTCAGTGATGCTGATATCTTTTTAATTCAGTGCGTCCTGGGACGCACATATTTGCTTTGAATGAGTCACAGGGAAAATTTATGGAAAAAAAAAGGAAAACTTTATTCAAATGTTATTCAATGATTGATGAAGCGTTTTGTTAGGGGGGGGGGACACGAAAATGCTTGCAGAAATGCAAAAATTACGTACAAAAAATATAGAATTGTAGGGAGTGGATTAAGGGTTCAGTAACACCTTTCGATTCTCATAAGGAGAGGAGAGAAAAAAAATGATAGATAAAAAAACAGACAAAATCACAAGAAAAAAGCCGAAGAAAAAAAACCATCAACAAAGAAGCTAAGGAAAAAAAAGACAAGAGCAAAGAATGAAAGAAGAAAAAAAAAAAAAAAAAAAAAAAGGGTTCCAACTAAAGCCGTCTAAACTACGTTGTAACCTATCCCGTGTAATCCGTTTCTAAGAAACTATTGAAATGTATTTACAGTTAGCTCGAAATGGACGCAGGGATACGATTTTACTGCGTCCATTTAGATTTTTGTGTGCAGGACGGGTATCTATCAGCATCTCTGTGCGTACTACTTGCGTATCGCTAATGCTCTTAGGAAAAGCATTTGTTTGGTATGACTGCCTAATTTTTTTAATAACCATTTTTTGTGTGTTTGTTTGCTTAGAATCTTTTATTTTTATAACTCGAAAGAAAAAGAAAAAAAGTTTGTGCATTTAAAAAAATTTTTTTTTTTACAGTTTTAACATTTCTCAGACAAAACAGACATGGATTGTATTTCTCTGAATTTTTGAGATGGGGTTTGACAATTTGTATTTTTCGAACTATTGTCCTCATCGTTATTCTTATCTGCCAAACGTTTCGGCCGATGATTCTGGTATTTCGAAGAGAAGGTTCCCGAGTCCTACAAGAAATACCTGAAGAAGGTAGGGGTGGGGGCACATCGACAGACAATAAAAATGAGGACAATAGTCGAATAGCAATAGCATAATCTTTACAGATCACTGCCGTCCCTCACAATCCTATAACCCCACCACCAGAACCTTTCCTCCCATGAGCCCACAAATGTCTCATCAACCCCGCTGCAGATCCACAATGTTTGATGCAAATATGACATAGGAAGGACGTCCTTCCTATTGTTATCGGATGGATCAGATGATAAAATGTGATGCTTATGCACTACCATATGTCTCTTAAGACCAAAAGCTGACTTATAGACTTTGTTACAGAAATATATATATATATATATATATTATATATATATATATATATTAGTCCAGATAATACAGACATAGATTGATTTTAAAACAAGCCAGTTAGAAATCTACCTGTTTATGTGACATGTGCGGTCGTATTTAATAGTGGGACGTGCTCAGACAAAACAGACATTGATTGTATTTCTCTTGATAATTTGTATTACTCGGACTATTGTCCTCATCGTTATTGTTATCTGTACACGTTTCGGCCGATGATTCAGGTATTTTGAAGAGGGGGTTCCCGAATTCGTGAAAGTTCCCGAGTCAGACAAAAATACCAAAGAAGGCAGGGAGACACATCGGTAGATAACAACAAATACGAGGACAATATTCCGAATAATACAAATAATACAGACCTAGATTGGTTATAAAACAAGCGAGTTAGAAATCTACCTGCTTATGTGACATGTGCGGTCGTATATAATAGTGGGTCCGTGCTTAGTGTTGAAATAAGCTAGACGTAGTAAATACCAAAAAACAAAACGCGCAATAAAATGCTCACTTTGAAAGTAATGTCAAACTGGTGATGCTGTTACGCTTTGATAAATGCTCACAACCCGCACAGTATATTACTTCCCTTTCTTACACGCTCTTCTATCAAGTTCCAAATGTGCTGTATTTTTAAACGCGACTTTGTCATTGCACGTGAAGCGAGATTCCTTGTTCCATATACCGTTTTTTTCTCTATTCCAGTCTTAAACTGAAACATTTAACGAAGACCGATGATATTATTAAGGGAGGAACCGGATAGCTGATCTCACCAAAAGGGTCTATGCTGCCTTTTTTTCTTTTTCTTTTTAAATATGCACCACGAGTCTCCAGTGCGGCTGTGTGTCTTACACGTGGTTCCGTAATGTTGACGTACACGTCTTTATGACCGTAACTATGTTTGCACAATGGCAGGCTTCCCTTTCAAGCAACAATGGCGCGCACGTATTACGATGCACTAACAAGCTATTAGACCCGACGAACATCTGTGATAGCAATCCTTGCAAGACGGCTAGTTAAAGGCTACACTGAAAACTAAAAACATTGTAGTAGGGTATTAAAAAAAGGATAAGAAAAGAAGGGTTTTCGGTTTGTTTATTTAAGCCCAACTCTAAGAACAAAACAAGATTGAAGCAAAGCTGAAGACTGAATTTTCATTCTGAACAAATACAGGGTGCGACAGAAATACCTCCCACACTTTAAACTGTCATCTGTGTGGTGCAATTGAACTTAGGCAAGTGGTAATGGTAGCTCCACCTAGCTAATGCCTTAAATTAGGGAAATATATCACTAATTAGGACTGAGCCTATTCTAGTAGTGACCACCCAAGCAGAGTTTAACAGGTTTGAATTCAGAGTTTTCCTTCTTGACTGGTTGCTAACCAAGATTAAAGAGCCCAGTCTGCCCAACTAATTTACCCATATCTGGTGTGTGTGTGAGAGAGAGAGAGAGAGAGAGAGAGAGAGAGAGAGAGAGAGAGAGAGAGAGAGAGAGAGAGAGAGAGAGAGAGAGTAGTTGGATTCATACCTTTCCCAAAGGTGTCAGCGCTATGTGAAGTGTAACTTCGTCCAGGATTTGAATTTGAAGCGACGAGTCCATTTCCTACGACTCTAACCATTACACCACACGCACCCAATATCTCTATTAATAATGGAGATTCGTTGTCTCTCTGTGTCTGAAACCGAAAACTACGTCACTGCTTACGTTACAACCCCCCAGGAATTGTGTAAGTTTATCAATGAGTATTTAATCTATATACAAAATCCTTAATACGTAGAATTTTAGTATGCAACATTAAACGGTTCACATCATTTTTTAAAAACAAGTGTTAATAAATACATATCCGGTATTATATATTTATCAATGAAAAAAAATCTTTTTTTTTAAAACTCTTGCCCTTGTTTTCAGTAACAAGAATTTAACTAAAATTCTACAAATAAATTTGTGTAAAATATTCAAAATAATCATTTAATTAATCAACATTTTATTTGAAGTGGACAGAACTAACTTTCATTTCAAATTGTCTTTTTTTCTTCTTTTTTTTTTTACTCCTTTAATAAATTTGATGATTTTACTTACTTATGATACAAACTCTCTGACACTGAATTTTTAACTGGCAATATCTTTCAAAAATTAATTTTTACACTGCCCGGAGGATGTTTGTTTTTTGCTAGTATTAATAATAGAGATTCGGTCTCTTTTTGTCTGTAACAGAAACTACCTCACTGCTTACGTCACAGTAATTCTTTTTAAAATTCTATGAAAAATCAATTAGGAGTTAAATTTTCACGAAAATTTCCATACTTGTTCACCTTTAGATGGATTTATGTTATAAATAGTTTTTTTCCCTAAAATATATTAGGAGAAATATTTTTTTACGAGGTCGACTCTCCCCACTTATTTCATTTTAGGAAATCTGAACAAAATATATTTTACTTGTACGATTTTTAATTTTTTTTATAAAGAGACTGGATAATTAAATCAGAATTTTTTTAGAAATGTAAAAAAACAAAAAACAAAAAACAAAAAAACAACAAACAAACAAACAAATATCCCAGTGGAGTGGGTGAATATGATGCTTTTTAAGTAATTATTTTTTTTAATATTAAAAAAAAAAAATTATTTAATTTTCCCACCCTCTCAGGCAAAATATCCTTTACAAACTTTTTACAACGCACGAAATATTATGATTATTCATATCGAGCCCAATCTCATAAATACACATACAAATATATAAAACAAAACGTCTTCGGCATAAAATAACCCAACATGCCGTAAAATCCAATCAACCAACCACATTGCCCAGAGAGATGCCATGAAGAGGAATTACACGGTATTTGATGATCTGATAGATTATGCAAAATGTCCATATCCCTGTTCAGTATTTTAACAGCTTTAAACAGGAAATAACAGATGCGCTGTGGACGGAAGTGTTGTGTAATAATTGAACACATGGAGGTTATAGACAACATTTAGCAGCGTCCTATGCAAAACAAAGAAAAATATATTTAATCGAATAAACAGCGGGATATGTACATGGCAGTCAAAAAGATATAAAATACAGCCTAGTTGAGTCGCTATAATTATTATTATATAAAAGCAGGACCTGTAGATATACCACAGTATGATTTAATTATTACAACGGTAAAAAAAAAAAAAAAAAAAAAAAAAAAAAAAAAAAAAACGGAATGGCCCGTTATTTAGCTGGGGTGATGAGACTCATATAAGAAATAAGAATTCGGCGGATAAGCAACGCCAGATAATCCGGATTTACATTTTTGCATTTCAGCTCGGATGATTTAGACGGTCTCAGTTTTAAGCAGACGGTGTTACAAGATGATTTTAACGTCGTGGCAACCCATCTAGGGTTATTTAATGCCTAGGTGCTAGGGAATCGCGTACATTGTATACTTACATTTATAGTGGGATGGTATTCAAAGCACAGAGGGTAGTCACCAATTTATAATGAGAAAGAGGCGGTTATTAATAAGTATTTCGATAAAGTACTCATCATTGTCTAATGCTGATCTCCGAAAACTTCCTTATTTATAAGATTCTGGTAGGCTCCAAATGGGTCTTCTTGAAAAGTTATTTTTAGGCGCGAACGTCTCTGATTGGTCAATAATTAATAGTTTTAATATTTCAATTGTTCTTTTTACAGGCTGCGCAATCCGCCTGCGCAGAACATTATATTTCGTCATTTTACTTTTATCCTTCGGAGTGATAACTTCCGGTCCACTACACATTGTTTTTGGATTCATACATTTCTCAATGGTATTAGCGCTCTGTGAAATGAAAACATCTCCATCTCTTTTAAACCAGATTGGTTAATTTTAACGGCATGTCAACTCATGTAAGGTTATTTCCTGCCTAGATGTTAGGGAATCGCGTTCATTGTACGCTTATATTTACATTTTTTGTGTAGTTGTTTCTTATGAGTTTTTTCTTCTTCTTCAGACTGTTACGTACATTGATCTTCATTGCTGTGAAATATAATACTTCTGTCTGAGGCTACTACTTTGAGACTAAGTGACAACAAGTTACGAGGCTTGTCATCTCTGTAGAAAGGACTAATAATGGCCGTGATCAAAATAACGGACAATGGTGATTGCTAGAGAAAGAAAACAAGTGAGAAATCTTGTCTGCACCAATAAAAAATGATTTTTTTAAATCCGTATCTAATGTAAGTAAAGTCGACAGTGTGGCCTAATGTCAGTACCAGCCAGACAGCGAGGAAGTCTATCCCCTTTTCATTAGCGCTAGACCAGGGGATTGTTTTTAAGCGTCTGAGGTGGAGCGCCACACTCCAGTTCCTTATTTTACCGCACAGATCTCTGTGCTACTCATACGCTGAGTTGACGAGGGCTGACATTGAACCAGGAACCTTACGATTCCTAGGTAAGTGCTCTAAGCTAAACCGGCTCTCAGGTATAATATTTGTGTATCTTTGTGTTTTGGCCTGCATAGTTGCCTTGAACTGTCGATAAAGATTTTGTACAATAACAATTCCTTATTTTTGATGATAAAGAAATTTTATTTCAACACACACACACACACAGAGTTTTTTTTTTGTGAGTATTAGCAAACATGAGCACTTCGGGCACAGGTATCTAAGTTTTAATTAGATATTATATTGAATTAGAAAGACTAATGAAATTTAATAAGGACATAAAAAATTTACACTTTTTTACTTTATTCTAATTGATTTCAATATAAAATTATACATATTGAAGTCAGTTAGTCTACTGTTGGTTTGAATAACAGCAGCTAACTAAGTACAACTTATATTTGAAGTGAGCACACTCATGTACTCACTCCAAATTCTTTATTCAAAAAACATGAAGTGAATACATGAGTGTGACATCACGACTCGGCATATAGCCGGAAGGTTTAGTTTGGGTGGGAGGGTAACAAAGCTGGTCATACAACTACATAGATCTATTTAGCTAGGTTCACTCGCCGACCGATCCATTCAAAAATAAACCTGGCATTCTCTCCTTGCATAGCCTACTTGCACCAAAATACCACTTTCGCTCTATGGCTTTATCCTACTTAAAATTTTCCCTTTCGAATGATTTAGGATTTTAAGCGTATGTTCGCTTCGTATGATTTAAGGGAGATGGAGGGGTTGGGGTAACAAAAAACAAAAGATTCCCAAGAAACTGAAAAGTGTAACAAACTAAGTACAACTCAAGCAGTGTCCAAAACAGTTGGTATATATAGAAATCAAGAATGACCCATTCATGAATTTTGGTGATTTGGGTCATTCCATTCCTTGAGTTCTGATTGGCTGCTTGATTTGAATGATAGTGTGTAGTTTTATAAATACCATGTCATTCTGCAGTAGACTTTGCGACTATTCGGGTTTGTATTGGGTTACAACCGTTTGTTGCCATGTCTTCCCAATTCGACGGTAATTGGAACTTTGATTATTCTTCAATACATAGGATTGCTTTTCATACGTTTGAGAATAAAACAATAATATTAGCAAGTAATTATTTATTAAACATGGTTTTGTTAAGACCGGAATGCAAATTATTCACACCATATACTATGTAAACATTTATTTCTTAATGATATTTTTTTAGGCAAATATATCTCAGCTAAACCTCAATTAATAGAGACATTGTTAATAAATGAAATGCTAATTAAGATTAAATAATGATTATTAAGGGGTCAGTTTAGCTCAGTCAGTAGAGCATTGGCCTAGGAATCGCAAGGTTCCTAGTTCGATACCGGTCACCGCCAACTCAGCGCATGGGTAGCACAGATTGGGTAATTTGATCTGTGCGGTATAGTGGTGAGCTGACGGTAGGTGCGGCACTCCACCTCTTCAAAAGCCATCTCCCAGGTCTAGTGCAAACGAAAAGGTGTTTAACTTGTTTTGTTTTTGTTTTATGGCATATCAATCTCAGTGGGTCATTTAATGCCGATAAAGTTTTGAAATAAAGTCATTCTTAACGGATACTCAATTTTTTTATAAACACATTTTTCTATTTAACCCATAGATCGGACCCTAAAAGGTACTACCACCCCGCAAGCGAAAAGAGGATAGACTCCTTCGCTGTTCGGCTGATACCGACAATAGGCCACTCCGCAAAAAAAAAAAAAGAAAAGAAAGATTATTTAATAACCATCGAGAATATAACATAAATAATTAAGAGAATTGTGACGTTGGTAGTGACGTAGTTTCGGTTACAGACAGACGGACACAATGTCCATTATAATAACTAGCAAATATATGCACCCTCCAGGTGTACGTATTTAAGTTTTAATATAATAAAATATCATATTAAATTAGAAAGGCTAATGAAATGGAATAAGAATGCAGATAAAAAGTTTTGGAACAGAGGGGGTATGATTGAAAAATAGAACAACTTTAAAAGTAACTCTTCCATAATTTTCCATTACTCCCCTCTTTCATTGGTAAATGTTCCTAATTTAACTATTTAGTTAAAATAGGAAGTAAAGAATAATATTAGTTATTCCTTCTTGTTAATGGATTTCTTTTAAGATTTATCCCCGAGATTTTTGTTCATATTCAAAAAGATAAAACCAAATAATTAGAAATCAATAATACTAAGCATATATTTATTAAAATCAAATTTTGAATATCTATATGCAAATTAGCCTTCCAATTCACACTGTAATCCGTTATTTTGTTGTATATATAAATACAATTGCATGATCTGTGTATGTAGATATGGTCAACAGTCATAATGATGTAAAACAATTTTATCAATAATTGAGGTTTAAATAAAAATAAAATCATGGAGAATATGATGTAAATAACAAAAGGAATTGTGATTTGTATAGTAATATAGTTTCGGTTACAGACAGACAAACACACAATCTCCATTATAATAAGATATTACAAAGGATTAAATTTTAAAAAAACACACACACACACACACGAGGAGATAACATACAAAAAAAAAGAACAGAAAAAAGAAGTTATGCGTACACAAGAGAAATGTTCGTTTCTTTCATCGCAAACATCTTTTTTTAAAAACAATATTCCACTTAGGTAGGTATAAACAGTCTTTTTTAGCCCTAGATATGTTTACGAAGGTCTGTTGACGTACATTTGGGGGAAACATGTTTATTGTTATGTTCTATACTGGGGATACTCTTGTTATGGTTCACGGCGGCGCGGGGGTCGCGAAAACCGATGTACTGGTCGACAGCTCAAATCCTTCAGGGTCTACCACGTGACAGACCCAAGTGATTCAAGATTTGCGGGTTGGAGACGTCAATAGAAAATATAATCACTGTACCAACCAAAAACTCCGCCCCGTTGGAGGAGCTTAGAATACGTCGATTGAATCCCCCGCGGAAGGGCAAGACCACCCCCAAAGACGTGTCCTAGGTATAACACTAGACTAAATCTGATGGTGAGGCTCCAGTTCTGGAGCTCTGGGGAAGTATCCCTTCATTAGTACTAGAAGCAGCCACCCGGCGTTGCCTGGGTAAAGGAGGTTACTAAAAAGTTAGTCTCGCAGATCCATTGATTGTTTTGGTCTTATATGATTTGTTTGATGGAGGCGCGTGGTCTAATGGTTAGACTCGTAGGAAATGGACTCGTCAACACGAGTTCAATTCCTGGACGAAGCTGTTGGAATTTCACATGGCGCTAATACCCTTGGGAAAGGTATGAATCAAATTCTCCCTCCAGCTATGGGTAAATAGCAGGGCAGACTGGACTCTTTAACCATGGCGAGGTAACCAGTCTAGGAGAAGGAAAACTCTGAATTCAAACCTGTTAAGCTCCGCTTAAGAAATTGACCTTGTGTCGCATCCTGCTCGTGTGGAGGGGTTGGTAAATATATATATGATTTGTTTGTTTTAATGACGAAAGCAACCAATGGCTTTCCGTTCTCTTACAATTCAAATCCTATTTTTTAAGTATCTTTCCAGACATAAATAAAATCTTCAGTATTTTTGCACAAAAAGCAAGCTCTGGTGATAGTGAATGTGTATATATATTTACATTGTCGTTAATGGTTTTATTTTTGTAGTTTCCCTCGGACATACACACACGAAATATTCCAACTACAAATAAGGTAATTCTTAGCTTTGTTTATCGTCAAATCTTTAATAAACGAACACTTTCATATGAATCAATATGTTACAAGAAATTTTTCTACAAATAAAGACACATGGATTTTACAACATGTTAACCCTTGAGTGATTTAATGCTGAAGTCCTGTTTGTCTTATTCATTATTATTGGATATTGGTGTTTTATTTTATTCATTATTATTGGGTTTTTTATACTCATTTTTTATTCATTTACCCCATAGATGGGACTCTAACAGGTACTACCACTCCGGGTCAAAGTGGACCTGGGATTAATGGCGATACATGGGTAATCCACACTTCTAAAAACTCCAGAATGGGAACCTCCCCACAAGAGGCAATTTAACGTCATATCCAAGATACTAAGACCCTCAGCAACCGCCTTCTAGCACATCTATGATAAAAAAGGGATGGTAGTTTGCCAGAGCAATGCGGTCGGTATCATAATTATATAGGTTCTAGGGCTTGACGTGACCAGCCGATTGATCGAAGGGGTCCTCTTCGACCGCCCGTCTAAGTAAAGACCAAAGTGGAATGTTGCATGTCATAGACTTCGAACGAGTTGGGTAAATAATCAATGAATCTACAATTTGTATAACAGTTTCTGAATAGACGTATCTGTTTTTTGTTTAACTGACATGGTGCGATGTTAGTAAATATCTACATACTTATATGTATTGGTGTGGGAAGCGCGTGTGGTAATGGTTAAAGTCATGGGAAATGGACTCGTCGCCCCGAGTTCAAATCCTGGATGTGGTAATGGCATTTCACTTTGGGAAAGGTATGAATCCTACTCTCCCTCCAGCTATGGATAAATAGTAGGGCAGACTTGGCTCTTTAACCTTGGTTAGGCAACCGGTCTAGGAGAAGGAAAACTCTGAATTCAAATCTGTTGAACTCCGCTTAAGAAATTGACCTTGTGTCACATCCTGCTCGTGCGGAGGGGTTGGTAAATATATATATATATGTATTGGTGCGTTGGTGGAAATGTAGATTATATCCAAACGCATATGTGTAAGGTCATCTTTCCAAAAAGGGACCAAATTGAATCTCCTGGCGTCGTTGTTGTATGAGAATTAAGCTGACGATGGAATAGGTCTCTCTTGTTATTAAAAACGAATCCTATAGGCAACGATTTACGCCCATCTGACCGACCAATCTTTATTTACTCCTTTTGAGTTTTCACATCAGTCTTAGCTGATGGTCTTTCACTGGAGTCTGAGTGACAGCAAGTCTCCTCAGGTCTCCAGGACTCTTCTGAGTATTCTGGCACATTGCAGCAGTGCAGTGTTCTGAATGGTTTCAATCCTTCCTCTGATATCCAAACTTTCCAAGCCCTTTTCTAATCCTTTTGGGACTGTTCCAAGTGCACCAACTACAATTGGTATCACTTTCACATTCCACAACTTTTTCAGTTCTCTGGCAAGGTCCAGATATTTGTCTATTTTTTCATTTTCCTTTAACTTCACCCTGTGATCTGTTGGCACTGCACAATCCACCAGTTGACAAGTTCTGTTTTTGTTAATCAACACTAGGTCTGGCCTTCTTGCTGGGATAAGGTGATCCGTTTTTATCTCAAAGTCCCAGAGAATTTTGTGCGTTTCGTTCTCAAGAACAGATTCTGGTTTATGCATATACCATTTTGTTGTGTGGTCAAAATTAATTTTTTTGCATAATTCCCAGTGGATCACCTTCCCAACCCAGTCGTGTCTAGTTTTGTATTCTCGTTGTGCTAGTTTGCTACATTCGCAGAGTATATGGTTAACAGTCTCATCTCTATTACCGCAAAGTCTACATTTACTATTCTGTTGGGTCTTATCAATTTTCGCTTTGATGTATTATTATTATTATTATTATTATTATTATTATTATTATTATTATTATTACTAGCAAATATATGCACTCTCCGGGTGCAAGCATTTAAGTTTTAATGCAATAAAATATTGTATTAAATTAGAAAGGTTAATGAAATGCATATAAAAAGATTTGAAACAGAGGAAGTATAATCGAAAAATAGAACAACTGAAACTTACTCTTCCATCACTCTCGTCTTTCGTTGTTATTTTTCTAATTTAAGTATTCAGTTAAAAGAGGAAGTAAAGAATAAAATTACTGTTATTTTTTCTTGTTAATGGATTTCATTTAAGATTCATTGAAGAGATTTTTGCTTATATTCATTAAAATAAAACCAAACAGTTAGAAATCAATAATACCAAGCACATATTTATTAAAATCACATTTTTTTTATATCAATATGCAAATTAACCTTCCCGTTCACACTGTAAACCACAATTTTGTTGTATATATAAATACAATTGCATGTTGTTAGTATGTAGATATGGTCAACATCTTATTATAATGGAGATTGTGGGTTTATCTGTCTGTAACCGAAACTATATTACTATACAAGTTACAATTTCCTTTGTTATGTACATCACATACTCCATGATTTTATGTTTATTTGAACCTCAATGATTAATAAAATTGTTTTACATTATTAAGACTGTTGACCATATCTACATACTAATAACACGCAATTGTATTTATATATACAATAAAATAGCGGATTACAGTGTGAATGGGAAGGGTAATTTGCATATTGATCTTTAAAAAAATGATTTTAATAAATATATGCTTAGTTTTATTGATTTCTAATTGTTTGGTTTTATCTTATTGAATATAAGCAAAAGTCTCGGGGATAAATCTTAAAAGAAATCCATTAACAAGAATAAATAACGGTAATATTATCCTTTACTTCCTATTTTAACTGAATAGTTAAATTAGGAAAATTTACCAATGAAAGACGGGAGTAATGGAAAATGATGGAAGAGTTAGTTTCAAAGTTATTCTATTTTTCGATAATACCCCCTCTGTTCCAAATCTTTTTATCTGCATTCTTATTCAGTTTTATTAGCCTTTCTAATTTAACATGAAATTTTATTATATTATAACTTAAAAACTTGCACCCGGAGGGTGCATAAATTTGCTAGTTATTAATAATGTAAAATTTTTTAATCAATAATTGAGGTTTAAATAAGAACAAATTCATGGTGAATGTGACGTCAATAACTAAGGGAATATTGACTTGAGTAGTGATTTAGTTTCGGTTACAGACAGAAAAGCACATAATCTCCATTATAATAAGATTATTATTGCTAATACTATTGCATGTATTATTATTTTATTTCCTTTCTTATCCACTTTTCCTTGATTATAAACAAACAATTAGCGAAACCAAGAAGAAGAAAACGGTCAGCATTTATTACTTAAATTTCTTTCCATTCACCGTGACGTCGTTTTGCCTTCATTATAGTCCATTATTAAAATTTCTAAAGATTTTGATTTATAAAATGTTCCGCATGAAATTGTTTTGTTACTTTGCTGTCTCGTTTAGCATAACGGTTGTTATTATTATTTTCAACGTCGGATTCAGACCAGAAAAAGGAAGAGAATCTGAGGAGAAGAGTGTTGCCTTTGATGATTTACGTTCCAAAAAATTTTGTACTAAGGGACATTTTTTTAATCTTTTTCTCTATTTTATCAGCTATCAATTTTTTTCCAATTAAACAAAACCGTATGAATCATATTTTAATATCGCTCTATTTATCCATGAGGATAATTAGAAAATATATTAATTTCTATCTACAGTTTAATAGTTTGTAAGGAACTAAAAAAAAAAAAAACTGTCTTGATAGCTTCTAAATTCTTACTGAATATAATGGCTTGATGATAAGTGGCTAATACGCTGCCTTGAAACTAAACTTCTTTTTTTTTTTTAATTGTATATTATTTTATATATTGTATATTTGTATTTTTCTGACTTGTTTGTATCTTTTTGATAAAAAAAAAATTAGTCAACCCAGAAAATATTTTTCTTTTAAGGATCTTACACGAATTGCCAAATTGATGCACAGTCAAAAAAAAAATTATTTGGTAATTATGAGATACTAGCAGGACCTGTGGATATACCATAGTATGCTAATTTAATTATTATAGGTTTGATATGTTTACTTAAGAGCTATTAGATTTTAGTTCAATATTTAAATATCATAATAATCTTGATTTAACTCTCTTACTCTTTTTTCTTCTTTCTTTTCATTATGTTCAATTGAAATATATTAGTGTTATCGCTTCCGCGCGACCACCTCATCTATATTTCCCCTACTCCCTTTCTTATATTATATTTTTCTGTGTAGCAGGTCTTTTTTCTTACCTTTCTTTCTTTATAATAAAAACGGAATGGCTCATTATTTAGCTGAGGTGACGGCAGTCATAAGAAAAGAGAATTCAGCGGATAAGCAACACCAGATAATCAGGATTTACATTATTGCATTTCATCTTGGGTGATTTAGACAGTCTCATTTTTAACCAGAGAGTGTTGTAAGATGATAACGGTCGTAAAATTAAGGAACAAGAGTATTAATATTATTAGAGTTATTCGGACTATTGTCCCATCTTCATTGTTATTTGTACAACGTTTCGGCCGATATACCCTCCGACCTTCTTCAGGTATTTCTTGTCGGACTCGGGAACTTTCTTTTCGAACTCGGGAACCTTCTTGTCGTAATCGGGAGCCATCACGGAAGTTTGAACCTAACCCTTTATTTATTCCACGGGGGTATCCTGTTCTCATTCCGCTAACCATAGCTGGGGTAGGAGTTGTGCTAATTAATTATTTTTTCTAACTGCTTTCACTCAGGATTGAACTCGGGAAATACCTGAAGAAGGTCGGAGGGTATATCAGCCGAAACGTTGTACAAATAACAATGAAGATGGGGACAATAGTCCGAATAACTCTAATAATACTAATCTTCAAGCCTCATCTCAAACATTGACTAACGAGAAGAGAGCCTCTTTGGTTTGAATTCAGAGTTTTCCGTCTCCTAGACAGGTTTCCACACCAATGTTAAAGAGCCCAGTCAGCCCTATTATTTATCAATAGCTGAGGGGAGTCAAGGTAACACTGATATTTTCTAAAATTAGAACATTTTTATATAAAAATATGGAAAAAAGGGGTTTTTACATTAATATTTTTTTTTTTTACAAATATCCCCTGTTTATAACACAGATACAAAGAACTGTTATATTCAATCATCAAGATTTGAAGGATAAAATAAGATTCTTATGCAAATTTGCGGACATTTTTTTCCTTGGGTGTCAGTATCCCCTGCATAAATTGCATGTTTATCTCTTAACATCCTGTTGAGAATTTTCTAAGTCCAGAGAACCATTCTCATAAGGATTTATCAAAAAATGACTAAAAATGGCCTTTTCATTTAAAGTTAACTGTTATTTTCCTTAAATCAAATATTTCTAAATATGTTTAATATTACATTTAAACAAAGGCTATTGTTTGGAGTGGATTAGGAAGACAAATGTGACTTCCGGCCGAGTGGAATGAGGTGGTATAGGACGTTAAGAGTTATACCCGCATTTTTTTTTATTTATTTATTGAACTTTAGTCCCACCCGATCAAGTGTCTACTTTCTTATATTGATACCTCTTTTTTTTTCGTTCTCGCTTCAATCTTTGAATATCAAAAAATTTCCTCCATCTTTCAATTAAATTTCACATTTTAACTCACTCATAAGTAATCATTTATGTCTCCCACCCCATCTTTCTGATTTATCAACAAAGACTATATATATATGTAGCTCAGTCGGTAGAGCGCTGGGCTAGAAACCACAAAGTTCCTAGTTCGATACCCGCCCTCGCCAACTCAGCGTATGAGTAGTACAGGAATATGTGCGGTAAGGTAAGGAGCTGATGGTAGGTGTGGCACTCCACCCCAGACGCTAAAATAATCTCCTTGGTCTAGCACTAGTGAAAAGGGGATAGACTCCCTCGCTGCATGGCTGATGCCGACATTAGGCTGCCCCGACGACTTTACTTTACTTACTTATGTATACATACAGTGATGCTAATAGCCTTTTGATTTCAGGAGTCCTGGTACGCACATATTTGCTTTGAATAAGACTCCGGGAAAATTTATGGGTCCCAACTAAAGCCGTCTAACTCCAACCTTGTAACCTATGCTGTGTAATTAATTTCTAAGAAACTCTCTAGGAGTAACTTTCACTTTCACCGCTAGGAAAAAAAAAAGCAAGGCTCTTCAATTGTTTACGGATTTTATCTCTCTGGTGATCGTAAAATATATACACCGATGTATGTATTTATCAGTTTAAACTCCGCTCCTTGCTGGGGGCTGCCAACGAGCCAAGGGTTAAGGAAACAGACTGATGAAAAGTCAGTCGGGTTTCAAACCCGACTAGAAGTAGTTGCTGAAGAGACGTGAAACGTCAAAACACGGTATCTGTGGATGACTATATATATATATATATATATATAGTAAAAGTAAAGTCGTCGGGGCGGCCTAAAGTCGGTATCAGCCAGTCAGCGAGGGAGTCTATCCCCATTTCAATAGCGCTAGACCAAGGAGATTGTTTTTAGCGTCTGAGGTGGAGCGCCACACCTACCATCAGCTCCTTACTTTACCGCACAGATCCCTGTACTAATCATAGCGCTGAGTTGGCGAAAACCGGTATCGAATTAGGAACCTTGTGGTTTCTAGCCGAACGCTCTACCGACTGAGCTAACCCGGCCCATATATATATATATATATATATATATATATATATATATATATATATACACATTAAAAATCTTAAAGGACGCAGTAAAATCATATCCATGCGTCACAGAGTTTTTCTTTTTTCTTCCCTCACCATTTCAAGATAACTGTAAATACATTTCAATAGCTTCTTAGAAACGAATTACACAAGATAGGTTACAAGGTAGGAGTTAGACGGCTTTAGTTGTTTCCCCAGATCATAAATAAAAAACCTACAATTTATTAAGAAACTTTAGTTAGGACCCATCAAATTTACCGAGGACTCATTCAAAGCAAATATGTGCGTCTTAGGACTCACTAAACAAAAAGCTATCAGCATCCCTATATATATATATATATATATATATATATATATATAAGATTTATACACGCACACAAAACCACACACCTAAAAAATGCACAATGCTTTCTCTTCGATACACACACTTACACAGTCCCATACTCACATCGCAAAAGAGAATATTTGACGTCATATTTCAAACCGTCTCCTTTTTTCAAACCTCAAATTTTAAACAGACTGAATAACAAGGACTACCACTCGCTTTTCTCGTTATTCTGTGATAAAAATTTCTTATTACCTTCCATATACCAACAAATGCCCTGAAGATGATCTAATTAATAGATCGAAACACTGCAGCGTCGGTCAATAAACTTACCACTTAACTCATTTAAACCTGTGTTTTTTTTCCATTCTTTCTTAATATACTACATACCGTCGGATTCCCTTCCTTTTCTTCACACACATACACACACACACACATATATATATATAAATTCTAACTGATTCTTTATAATTTTCTATGCAGTTCAATACATTTCTTAGAAACGAATTACACAAGATAGGTTACAAGGTAGGAATTAGACGGCTTTAGTTGTTTCCCCAGATCATAAATAAAAAACCTACAATTTATTAAGAAACTTAAGTTAGGACCCATCAAATTTACCGAGGACTCGCTCAAAGCAAATATGTGCGTCTTAGGACTCACTAAACAAAAAGCTATCAGCATCCCTATATATATATATATATATATATATATATATATATATATATATATATAAATTCTAACTAATTCTTTATAATTTTCTATGCAGTTTTATATTAATATTTTCTTAGTATCAAGAGAAATAAGAATCTTTTTTTTTTTTGAGGGGTTGATTTTCTTTTTAAGCAACTTTTTGTCTGTCTAAAAGAGTGTCTAACGTACACACACACACACACACACACCTGTATAGTGTACACATACATACACACACACACTGAACTTAAGTTTACCTACAACAAAAGGATCGGCTGTGTTCTTCGTACTTTACAAAGTGATGAGGCGTTATTTTGCAAACACCTAATTCAAACAAGACGAATTACACAAGATAGGTTACAAGGTAGGAGTTAGACGGCTTTAGTTCTTTCCCCAGTCATAAATAAAAAAAACCTACAATTTATTAAGAAACTTTAGTTAGGACCTATCATATTTACCGAGGACTCGTTCAAAGCAAATATGTGCGTCTTAGGAATCACTAAACAAAAAGCCATCAGCATCCCTATATATATATATATATATATATATATATATATATATAAATTCTAACTGATTCTTTATAATTTTCTATGCAGTTTTATATTAATATTTTCTTGGTATCAAGAGAAATAAGAATTTTTTTTTTGAGAGGTTCATTTTCTTTTTAAGCAACTTTTTTGTCTGTCTAAAAGAGTGTCTAACGTACGCGCACACACACACACTTGTGTACATACATACATACATACATACACACACATACACATACACATACACTGAACTTAAGTTTACCTACAACAAAAGGATCGGCTGTGTTCTTCGTACTTTACAAAGTGATGAGGCGTTATTTTGCAAACACCTAATTCAAACAAGACTGTGTAGCCTACACAACACTCAAAATCATATCTTTACAATAAATAAATAAATAAAACAAGGAAAAAAAATATGGCAGATTTGCTCGAGGGGATTAAAAAAACCCAAAAAACAACAAAAGAACAAATCTTGTAACTTTCAAATGAATCTGCTATTTTTTTTTTTTTTGCAAATGCTGTTGCAACTGACCCCCCTTGCTGACCCCGGATGCTTTTTCATTCAAACTCCTGTCACCGCGTCTTTACCGGCATACCTGCGCCACCTACCCTGTCCATGCCCATCGCCTGTCGCTCACTCGCCCGCTCCGAGCATTCATGCACATTATGACAGACGGTTTTGGAAATGTCGAAAAATTATAATACTGGGTGAATGCTTCGATCTTTCGTAGACAATGTTCGGATTATTGTTGTTGTTATTTAAACAACTCAAGCACTCCCAAACACCGACTCCCAACATGAATTATTTTGTTTAGTTTTAGTCTCTTGTTGTTTTTTTAATTTTTTTTTTTTTATCCGTGTGTTTCTATGAAGAAATGTTTTGAATTAAGGTTTCTGTTTTCTCTTTTACACGTATCTACGATTGTGTGTATGTATGAAAGAAGAGTTGGCTATTAAGGTGAGGGATGCAGATAGGGGGTGAGGGATGCAGGGAGAGAAGGAAGGAAGAAATTATGAGGAGGACAGGAAGAGAAAGAAGATGTAGAGAAAGAGAGATGAAACAGAAAGAGAAGCTACAAAAGAAAAAGCGAGAGAGAGAACAGAATTGGCTATTGGGAAAAGAGAGAGTGGGAGAATAAAAAGAGAGAAAGAGAGAGAGAAGGAACAAATTATGAGAAGGAGAGAGAGAGAGAGAGAGAGAGAGAGAGAGAAGGAACATTTTATAAGGCCAGAGAGAGGAGAGAGAGAGAGAGAGAGAGGATTTGGTTTGGTTTGTTTTACGGCATATCAACCTCAGTAGATCATTTAATGCCAATAAAGTTTTAAAATAGTCTTTCTTAATGGATACTCAATTTTTTTCATAAACACATTTTTCTATTTAACCCGTAGATGGGACCCTAACTAATACTACCATTCCGGGTCAGAGTGGACCAGGGAGCAATGGTGATGAAGGAGTGCTCATTCCCCAAACATCCAGAACTAGAACCTCACCATCAGATAGAGTTTAACATCATTCCCAGGACATGTAGACCCTCAGCCACCGCCCTTCTAGCACCCATATGATAAAAAGGGTTGGGACTTGCCATAAGGGCAATAGGGTTGGGGCAATCATATAGGTGCTAGGGCTTGACGTGACCAGCCGATTGATCAGAGGGGGCCTCTCCGATCGCCCATATAGCCTAAATAAGGGTTCAAGTGGAGTGTTGCAAGTCATAGACAGCTCAACCACCTGGATTCTATCCTTAAGCATCACGGGTCGCACCCACGGCCAACAGGTGGCTCCATTGGAGAGTCTTACCCCTCTGCAGAGGTGCAGTCGCTGCATTCTAACGAGAGAGAGAGAGAGAGAGAGAGAGAGAGGGAACATGTTATAGAAAGGACAGGAAAAGGAAAATTAATCAGAAAGAGAAGAAATTGGATAGACAGAAAGAAATAGTAAGGAAGAGAAGGCGATCAAATAGAGAAGTGATGAGAGAAAGAAGTATGATAGAGAAGAGAGCAACACAAGGCTGGAGTAAAGAAATAAGAGAAAAGAAAAAGGATAAAGTAGAGAGAGAGAGAGAAAGAAGAAGAAGAAAGGAACAGAGAAAAAAAACTTGTAAAACAAGGAGGGAGAGGAGAAATAGAAGGCAAAGAAAGTCAATAAAAGAGAGAGAGAGAGAGAGAAATAGAAGGCAAAGAAAGTCAAAAGAGAGAGAGAGAGAGAGAGAGAGAGAGAGAGAGAGAGAGAGAGAGAAATAGTAGAGGAATAAAGGAGAAAGGAACAGAGAAAAAGAACATATAAAAGAAAGGAGAAGGAGAGAAAAAGGCAGAGAAAATCAATGAGAGAGAGAGAGAGAGAGAGAGAGAGAATAGAGAAAAGAACATGTGAAAAGAAAGGGGGGGAGAGAAATAAAGGCAAAGAAAGTCAATAAAAGAGAGAGAGAGAGAGAGAAGAGAGAGAGAGAGAGAAATAGTAGAGGAATAAAGGAGAAAGGAACAGAGAAAAAGAACATATAAAAGAAAGGAGAAGGAGAGAAAATCAATGAGAGAGAGAGAGAGAGAGAGAGTGTGAGGAATAGAGAAAAAGAACATGTGAAAAGAAAGGAGAGGAAGAGAAATAAAAGGCAAAGAAAGTCAATAAGACATAAGGAAAAGATTATTAAAAGAATGAAATATTACTTCTGTCCCATAAATATGTTATATGTAGTAAATTAAATTTATATGTAAATGTAATAATCATTATGGGACAGCAACAGAAGTGAACAAAAAATGGGTTAAAAAAACCAAAAAAAACAAAGAAAGAGAATTCACAGTGAGAGAAAAAGAATAGATATTAAATAAAAAGGTAAAAATAAAGAAATAGAATTTAGAAGGGTTAGACATTGAAGACAGACATTAAAATGAGGGATGAGAAGGAAAAGAAAAAGAAGAAACAGTGACCCCCCCCCAAAAAAAAAAAAAACAAGTGTCAAAGAAGTGAAAAAAAAAAAAAAGAACTACAGGAGAAGAAAACGGATAAGAAAGAGAAGAAAAAATGAAAAAGATAGATAGAGAAAGATAGGAAGAAAGAAGACAAAAGTTAAGAAGAAGAAAAAAAATGGAAGAAGATAAACTTGACAAGAAAATTGATAAGGAGAAGTCAGGCATTAAATGTAGAATAAGAAGGTAAAAAAAAGATAGCCCCCCCCCCAAAAAAAAGCTTCAAGAAGAAGAAAGAAAGTAAACTGTACAAAAAGAAAACTGATACGAAAGAGAAGATACATCCAATGAAGAATAAGAAAAAAAATAAAAGGAGGAAAGATAATGAAACATAGGAAGAAAGAAAATCAAGAGACAAGAAGAAGAAAAAAAATGAAAGAAGGTAAACTAGACAAGAAGAAAATTGATGAAAAATTGAAGGCAGAATTAAATGGGGATGAGAAGGAAAAAAGAGGAATGAAAATAACGAAAAAAAAAAAAAAGTGTCAAGAAGAAGAAAAAATGAAAGTAAACTATATAAGAAAATTCATGAGGAAAAAAAGACATTAAATGTGAAACGAGAAGGAAAAAAGAAGGAAAAAAAAAAGGAATAAAGATAGCGAAAGATAGGAAGAAAGAAAAACTAGGATCAAGAAGAAGGAAAAAATGAAAGAAAGTAAAGAAAAGACAGACATTAAATGTGAAACGTGAAGGAAAAAAAGAACGATAGCAAAAGATAGGAAGAAAGAAAAACAAAAGATACAATGAAGAAAAAGAAAAAGGAAAGAAAAAGAAAAAGGAAAGAAAAAGAAAAAGGAAAGAAAAAGAAAATCCCAAGAAAAGGGAAGAAAGAAGAAAGATACTTCTCGAATGAGTTACAGTTCAGAAGGATTATATGATGGACATTTCTACAGATGTAGGTTTATATGTGCACATGTAAATTTACATGAATATGTAAGCACATGTATATGACAGATGTAGATATAAGAGGGGGGTGGAAGGGGGGAAGGTGAGATTGTACGTTAGGGCAGGGGAATATGGCAGAGCTTACATAGATCATTGCATATGAAAATAATGCCTGAATAACCCTTAGTTTTTTTTTAGGGGCTTTCATTTGTTTTTTTTTGGAGGGTGCTTTTTTGTCGTTCTTTTTTTTTGTTGTCTTGTTTGGTTAACTGTTACTTGTCTGTTTATTTTTGCTGCATGCTTTTCTT
Source organism: Doryteuthis pealeii (assembly GCA_023376005.1). Lineage (NCBI taxonomy): Eukaryota > Metazoa > Mollusca > Cephalopoda > Myopsida > Loliginidae > Doryteuthis > Doryteuthis pealeii. Next base: position 44,659,166 of record CM042137.1, on the reverse strand, counting down.
ATGCCACAATTGAGTGAGACATTCACATCGTCTGTCTTCTCAAACAAGAATTCCAAT
>CM042137.1:44621609-44654109 GCA_023376005.1 Doryteuthis pealeii | reverse complement strand
AGATTGTTTTAGCGTCTGAGGTGGAGTGCCACACCTACCATGAGCTCCTTACTTTACCGCACAGATCCCTGTGCTACTCATATGCTGAGTTGGCGAGAACCGGTATCGAACTAGGAACCTTGTGGTTTCTAGCTGAACGCTCTACCGACTGAGCTAGGTAGGTAAAAGTATCCAACTGACAAGTATGAATGGTAGGGGATAATTCTATTTGGGATCATCAATATCTCCTGTACATCCACAATGCATGCTCATGTTGATGCAAACTTATAGATTTATACAAGGATTTTTACAAATCCCTAAGAGAGCTCAATATATAATAATTAATAAATTGATTATATGCAGAGCAATATTTATACTTTCAATAAGAAAGAAAAACTTAAAACAGCCAAATGACGGTTTGTTAAGTTTTACTTTCCTATTGAAAGTATATATATATATATATATATATATATACACACACACATTCAATAGGAAAGATAAACTCAGCAAACTGTCATTTGGCTATTATAAATTTATTTTGGACGGTAACTCCAGTCTCATCAGATAGCCAACACAAAATGAAGAATAAAGTATTTATTATTTAACATTGAGTATAGAGACTATTATGTATGAATTAAGTCTATGAGACTATTATTTATTTTGCATTGAGCTCTCTTAGAGATTTGAAATTATCTTTGCATAAATCTATAGTTGTGAATCAGCATGGGCAAGTATTGCGGATATATATATATATATATATATATATATATATATTTGGATAATATGGGTGCCATATTTCTAAGCAGATAGTGCTCAATATCATTTAGAGACTGTTTATATTTGAGTCAAGGTAGCGTTTAAATTCTAGTATTTGGTTTGAAGATTGTATAGGCGAGAAACTGTCAGTAACCAGGTGTTGACTCCATGTCCACACTACCTTAACTTATATATATATATATATATATATATATATATAACCTATCAAATATCGGACATATTCTGCCAAAATGATAATTCAATGCCTGAAGAAGACAACAGATCAGAAAACACGTGTCGCATTCATATGTAAGTTAATAAAAAAACAAAAAACAAAAACATAATCCTTTTTGCAAACCTTTTTTATAAAATATCTATTTTTTCCCGTTGGACTCATAACAATACTTTTTACATATATATATATATATATATATATATATGTAGTAGAGGTGTGTGGTGTAATGTTTATCATCATACGAATGGACATGCCAAACTGAGTTCAAATACTGGACGAGATTTTGCTTTACACACATAGTGAGAATACCCTTGGGAAAGGTATGCATCCAATTATTCTCCCTCCAGCAATAAGTAAACAGTAGGGCACACTGGGCTCTTTAACCTTGGTTAGGCAACCAGTCTTGGAGAAAGAAAACTGAATTCAAATCTGTCAAACTACGCTTAAAATTGACCTTGTGTCACATCCTGTTTGTGTGGAGGGGCTGGGTGGATTTTATGGCATGTCAACTCTTATTGGGTTATTTTATGCCAAAGACGTTTTGTTACTTGATGAGTACTCAATTTAAAAAATCATTTTTTCTATTTAACCCATAGATGGGACCCTAACAGGTACTACCACCCCAGATCAGAGTGTATCTGGGAGTAATAGTGATGAAGGGGTACTTCACATTGCCCCAAGCTCCAATATTGAAATTTCCCCATCAGATAGAGTTTAACATCATATCCAGGACATTAAGACCCTCAGCTACCGTCTTCAAGCAGATATATGATAAAATGGTTGGGGTTTTCCATAAGGGCATAGGGTCGAAACAATCATATAGGTGCTAGGGCTTGAAGTGACCAATCAATTAATCTCTCCACCTGCCTATCTAGCCTAAGTAAGGGCCAACATTGAGTGTAGCAGGTCATGGACTGCTCAGCCCCCAGGGTTCCAGCCTTAAACATCATGGGTCGCCACCCACTGCCAACAGGTGGCCCTATTGGGTGAAGAGTTTTGGGAATCAATGCTTTAGCTTTTGTTTCTGACATTGGCAAGAGACAGTGGGTGGGGGTTACAACTGAAGAATCTCCCTCATGAGAGGCACTGAACTGTTTCAAGACAGTGTCTTTAAATTCCCATAAGAGTTCAATATGCTCCAAAGACCCTAAAAATAAATAATTATAACAGTTTTCAAAAAAAAGGTGTTTATATATATATATATATATAGAATTGATTGATTTTTGTAAGTGTATAAAACCGAGAAGGATTTTTGGAAATATCTAGAAAAAAATGATGTAAGAATTTTTCCAGCAGGTTGGGAAAGAAGAGAAAAATCTGCCTCTGTAATGGACAGAAAAAATGGTAACTCAAAGACAGGAAGGGAGGAGAAGGAAGAGGTCAGTATTTCTGGGTTTCTAAAATTTCAGAGTAACAGGAGAAGAGTTCTTTTGTGAAATTCCCAAGGGAGACGGGAGACATATCATGAAAAAAAAAGGTAGACACTCAAATGAAACTACTTTCCTTTTTGGCATATCCTGAATGAGGTGTTCATTGTGTTATTTCACTACACATCAGGGTGTCAACTTCATATTTTAAAAAAATCACAAGGGAATAAAACAACAAAACAACCAGAGAGAGAGAGAGAGAGAGAGAGAGAGAGAGAGAGAGAGAGAGAGAGAGAGAGAGAGAGAGAGAGAGAGAGTAATGAAAAGAAAAATAATAAGAAAAGACAGTACAGAATGTTGCAGGAACAAGGTAAGAATAAAAAAGTAAAATAAAAAATCACATGGGAATAAAACGACCAAAAAAATGAAAAGTTTTAATAAAAAAGGGAGAGAAAATAGCAGAAAAAAAAAAAAAAAAAAAGGAGAAGAGAAAGAATAAGAAAAGACAATACAGAATGTTGCAGGAACAAGGTAAAAATAAAAGAATAAAAATACAAATAAAAAAAAAAAGTCGTTTTAGAAAATAAATGACATTTCCTTGAAGAGAAAGTTGATTCCTCGAACTTGACACTTCCCAACTCCTTAGTAAATTGTAGAGAGAATGATATGGGGAAATAAGCATTGTATATTTAATACATCTTTCTTATTTTACTTATTCTTTTTTGTTTGTTTTTCTTCTGTGAAATGCTAGATTTCTTAAATGACACAGAGCTTTAGCAAAAACAAAATGGCTACCTTGTTTTGGCAAGGACAAGTCATAAATAAATGTAATCAGTGCCGTAAACTGATGGAAAATAAAAATGCAATAAACTAATCTTATTTCTTGAAGAATGCTGAGACAAATAATCATGCAAAAATAAAAAATAAAAATGAAATAAATACTCTTTCTCTGCACAGACCCTGGTAAAATAACTATAAACTGAAACTAATAAAAGTAGTTTTTGTTCATACCTTTTCTTTTTTTAAAAAATACGGTGATACCTAAGATGCATTAAAAAGATAAAGGTTAAAAAAAAGGAAAAGGCCAGAGACAAGTTATTAAGTATCTAAGAGTGGTTTGCCAATGTTTTAATGTAAGAAAACACTGAGGTTGCATTTCAACCAAATTACTCCCAAAACTGCATTTAAACAAAAAATAGTGCCATGTATTTATGCAGATCAAGGGTTTATTTTCTCTAAAAACTTTCTTTTGAAAGACAACTAAAATAAGGTATAAAAAATAAGGAAACACACACCATACTTACATACTCCCCCTCTCTTTCTCTCCATGTATATAATATATATATATATATATATATATATATATATATATATATATATATATGTGTGTGTGTGTGTGTGTGTGTGTGTGTGTGAAGAAAGGAAGTGAATACGACGGTATGTAGTATATTAAGAAAAATTAAAAAACACAGGTTTAAATGGGTTAAGTGGTGAGTTTATTGGCCGACGCTGCAGTGTTTCAATCTATTAATTAGATCATCTTCAGGGCATTTGTTGATATATGGAAGGTGATAAGAAATTATTTATTACAGAATAACGAGAAAAGCGAGTGGTAGTCCTTGTTATTCATCTGTTTGAAATATATATATATATATATATTAGTTTCTATTTCTGTTTTATATATATTTCTGTTTAGAAATATATATATTATATATATATATATATATATATATATATGTATGTGTGTGTGTGTGTGTGTGTGTGTGTGTAGTTATGTAGCATTGGAGAATTGAGAATAAAGTATTCGATTATGGATGTAAGAGCTCTATTTATTTGTTATAGATTACAATACGTTTTTAAGGGGCGATTGTTACCATTGGTTTAAAAGTATTGCATCGGTCACTTATCATCAAGACAACACACCTGTGAAAGAGGAAATGAATTTCAATTCATTTATATATATTTTGAGATGTTCTTGTATTCCACCATATTCTCCTTTGGTCTTGGGTCTGGTGAAAAAGTAGTCCATCTTTACCTCTCTCTCTGTATACATACATACCCAAACACACACAATCATAAAGGTGCTAGGGGTTGATGTGACAAGCCGATTAATCGGAGGGGGCCTCTCCGATTGGCCGTCTAGCCTAGGCCTAAATGGAGTGTTGCATGTCATGGACTGCTCATCCACCAGGATTCCGTCCTTAAGCATCACGGGTCACCAACGACAGCTAACAGGTGGCCGACATTAAGGGGGTCTTACCCTCTGCAGAGGTGCAGTGGGTGTGTTCTAAAGCCCCACCGACAGGGCTGCACATCATTTGCGTCTAGACGGAAAAAATGTGTATTTTCTATTTCCTATTTAGGCAGAAGCTATTTGAAAATAACATTTTCTACCCAAGCACAAGAAAAAGTAAACATTTTGTTACATAGTGTAATGATATTTGTTTGTTACATGTAGTATCATTACATTTCATTTAAGTTTTGTTACATAGTGTAATGATACTTCGGCTAAGTTTTGTTACTTTTCCTTTTAGCTGTCTGTTGATGACGACGTCACTCCATGTCTTTCATTCGTTATGGACTTTTTGGTGGCTAATTAGTCTAATTCTGGACTTGTAGATACGGTCACACATTGCAAGGGAAATTCCCTTCTGCATTCTGTGGTGCATGACGACGAAAACATCGTTGTTCTACAGCCCTATTGAGTTTGTTAGTGACCCACTCAATTTCTGTGTGGCATATTTTTCGCCAACTTGTCTGTTGGAGACCATGTCTTCTAGGCTTGAAGGTGTAATGGCAAATTTCTTCATATGGTCTTTGAACCGCTTTCGGGTAGCTTCCTGCCCTTCGAGTGCCTTCTGCAAGTTCACCATAAAATACTTTAGGGGGGGGGGCTGTCTGTGGGCATGCGGATGGTGTGACCCAACCATCATAGTTGGTTGCGATAGGATGGTCTCAATTAGGCAAATGCGTGCTCTGCTTTGAATTTCTGTTACACATTTTAAATGATACTAAATCAAAATTTGTTACACAGTGTAAATGATCATCTCTCGCCAACCTTCTCTATCATTCATTGCCACTAGGAGTTCCTCTACGCAGCATCCAGTATCCTCGCAAAGCTGGTCAATGTAGGTCCTTGCTGGGTGGCCCACACTAGCATGTCCATATGTTGGCTTCCACATGAGAACGTTGCTTATGAGTTCGTCCTTGCTTCTCCAACAGTGTCCAGCTTGTCTTGTCCGTCTTATTCGGATGGTTTGTGAGATAGGGGACAGGTGACCATACAGCTGCTTCCTTGTCGGGTGTTGTTTCCAAAAATTCGTTACATAGTGATACTACATCTTGATTTCAGCCTTAAATTCCAGACAATAATATTTTGATTCAAGACAAAAGTACCGATCTATGTGCAATGATACCCATCTTTTTTTTCTTTATGAATCGAGACCATCCAAACTACAGCATTATTAAAATCGGATAGAATATTCAGAAGAGTCATGGAGACTTGCTGTCACTCAGCCCTCTGCGAACCACCAGCTAAGGCGGGTGTGAAAAACTTTAATGGAGTGCTAGGACTTTGAGATACAGACGGATCAGCTCATCTCGGCTTGGAGACCAGACACCGTGTTAATTAACAAGAAGATAATAAACATAAAATAAATAAAATAGAAATATGAAATTTTAAAAATACAAAATGAACAATGTAACTCAGAGTAAAACATTAAAAAAAGATAAAATACAATTTAAATATATCAAAATAAAATATAATAAAAAAATAAGTATAATAACGAAAATCTAAAGTAACAAAATAAAAAAAAACATGTGTCCTGATGAAGGTTGCAAAAACCGAAACGTTATAGAATCGACATTACTATCAAGAATAAACTCATATTTTTTAATACTTTGTGTTTTTCTATTTTTTCTATATAATGGACAATGTAATTCAGAGCAAAACATATGATAAAATACACAATAAAATACAATCCAAATATATAAATAATTAAATATAATAAAAATCAACTATAATTAAAAAAAATCTAAACTAACAAAATAAGTATATATATACATATATGTATAAAGTCGTCGGGGTGGCCTAAATTCGGTATCAGCTAGACAGCGAGAGAGTCTATCCCCTTTTCACTAGCGCTAGACCAAAGAGATAGTTTGGGTGTCTGAGGTGACGCGCTCCTCACTTACCACACACAGATTCGTGTGCTACTCATATGCTATATATATATATATATATATATACTAGCAAATATATGCACCCTCCGGGTGCAAGTATTTAAGTTTTAATGTAATAAAATATTGTATTAAATTAGAAAGGCTAATGAAACTAAATAAGAATACAGATAAAAAGATTTGAAACAGAGGGAGTATAATAAAAAATGGAACAACTGAAACTTACTCTTCCATCACTCTCGTCTTTCATTGTTATTTTTTCTAATTTAAGTATTTAGTTATAAGAGGAAGTAAAGAATAAAATGACAGTTATTTTTCTTGTTAATGGATTTCATTTAAGATTTATTGAAGAGATTTTTGCTTATATTCATTAAAATAAAACCAAACAGTTAGAAATCAATAATACTAAGCACCTATTTATTAAATTCGATTTTTTAATATTAATATGCAAATTAGCCTTCCCTTCACACTGTAAACCGCTATTTTGTTGTATATATAAATATAATTGCATGTTGTCAGTGTGTAGACATAGTTAACAGTATTAATAATGTAAGACAATTTTATTAATAATTGAGGTTTAGATAAAAATAAAATCATGGAGAATGTGATGTCAATAACTAAGAGAATTGTGACTTGAGTAGAATATAGTTTCGGTTACAGACAGAAAAACACACAATCTCCATATAATAATAATAATAATAATAATAATAATAATATATATATATATATATATGTGTGTGTGTGTGTGTGTGTGTGTGTGTGTGCAATAATACCATCTCTTTTTTATGAACATAAATAAATGAAATAGAAATATAACATTTTTAAAATACAAAATGGACAATGTAACTCAGAGCAAAACATTAAAAAAAATAAATGAAAAAAAATAAAATAATAAAAGACTCAACTATAATAGAAAAAATCTAGACTAACAAAATAATAGAAATAAAAAACAAAACAAAAAGAAAAACCTCTTTAAATTATAGTTGGCGTCCGTGCCACACGTAAAACATTGTACCATTTGCAAGTATCATGTTCGGATTGCATTGGGATGTGAATTACACACAGTTGTCTCATTAGAAAGATCAGCTGACCTTTCTGTTGGGGGAAACTGAATTAGAAATGGACATTCTATTGAGGCCGTTAAACGAGTTAGAAATATTCAGATTCCAAAAAGACTGAACAGAAGAAGAAAAGAGAAGAGAGAGAGAAAACAATGCTTTTTCAATTATACATTAATTGAATCTCCACAATATCACGAGAGAGGGAAATTTCATTCGGGGGTGGAAAATAGCCTTAAATAAAATTTAATTCTGCACAATACAAATTAAAAAAAAAAAATCATCATCATCTCGCTCCATTAAAATTTTTCACACCAGCCTTAGCCGGTGGTTCGCTAGGGGCTGGATGACAGCAAGTCTCCTCAGGTCTCCAGGACTGTCCTGAGTATTCTAACCAATCTCAATAATGCTGTAGCTTGGAGAGTCTCAATTCTTCCTCTGATTTCCAGTTCAACCACACTCTTTTCCAGACTATCGGGGACCGTTCTCAATTCTCTAGCAAGGTCCAAGTATTTGTCTACCTTTTCGGTTTCTTTTATTTTCACTCAGTAGTCTGCCGGAACGTCGAAATCCACGATATGGCAAGTTTTCTTCTTGTTAATTAACACAATGTCTGGTCTCCAAGCCGAGATGAGCTGATCCGTCTGTATCTCAAAGTCCCAGCACTCCATTAAAGTTTTTCACACCCACCTGAGCCAGTGGTTCGCAGAGGGCTGAGTGACAGCAAGTCTCCCAGGTCTCTATGACTCTTCTGAATATTCTATCCGATCTTAACAATGCTGTAGATGGATGGTCTCGATTCTTCCTCTGATTTTTATTCACCCGGACTTTTTCTAGACCATTGGGGACCTTTCAAAGGCACCAATTACATCATGTTCGATAGGTACCACCAAAATACGTCAAGTGATCACAGTTTAAGCCATATTGAAGGAAGAAATGTAAATATTTTTGAACTTTTTTTAAAATCTCGCAAAAAAGAAATAACGAACATAAAGAGTTGTTACAAAGAAAAACAGTTAAATCAAAGATCAAATTATCCGATTGGGAAAAAATACTCACCGTTATCTTGAAAAATAACTAAAATAGTCCGTTTTTATTATAACAGGGTCAGTTTCTTTATTTATATTTTTTTTTAGCAGAATTCTGTATTCATGGTTCTTTTACTTAAAAACTCTCGCATGGAAATTTATAAAAATCTTCTGATATAATTATTCAGACTCTTATCTTTATAGAAAAAAGTAAAAATCGTTTTTTGTCGGTTCATTTTTTCATATTTCATAAAATAGGGGGGGCGTAGACCTCGCAAAAAATATTTCCTCTAATATATTCTAGGAAAAAACTATTTCAGACATATTTACATCAAAAGGCAAATAATTATGGAAATCTTTGTGAAAATCGGACCATTAACTGATTTTTCATAGAATTAAAAAAAAAAGCCTCTAGTCATAACTTGTCTTTGGCTACGTTAAATTTCAATTTATTTAACTATACAAAAATGTAAACATTGTTTTTCGTTCATAATTTTCATTATTTCCGTAAGCTAGGAGTTGTTTTTTTTAATGTTTCTTCTTTTGAATGGACAAAACATTTTCAAGATAATATTAACCTTTATGCAAGTTTCATTGTATTAAATATGGGGGGGGGGGTAAATTTCACAAGGAAAATTGGTGGTACCTAATGTTCGATTATTACTATTATCATTATTATTATTTCACTCCTCGCAAGTTTTTTCCCCACCATTTTTAATTAGAGTCTGAGTGACAGCAAAGTCTCCAGGACTCTTACGTGTCAGTACTACTTTACGGTTGCACCACATGGGCTCTAATGAAACATTTGGAGAAAAAGCTAGATGGAGCTATATAAGGATGCTGCATGCTGTCTTGAACCCTACTATCATACAAAACAAGTAAGATAAACAAGGAATACTGGACACTACTGGAGAAGCAAGGATGAACTTGTAAGTGACATTCTCCTATGGACACATACACATGGACACACCAGTGTAGGTTGACCAGCAAATACCTACATCAATTAGCTCTGTACGGATTCTGGATGACGTGTGGAAGACCGGCCAGGAGAAATGACTGATAGGGATGGTTGGCAAGGGAGGATCATGGGCACATGCGTCAGCACAAACTGTCGATGATGAAATCTAAAAGAAAACTTTAGAGCTAAAAATAGCATGTAAGCTTTATCTACATCGTATTCTTTCTATTTTATTTGCCTTTAAAGACGTTTTTTCTTCTCTCTTTTTATTCATTGGTTAGTTATTTTTACCCAGAATCCCTGTTAAGAAACATTTTATCTGGATCTCATTCTCTTCTCATGTTTCTATATTTCAACAAACTAAAGGCTCAAGTCAAATGTTTTCAACCTTTTTGCCTACACTTGTAATCTTATAATTAAGCTTATTATAGAGCGATCATTTTAAGATCTGGCATAGTGTTGAGTGCTGTAATCATTTGAGTCCTGTCTCACATTAATGTCACAAACAGATAAGAAGTTTGAGGTTGGATCAATTTGAGTTTCAAAAAGATGCCTGATTTGATCAAAACGTTTTGTATATATAAACAAATGGTTTCCCTAACTGACCCAGATCATTTCACTAAAAGAAACAGTCATCAAAATACATCTCTCAACACAAAAATGTCATAAGAAACAAGACCCTACTCAAGTATTTAGTATTTCTTGCATACTAAGATCTTCGCCTTTTAAACGCCACTAATGTACATCGTTTTATCCATTGAAAGAATGATCCGATTTCTTGAAACAATATTTTTGTTTTTATTTCTTTGGCTAGACGGGCGGTCGGAGAGGCCCCTTCAGATCAATCGGGTGGTCACATCAGGCCCAAGCCTCCATATGATTGTCCCGACCTTTATTGCCCGTATGTCAAACCCCCAATCCTTTTTATCATATATGTGCTAGAAGGTGGTGGCTGAAGGTCCTGGGTATGACGTTAAACTTTATCTGGTGGTGAAGTTCCAGTTCTGGAGCTCTGGGGAATGTGGAGTACCCCTTCATCACCATTATTCCCAGGTCCACTCTGACCCGGAGGGCAGAACATGTTAGGATCCCATATATGGGTTAAATAGAAAAAAAATGAGTTCTAAAAAATGTGTTTAAAAATTGAGTTTAAAAGAAGAAAAAAAAAAGAGTATCCATCAAGAATGAATAGAACAAAACCTCTTCGGCATAAAATAACCCAACAAGGGTTGACATGCCGTAAAATCCAATCAACCAACCACTAATGTACATCGTTTTATCCACTGAAAGAATCATCTGATTTCTTGTAATAGGCATGGCTCACTATCAGTGCTAGTTTGCTGCATTATATGACTAGAAGCAGCCTGGGTAGATGGTGGTGGTGGGGGGGGCCTGGTATACTGACTTTTGAGATTTACAAATGCGGGACATTTTTAAGTAAATTTCAATGTTATTTTTATGTATATTTTGATTTCTAAATATTTTTGAATATATTTCATATTAGTGTGAATTTTGGGAACTTATAAACCCAATGTCTTGATTTCCCAAAATTCACACTCAATTGTCCAATTGGACCCATGGCCTAGTGGATAAGGTAGTTAGGTTAAGACAGTTCTAAGTGACAGTTATCTCTGGATCCTGAGTTCAATCCTGAGTGAAGGCAGTTAGAAAAATAATTAACACAAACACCTACCACAGCTATGGTTAGCGGAATGAGAACAGGATACCCCCATGGACTAAATAAAGGGTTAGGTTCAAAGTTCCGTGATGGCTCTTTATAAAGATCTAATAAAATTTTGTACGCCTAAAAAAATTTACAAATATTTATATATATATGTGTGTGTTTGTTTAACTAGATTAATCAACATGAACTACAGACATATATATATATATATATATAAAAGTAAAGTTGTCGGGGCAACCTAAAGTCGGTATCAGCCAATCAGCGAGGGAGTCTATCCCCTTTCCACTTGCTCAAGACCAAGGAGATTATTTTAGCGTCTGAGGTGAAGCGCCACACCTACCGTAAGCTCCTTACTTTACCACACAGATCCCTGTGCTACTCATACGCTGAGTTGGCGAGAACCGGTATCGAACTAGGAACCTTGTGGTTTCTAGCCGAATGCTCTACCGACTGAGATAACCCAGCCCTATATATATATTTGTAAATTTTTTTAGAGCTTTTTATACATATATATATATATATATATATATATATATATATATATATATATATATATAGAGAGAGAGAGAGAGAGAGAGAGAGAGAGTCTGAGTGAGGAAGAAAGAGTTAAATATATTTTCTAAAGTTTATAAACAAACAAAATCTTTTCATCCCTAAGACAACAAGCAAAGAACAAATGAAAGAGGTAAACCAAAAGGTGAACATCATGTTATTACATTTTTGAGCCTTAAAACCGATTTGAAGTTTCAAGCAATGCCAGAAATTTGTGCATCTCAAGAAAAGAAAAGGCAGCCGCATTCAGCCCAGAAGACAAAGCCTCGGGCAGAATTCTGTCAGGCACAGGCCAGCAGTCTGTGGGAAGTCTCCATCTCCAGCAGAGAGCGGCAGCAACTATCCTGAATAGACAATGTCAAAATCAGATGGAATGCAATGCCATACGACCAAGGCAATTACCACCCTCTGGACATAGGAGGACAGATTCAATCCTAATGTGTGATTGTTGGCTATTATTATATTGTGTGGGGGCTGGGGGAAGAGTGGTGGCGACGGTGGTGGTGGTGATTGGTTTTTGTGGGTAAGATGGCAACAACACTGTGCCAGTGACAATGAGAAGGGCCAGATTTAAAATGGAATAAAATCATCAAATGTGGATACAATCAACTAATCTGTTGTTGTTTGGTTCATTGCCAGAAGAAGATATTTGATTCTGAAAGGCAACGGATTTTGAATTAATCTAAACTAAAGATCGACTGACTTAAAAATTTTGGATTACTCGGAAAAACCTGGCCCAGAAGGATGTTTGTATCTATCTAACCCCTCTGACACCAGCAGGGCGTGACACAAGGTCAATTTCTAAGTGAAGAAATGCTGGTATGAATTCAAATTTTTTTCTTCTCCTAGATTGGTTTCCTAACCAAAGCTAAAGAACACTATTTTACCAAACCCTCTCCCATGAGTAGGATGTGACACAAGATCAATTTTTAAGCGGAGAAAAGCTTGTACAAATTCAGATTTTTTCTTCTCCTAGATTGGTTTCCTAACCGAAGTTATAAAATACTATTTTAGTCAGAATGTATCACAAGATCATTTTTTAAGCAATTTAAAGCTGGTACAAAGTTAGATTTTTTTTTCTCCTATATTGGTTTCCTAACCAAAGCTAAAGATTTTACCTAACCCCTGCCATGAGCAGAATGTGACACAAGGTCAATTTTTAGCAGAGAAATGCTGGTACAAACAGATTTTTTCTTCTCCTAGTTTGGTTTCCTAACCAAAACCAAAGAATAGTCCAAATAACGCAGATAATACTAATCATCTCAAATATTCAGAGAAATACCAAAGAACACAATTCTACTGTTTTTTTTTTTGTTGTTTGGGGGGTGGGGTCTGGAATTGACTAATTGCATCTAAGTTTATTTCAATGGTGAAAATTATTTTGATATACGAGGAAACTGAGTTAAGAGCAACTCATAAGTCAAGGTATCACTAGCTGTTAATTGTATAACCACACTGATGAGAAGTGATACTTCGAAACACGTGTCTGTGGATTACTTATTTATTATATATATGCTCCCACTTTGGTCGAGCACTTTAAATAGGGATTTAATTGCGGATTCACCGTATCTCGCGTGTAGCTAAACCTCGATTTGTTTACAAATGTTTGAGGCCTCTAGTGAATTCATTTCGCTTAGAAAGGTAGCGATTAAATATTCTCCTATATTTGACAGCTGCCTCTGGCCGTACGGGTAAGAGGATTGGCGAACGAAAGTTCATTCAGGTCTCAAACCCGGCCAGGGGTAGCTGTTAATTGTATAACCACACTGATGAGAAGTGATACTTCGAAACACGTGTCTGTGGATTATTTATATATATATATATATATATATATATATATATATATTTATGCTTAATTGGAGTCATACCTAATTTTGAAAGTTAATTAATTAATAATTGATTAATCAATCAATTAGGCGGGCATACCTATTAAATGTAAGGCTAAACAAATCGAGAAAAATCGATCTCTGTATGTACATTTCGGCCTATTAGGCCTCATCAGCAGAGCTATAGATAGAAAGACCGCTTGTGTATCTACTTCTCTTAATATATATATATATATATATATATATATATATATATATGGCTGTGATTATGATTAGTTTGTTCTGTAGGTCAAGTTGTTTGGATTATTAGTCCGTGTTTACTCTTCATAATATCAAAGGCGTATATAATTTGATCTTAGAATTTTTTGATCTTAGAAGTTTTATCATATTCCAGTGCTGAAGATTATAAATTTATAATGAGTGGAATATTGTCAGCATTGAGAATAGATCAAATCAATGGCTAAATGCATTCAAGTTTAACATTCAGCCTTAAAAAAAAAAACCCCACCCAACTTAGAGTGGGGGTGGGGTGATAAAAAAGTCACATGATGAATATCTTTTAAAATGGTTTATTTTAACATTATTTGCAAGAATCTGAAGTTAAACAGATATTAGTTAAACAAACCAATTTTATCATTCATGAAGCCCCCTATTGTCAGTATCAGCCGGATAGTGAAGGAGTCTATCCCTCTTTTCACTAGAGAGATTGTTTCGGCATCTGAGGAGGAGCACCACACCTACCAGTAACTCTCCACTTTACCACACAGATCCTAGCTGTGCTACTCATATAATGTATGAATCACTTGAATTATGCCTATTACTTAGTGTATTGAGTACTTTAACATATTTAACTTAGGCAACTCTTTCGGTATTTTTTATTTTGGCCATTGCATTGGTACTGGTTGATTATTTTCACATGGTGCAAAATTTTGGTCTTCTATTTATTTATTTTCTCCACGCATCAGTTTGTATTTTGTTTTTACAAATTGTATTATCGGAAGTTTTTTCATGCCATCAGAGTTTTAAAAATGAAAATAATATATATATACATGTGTGTACATATGTACATGGATGAACACCTGGCCGAAACACATGTCAATAAAATAAAATCTATTTTATCCATCCAGCATTTTCTTTCCTTTATTTTTCCTTTCAAATATATATATATATATTTTTTTTTGGGGGGGGGGGGGAGAATATGTGCTTAATTGAAGTTGTACCTAATTTTTGAAATTAATGAAATAGGCGGGAATACCTATTCAAATGTATTCAATTGAATAGGTATTCCCGCCTAATTCATTAATTAGTAATTAATTAATTTTCAAAAATTAGGTATGACTTCTATTAAGCACCTATTCTCCCAAAAATTGTCGGCTAAAAAGCCATATCAAAACACTTTGTTTGTTTGTTTACTTCTCATATATATATATATATATATATATATATATATTATAGTATCCAATCGCTGCTTTAACCTTTCCATTGCAGTGGCATTAGTAAATTATCCAAAAGTGCTCAATATATTAAAAACAAGGCAATAATAATAATAATAATATACAAGGGATGCAGTCAGTGTATTCTAATATGATTTTAAGTATTTCTAACCAGTATTATCTGCGTTATTCGGACTATTGTCCCATCTTCATTGTTATTTGTATAATGTTTCGGTCGATATACCCTCCGGCCTTCTTCAGGTATTTCTTGTCGGACTCAGGAACCTTTTTCGAACTCCTTCTTGACGTAATCGGGAGTCATCACAGAACTTTGAACCTAACCCGTTATTTAGTCCACGGGGACTGAAGAAAGCCGGAGGGCATATCGGCCGAAATGTACAAATAACAATGAAGATGGGGACAATAGATAATTCTAATCTTCAAGCCTCATCTCAAACATTCAGAGAAATAGTATTTCTAACCAATATTAATAATTTTCAAACTGATTAATTGATGGGACCCTAACAGGTACTACCACTTTGGGTCAGAGTTTAACTAAGGAATTACATTGACTTAATTAAGCATAGGCTAGGGTTTTGATGAAATCCTTTGGATTGAGACCATGGTAGACCCTTAACTCTTTTCCTCTACTATCTATCTATCTATATATATATATATTATAGTGTGTACCGAAATAACCTACTCGAGTTTCACCATAAGGATCTTCAGGGTTAAATCCACTGAATTAATCAAGATATTGATTAATTACAGCTAACTGCAGGAGTTCATGTTGTAGTTATGACCATTGAAAACAGTTTTCGTAGTTAATGAACACTGCTGCGTCATTTTGGAAAGTTGAATGGCGACACGATGTTGATATGTTGTAATGTAGTTGATAACATGGAATTATTTAAAATATATATAATATATATATATATTTATATATATATATATAAAATATACCTTTTTCAAAAAATTAAATATAAACATTTTGAAAATTCTTCTTTAAATTTTTAATTTCATAAGTAATACTACTGGTTTGTGCAAAGGAAAGCAAAAATTTTGACTATATATATATATATATATATATATATATATATATATATATATATATATATATATAGAGAGAGAGAGAGAGAGAGAGAGAGAGATAGTAGTAGGGGAAAAGAGTTAAGGATAATGTTCAATGAGCGATGGTCACTTCACATGACAAGTAACCTACTGAGATATTAGAGGGAAGCTAATAGGTGTTAGACCTTACCCAAGGGTGAATTCTAACTCTGCAAGACAGGGGTGTTAAAAAAGCGAGAGGGGGAGGGCTGATTTATTTAATGGCATACCAACAAATTTATGGGTTATCTAATGCCAACATTTTACTCGTTTGTTAATATTTGATTATAATCATAACCATTTATATATTCAACATTTCATTTTAATCATCCCCCCTTTTCTTTTAATTAACTTTTTTATTTGTTTATTTTGTTTTATGGCACATCAACCCTTTTTGGGTCATTTAATGCAAAAGTTTTCATTCTTGATGAGTACTCAATTTTCTTTATAAACACATTTTTTTCTATTCATCGCATAGATGGGAACCTAACAGGTACTACCACTCCGGGTCAGACCTCCAGAACTGGAACCTCACCATCAGATAGGGTTTTTACATCATTTCATGAATCCCGCTGCAATTCCACAAAGTTTGATGCAAATACGACAAAGGAAAGACGTCGTTCCCACTGGATCGGATGATAAATTTTGATACTTTTGCACCACCATATGTCTCTTAAGACCAGAAGCCGACTTACAAATTTTGTTATCGATTGCATAAGACACATCGTTTGTTCCTGGAGTGTGCATGAATTGTCCCTGATGAGATTTCCTATGATTGACATATCCAGTCCTAGGAAGCAGAATCTGACCACATATTTGACATTTCCAGCCCTCCGTGTTCTTACCAATATGACAGGTAGTATCCCTTTCGAAGTTGATACTAAATCATATATATATATATATATATATATGAAAGTACGTAAATAAACATTGTGTTTATTTGATATGGCTTTTAGCCGACAATTTTTGGAGGATATGTGCTTAATTGAAGTCATACCTAATTTTTGAAAATTAATTAGTTAATAATTAATGAATTTAGGCGGGCATATATGTTCAAATGTAAGGCTAAACAGATCGAGAAAATGTCAATCCCTGAATGTACATTTCAACCTCTTAGGTCTCATCAGCAAGGTTATAGACATGGGAGTCACACACGGAGCAGTCTCCCATATCTATAACCTTGCTGATGAGACCTAATAGGTCGAAATGTTCATTCAGGGATTGACATTTTCTCGATCTGTTTAACCTTACATTTGAACATATATGCCCGCCTAAATTCATTAATTATTAACAAATTAATTTTCAAAAATTAGGTATGACTTCAATTAAGCACATATCCTCCAAATATATATATATATATGAGAGAGAGAGAGAGAGAGAGAGAGAGAGAGAGAGAGAGAGAGAGAGAGAGAGAGATTAGAAACATACCAAGTGGTCTATATTAGAATAGCAGGGATTTGTAAGGTTTGGACATTTTAGCTATAACATATTGATTCATTTGGGGTTATTTCACAAAGAAAACATTTGTCACTCAGTACTCTAGTCCCTCGGGCACTGCACGATTGCCCGACTGCTCAGTCAGCCTCTTGATAGATATATAGATAGATAGATAGACCTATGTATACAGTAACAATATATAAATAACTTCCAAAGATTGGACAAAATGTCTTGGGTCTCAAACGGTAGACATTTCTCTCCAGGAACCTTCGATTCCAAGACAAGAAATACTTACAAGACTTGAAACATGATAAACAAAATTGTCCAAGCAGAGAAATGCCAGACTAAAAAGAAAGACACCACTTCCCCTCTTAGATTTTCCTTTAAGACTAATTATATCATGCTTCTTAACTCACCCCAACCCCACCCCGTATACACACACACACACACACACACACACACACACACACACACAGTCTCCATCTACCCCATGTATATACACAAACACTTTCTCCATCTTCCATAAAAGAGTGAAATGAACATTATCGTTCTGTCAATTCATCTCAGTATTCAGCATCCAGCTCATTTTTCCTTGTTCACAGAATGTGAAATTGATTCCCATTTGTTGGAGGGGGGGTCGAGAATTGGAGGGGAGGTTGGGAGAGAGAGGAGGCAGCATGAGAAGCTGAAGATGAAGTGGGGTAAGACAAAAGAATGGAGAATTAGCCATTCACCAAAGACAAAATAAGCCACTTTGTCTGCTAAGAGAACATGCGGCAAGGGTGGGAAAAGGAGGAGCAGCAGTGAGGGTGTTGGTTCAGTCTCAAGTCTCCTACATCCCCTGATTGATTCTGGCAGATCACTGTATATCATTTTGGGATTGGGCGGATGGGAGAGAGGGTGCAGGGTTCCTGCGGTAATGAAGGCAGAATAAAAATACATATCAATTTCAAAACATGATTATACCAATTCCTCCCAGAGCACAAGGCTAAGAAGCTGGTGTTTTCTGGTTTTATGAAGCAAGGATGAATATCTGAATTAGCAAGATTATCTGGTGCTATCAGGGTAAAATGACTTCTGGATCTATCACCATATACACACACACACACACACACATTCACATGAATGCACACAGAACTCACGCACACAGAAGGGCAACCATGTAGTTGAACCACAAACCACATGTTTAACTTTTGTAGATTTGATTATTCATGATTATCAATTTGGAGGCCGTAGTGTAATGGTTAGAGTCAAAGGAAATGGACTCGTCGACCCGAGTTCAAATCCTGGACGAGGATGCTTGCATTTCACATAGCGCTAATACCCTTGAGAAAGGTATGAATCCAACTATTCTCCCTCCAGCTATGGTTAAATAGTAGGTCAGACTGGGCTCTTTAACCATGGTTAGGTAACCAGTCTAGGAGAAGGAAAACTGAATTCAAACCTGTTGAACTAGGCTCGTTCCTAATTAGTGATCTATTTCACTAATTATTTATTAATTCTTTATGAGTTTGTTATCAATAAGGTTTGATTTCTTTGTTTAATGCCATATCAACCTTTGGAGGTTATCTAATGCCAAAGCCATCCTTGTAGAAAACAGTAGCTGGGGGAATGTGTACTTTCAAATTTTTCAAGCCTAGTATCTATATGATTGTCCTAACCCTATTGCCCTTATGGCAAACCCCAACACTTTTTATCATATATGTGCTAGAAGGCGGTGCCTGAGGGTCTTAATGTCCTGGGTATGATGTTAAACTCTATCTGATGGTGAAGTTCCAGTTTTGGAGCTCTGGGGAATGTGTAGTACCCCTTCATCACCATTACTCTCAGGTCCACTCTGACCCGGAGTGGTAATATCTGTTAAGGTTCCATATATGGGTTAAATGAGGCGCGTGGTCTAATGGTTAGAGTCGTAGGAAATGGACTCGTTGACCAGAGTTCAATTCCTGGACGAAGCTGTTGGAATTTCACATGGCGCTAATACCCTTGGGACAGGTATGAATCCAATTCTCCCTCCAGCTATGGGTAAATAGCAGGGTAGACTGGACTCTTTAACCATGGCTAGGTAACCAGGATAGGAGAAGGAAAACTCTGAATTCAAACCTGTTAAACTCCGCTTAAGAAATTGACCTTGTGTCGCATCCTGCTCGTGCGGAGGGGTTGGTAGATATATATATATATATATATATATATATATATATATATATATATATATATATATGGGTTAAATAGATCAACAAATGAGTTTTAAATAATGTGTTTAAAAAAATTGAGTACCCGACAAGAATTAATCAAACAAAATGTTTTTGGTATAAAATAATCCAACAAGGGTTGACATGCTGTAAAAACCCAACCAACAGACAGACAGACAGAGAAAAAGACATTAAGTGAATTAAAGTAAGATATATTAGCATGTGTAGGACATATTTTACGGATAGATGTCTCGTCTTACTATGAAAGGTTTAACAGCTGGAAGTTCTAATTATCTAGAATACCCCCACAAAAATGAGGGTGCTGCACCTTGCCCAAGGGTAATTAAGAATTGGACATGGCTGCTAAATTCAGTTCTTTGAAATCCCAGCTAATCCAACCTACTGTATAATGAAAAAAAAAAAAAAAAAAGAAAAAAAGAAAAGAAAAAAAAAGGCTTTAATCTTTTCCGTGTTAACTTCAAGCAATATTTACAGCAAATGAACCTACAGTGTTGTATAATTATAATCCACTATCTTATTTTCTACCCCTCCCTCTTCTCATCAGAGCAAAATCTTCAAGTGTGTAAGTCAAGCGTTACTTCCCACTTAAAAGTCTTCCTCCCCCTCCCCACTGCCCCTCCAAAAAAGAACAAAACATTCTTGGTCTTTTGAGGGTTAAATTCAACTGATATTTATGGCAAATGAATATGTAGCATTACACAAATATTAATGAGGGGTTCTGCACTATTAATACCAAATAGTGTTTTAGCTACAGGTGAGGTCTGCTGGGACAGTTAACAAAAGAAGAATAAATAAAACAAAAATACCCAACAAAAAACAAAAACAAAACTTTATGGTGAATTACAAAGATTTAATAGAGTATATATATATATATATATATATATATATATATATATATAATATATAGTTTTTAAAGCAGCCCTAGGGAAACAAAAGACTGATGGGCCTGCATCCTTAGGGGGGCAATAAACAAGAGGCAGTTAAAAACAAAAAGCCCTTTGATCTTTATACATAAACAGCAAAAAGAAATTATAACCGAGAAAGACAAAATAGCAGAAGGTTAAAAGATAAAAGTCATGTATTATTAGCCGAGCATCTGTATAAGGAGGGGGGGAGGTGATGACAAAGAAACTGTTATATTCTAAATTATTATTCTTTCTATTTTTATTATTATTTTTTTTTACTGCTAACTAATAATGCAAGAAATGTAAAAAAAACGTTAATTATTAATGTTAGGGTTCTTATTACTGTTACGTTTTTATGGGCCATCCTTTAGCTTTCAAGCAAGAGTGCTTGTCCAGCGGAAATCCTTGGAAATCCTCTGGTAAAGAATCCTTAGTACTGTAAGTTCCTTCATAAATGGTAGCAAATGGACTATGAAAGTATCAGTGTTTAAGTAGTCAATCAGCCTCACATTATGGCTGTTGATTGGCGGAGGAATAGACCACGTGACCCCGCCTAGTCCATAAATTTAGGTGGTGTATTGCAGGACACCTTATATACTCAAAATAGAGGGCACCTCATGTGGTGTAATGGTTAGCAAGTTAAATTCGCAGACCATTGTTAGTGAGTTCGATTCTCACTGGGCACTCCATAATCTGGCCTTGTGCCATATCTAAGCTAAGCTTAGTAAATAACTATATACTCAAAATAGTCCAACATTACAAAACTAAACAGCATGAATCTAATGTTGAACATTTTGTTTGTGTGCTAAGTTTTGGCTAACTGACATGTTAACTGAGTTATCCACCTTTAATGAGTTGCCTGTTTGGAGGAAAGGAATTATTAGAACTAGCAGGACCTGTGGATATACCACAGTATGATAATTTAATTATTACATTTGATATATTTACTTAAGAGCTATTGCTAAATACTTCAATATGCAAAATGTATAATAATTTTGATTTGATTCTCTCTCACTCTTTCTTTTCTTATTTTCATTATGTTCGATTAAAACAGAGAAGTGTTATCACTTCCGTGCACTCAACCTCTCTATCTTTCCCCTACTCTCTTTGTTTGTTTGTTTCTTTCTTTCTTATTATATTTTTTTGTGTAGCATATCATTTTCCTTCCCTTTCTTCCTAATTCAAAAACGGAATGGTCCATTAATTAGCTGATGTGATAACACTCATAAGAAATAAGAATTCAGCAGATAACCTAAAGCTGGGAGGATTACGAGATCCATGCATTTTCCAAATGGTTCGAAAGTGAATGTAATAGTGAGAACTAGCAGGGCCTGTGGATATACCACAGTATGATAATTTAATTATTACAGAGTTTGTTATGTTTACTAAAGAGCTATTGCTAAATAGTTCAATATGTAAAAAGTATAATAATCTGGGTGTAACTCACTCACTCATTTTTAAAAATTTCTTTCCTTCTTTTCATTATATTTGATTGAAACAGATAAGCGTTATTGCTTCCATGTATTAGCCTACTCTCTTTCTTTCTTGTCATATTTGCACAGCATCCAGAATCCGCACAGAGCTGATTGATGAACGTTTTTGCTGGTCATCCTACACTATTTTACTGAAAACTGAACTGAAAAAGTTGCAAAACATGAAGGTGACTAATACCAAGCGTAGTTGGAACTCTTGAAACATTCTCCAAGAACAGAAAAGAGACTGGATGCATTTGAGATTAAAGGAAGAATTGAAACCATCCAGAAATCAGCACTACTAGAATCAGCTAGGATACTTAGGAGAGTCCTGCTGTCACTCAGACTCCAGTGAAAAACCACTAAGTGCAAAAAACTAGCAAGGAGTAAAATAATAATAATAACTAGCAGAACCTATGGATATACCACAGTATGATAATGTAATTATCACAACATTTGATATATTTACTTAAGAGCTATTGCGAAATGTTCAATATCTAAAATGTATAATAATCTTGATTTAATTCTCACTCTTTCTATCTTTCCTTTTTTTCATCTTTACATTATGTTAGATTGAATCAGATTAGCATAATCGCTTCCACGTGCTCACCCACACCATCTATCTTTCCCCTACTCTTTCTTTATTATATTTTTTTCTGTGAAGCATGTCCTTTTTCTTTCAGTTCTTTCTTTCTAATAAAAACGAAATGGTCCAGCTGAGGTGATGACACTCATGACAAATAAGAAATCAGTGGTTAAGCAACACCAGATAATCTGGATTTACACATTTGCATTTCATCTTTAATGATTTGGATGGTCTCATTTTTAGCCAGAGGGTGTTGGCGATTCGCCTTGTCCGTGATTTGAACTCGGCTGGTAAAGTCCTAAGATGATAGCTGTTATGCAACTGGTAAATAATAGTTTGGTTTGGTTTGGTTTTATGGCATATCAACCTCAGTGGGTCATTTAATGCCAATAAAGTTTTGAAATAAATCAATTCTTAATGGATAATACAATTTTTTTTATTAATAAATAGATTTTTCTATTTAACTCATAGATGGGACCTAACAGGTACTACCACTCCGGGTCAGACTGGTAGTACATGTTATAAGGCCAGAGAGAGAGAGAGAGGTTTGGTTTGGTTTGGTTTGTTTTACGGCATATCAACCTCAGTAGGTCATTTAATACCAATAAAGTTTTAAAATAGTCATTCTTAATGGATACTCAATTTTTTTTTATGAACACATTTTTTTATTTAACCCATAGATGGGACCCTAACAGGTACTACCACTCCGGGTCAGAGTGGACCAGGGAGCAATGGTGATGAAGGGGTGCTCCACATTCCCCAAACCTCCAGAACTGGAACCTCACCATCAGATAGAGTTTAACGTCAATCCCAGGACATGTAGACCCTCAGTCACCGCCTTCTAGCACCCATATGATAAAAAGGGTTGGGGCTTTCCATAAGGGCAATAGGGTTGGGAAAATCATATAGGTGCTAGGGCTTGAAATGACCAGCCAATTGATCGGAGTGGGTCTCTCCGACCGCCCGTCTAGCCTAAGTAAGGGCCAAAGTGGAGTATTGCACATCATGGACTGCTCAGCCACCTGGGTTCTATCCTTAAGCATCACAGGTCGCTACCCACTGCCAACAGGTGGCCTCATTGGGGGAGTCTTACCCCTCTGCAGAGGTGAAGTCGATGCATTCTAATAACTAGAAACTAGAAAAGAATGCATGCCAAGCAAGATCCACACGATCGATCAGCTGTAACGTACACTTCTAAAAACCCAATGGATAGTGCACAAAGGCTCCGCCCGATACCGGCAGTAGAAGAGTACGTACTTTCACAGGCAGATGGAAACAAGGCTAATCATCCAGTGAACGCGCCCAATATCACATTAGTAAATGCGCATCCAAGTCCTCTGTATATTGTTGTCTCTTGACTGAGGTCTTAATGGCTGCAAAATGAATCTTGATTGATAGTCTTGTGGTAAATAGCCATCAGGAAAGAGAAGACAGATTAGGCACAGACCAAAAACTTTACTGATGTTGCGGTGAACCTCCACCCCCAACTCCGACACTTTACCACACAAGAAATTAATTAGACATCTCGTGTCATTGCAGTGAAGCACAAAAACATGAAATATTGTCATATTAATTCACTCGGATGACGTAATTATAATCCATGAATTATTTGAGCCTGTTTGGCATATAACCATTCAGACATACTAGTACATAATGTTTTATATATATATATATATATATATATATATATATATATATATATATATATAGAGAGAGAGGAGAGAGAGATAGTTACATATTTGCACTATTGTATACAAAGTGTATATATATATATATATATATATATTCTAACACATTTGCACAAATGTACACAAGCATATATATATATATATATATGAACATATTTGCATAAATGTACACAAGCATTTATATGCATATGCATATATATATATATATATATGTGTGTGTGTGTGTGTGTGTATGTGGCAATATATATATATTGCTACATATTTGCACAAATCAGTCGGTAGAGTGCTCGGCTAGAAACCACAAGGTTCCTAGTTCGATACCGGCCTCGCCAAAGCGTATGAGTAGCACAGGGATCTGTGTGGTAAAGAAAGGAGCTGATGGTAGGTGTAGCGCTCCACCTCAGATGCTAGAATAATCTCCTTGGTCTAGCGCTATGGAAAAGGGGATAGACTCCCTCGCTGTCTGGCTGATACGACATTAGGCCGCCTTGACGACTTTTTTACACAAGCATATGTGTGTGTGAGTGAGTATATATATATATATACATACATATAAATATAAGTGAGTGAGTATATATATATATATATATATATATATACATATAAATATGTGTATGTGTGTCTGTGTGTATATGAGAATTCAAATGTACACAAGCATTTATATACACAGACACACACATATATGTGTGTGTGTGTGTGTGTAGCAATATATATATATATTGCTCCATATTTGCACAAATGTACACAAGCAATGTGTGTGTGTGTGTGTGTGTGTGTGTGAGTGATATATATATATATATATATATATATATTATATATATATATAGTATAATATATAAATATGTGTATTTAGTTATATATATATATGTATATATATATTATATATATATATATAATATAAATGTGTATTTAGTGTATATATATATATATATGTGTGTGTGTGTGTGTGTGTGTGTGTGTATGAGAATTAATGGAACAATAAAAAAAAAGTTATTATTTTATACAATATACACAGTGTAATATTATCAAGACAAAGCTTTATATCTTAAGTTAACAGAAGAATAGATATTGTTATGCACTCTTTGAAATGGAAACATTTACATGTAATTTGATCAAAATTACATTATCTATTTATATATATTTATACATATATAAGTAGGGTAGACATAAAGTCAATGGTGCTTGTCAAGTGACAGTTTCTCGCCTCTGCATAGGCAAGAAACCGTTAGTTACCAAGCGCTGGTGATTTTACATCTCCATTACCCTAACTTAGATATACTTGTTCTATCTATGATATTGAGCACTCTTTATTTATAAATATAGCAAACTATATTATCAATAATATATATATATATATATATATATATATATATATATATATGAGTGTGTGTGTGTATCTATAAAAATCCTGCTATGATATGCTGTTTTTGCTGAGTTATGGTTTTATATATATATAATATATATATATATATATATATATATATATAATCCAAAAGTCCAGAGAAGAAATCTCCCTAACGACACAAGAGTTTTATTTTTAAAAACCTGTCACAGTTTGAGACCTCAATGTGAGCTCTTAATGTTAGAGTCACAGAGCAAATATATAAGTAAAGAAATAACAAAAGACTTAGAGATTTAGCTTTATAGTCTATTTCAGGGAGCTTAGACAAAGTGTCTAACTCTCCCGACTCATCAGGTGCGAATGATGAATTCTTTATTACTTTAAAGGCATTTGAATTCATATCACAGGACTATAAAATTTAAAAAAAAAAAAAAAAAATCTGTTTTCAAATGCCTTTAAAGTAATAAAGAATTCATCATTTACATCTGATGAGTTGGGAGAGTTAGACACTTTGTCTAAGCTCCCTGAAATAGACTATAATACTAAATCTCTAAGTCTTTTGTTATTTCTTTACTTCATATATATATGGACTCGCCACCTCTGGTACATTTTTTTACTCATATTTTTGTGGGTTGTCAAACACTTAGAAAACTTATTTCAACTTTCTAAAAACAATTTCTTTTACAAGAAATTTTCTCCTGATTATGAGCTAAGGTCAAAACTAGATGAGACGTATCAAAAAATAAATAACATAAAAGAAATATTCCTGTTTGTCTTATCCCTTTTTGTTCACTATATATATATATATATATATATATATATATATATTCATAACCCATACAGTGTTCGTTTTTTTAGTGGCATGGCTTGTGCTGGACCATCCGCACTTTTTGGCACAGTCGATAGGAAAGAATTGGTGCAAGGAATGTCACAAACCCAATCATGACTGACCTCAGGCTATGAATAAGTTCAAAACAAACGAAGAATCTGGGAATGCCCAGCTAGTGTAAAGGTTAGAGTCCCGCCTGTCAGCTTGGCAGTCAAGGTTTCGAGTCACACACGGAGCAGTCTCCCATGTCTATAACCTTGCTGATGAGACCTAATAGGTTGAAATGTACATTCAGGAATTGACATTTTCTCGATTTGTTTAGCCTTACATTTGAACATATATGCCCGCCTAAATTCATTAATTATTAATTAATTAATTTTCAAAATTCGGTGCGACTTCAATTAAGCACAAATCCTCCAAATATATATATATTTTTTTATAGTATCTTTGAAGCATTGTGTGTATGTGTAATATAAAGATTTTTTAAGGCAATTTACAATGCAATATGTGTTGAAAGTTATATTTAACTTTTGTTTTTTTTTTCAAAACTAAATATTTTCGGAAGTAAAATTCCATCCTCAGAATTATTGCCACGCGCACAGGAGCAGCCGAGCCGAATTAACATCACGGAAATAGCCGATTTAACATCACGGAAGTAACCGGAAAATAAAAAATTTTTCAAATATATGCCGTTCCTCAACTTCTTAAACAACAGATGATTACAATATCGCTGTCGGATAAGTACTATAAAAAAACACCTAGTACTTTCAATAACTCTGAGGAAACATTTTTATATAAGATAAACACTTAAAGTGCTCAGAGAATAAAGCAATTTACAATCAAATTTGCAAGTGAATGATAAATTTTGTGTGGTCTGTGTTGGTGTGGGATGTTTTTCAACAATGAAATGCTAATTAGAATCCTTCACTCCTTCCTAAATAGAAGCATCAATATCATCATGGACTGCAGTTATAATAGTATTCCAATAGGTTCAGGGCCCACCTAGTTAGATTTTAAAAGCACAGGGTTTGTTTTAAAGAAATTAAGATGCAATATATCAGTTGAAATATGAGGAGTTAGAAAGATCCTTAAAGAAAAAAGTTAGAATCAAAGATTCAAGTGTCGCTTATTGATCTTGAAATAAGTAAAGAAACAAAATGTATCAAACAAAATAAATGTGCAGTGCGGTTTAGGGTTTTTGTTGCCCACGTTGCACACATGTACGTGTTTACAATTAGCAGATGAATATGTAGGGAAGAGATGATTTGAAAGTTAAACAACTAGAGATACCTATGTGTGTTTGTATGTGCATATATATATATATATGTGTGTGTGTGTGTGTGTATGTGTACATGTGTGTATATTTATATGTATATATGCGTGTGTGTGTGTGTGTGTCTCTCTCTCTAATATATATTTTATATGTGTGTGTGTATGCATATATATCTACATGTGTGTGTTGATCTGAAAGTTAAACATGTACGTGTTTACAATTAGCAGATGAATATGTAGGAAAGAGATGATTTGAAAACAACTAGAGATACCTATGTGTGTTTGTATGTGCATATATATATATATATATATATATATGTGTGTGTGTGTATGTGTGTACACACATATAATGTGTGTATATTTATATGTATATATGTGTGTATATCTGTGTGTGTGTCTCTCTCTCTATATATATATATTATGTGTGTGTGTATGCATATATATATCTACATGTGTGTTGATCTGAAAGTTAAACAACTGTATATATGTATATATATATGTGTGTGTGTGTGTATATATGTATGTGTGCCTATATTTGTGTATATATATGTCTATGTTGTGTATATACCTATATATGTGTGTGTATATATATATATATATATATATATATTATATATATATATGCATATAGTTGCAGTTGTGAATGGTACAAATGAAAATCTCCCCCATTTTGAGTGAATTCCAGTCAGACATGACAATATCAGATTCAAACGTAGTGACATGGCCCCTTTAGGGTTAGTTACATAGGCAAAGCATAGAAAGGATTTAATCCTCTTTTTTATTTTTATATTTCTAGTTTTTCTTAAAAACCAAATCATCTGTAATGCTTTTGGAAGACACTACTTCCAGCAAAATGAAATAACAGACAAAAAATAAAGATAAAAATATCCGTTTAATAAAAACTAATAATAATGAAAAAAAAACAAAATGGTTGGTGAAAGCACCATGCTCTGCATATTTTAAAGGAAAATTTGCCGAACTCAAACTTGTTGCTATGTTTTCCCGCCAATTTTTGCTCGGTTCTTAGCAGCTGCGATAAGAAACCAGGGGCAAATTCATTTGTTTCTCTATACAAGTTTTTTTTTTCTTAAAAAACATTTAAGGGGGGAGAAGTCGGTGTCCTTTTCATTCTTATAGGACCTGTCAGGTCTCCCCTAAATTCTCTGTTGCCTGCCGCTTACCTTCTGTCAAATTGTCTTTATCCTCAGCTCTCTATGGTTTGTGCAGCCTGGTTAGCAACATGCTGAGAACCTGCAGCAGTGGTCCTTGTTATAAATCAGGTGTCAGCCATAGATTTCCCAGGCAAAAAGATTTGTTTTTCCCTTTTCTGTTTAACACTAGTGGATCAGAAGAAACCAGCTGGTGACCAGACTTTCTGTAAACCTTATACCATTCAACACTTTATCTTTTTTTTTTGGTGGGGGGGGGGGGGTTTTGGTCTTTTTTTTCCCCCCACTTCTTCAAAAGTAATCTTTTCTTCTTCCCTTTTTAAATTTTTTCTCTTTTTTTTTCTCTTTATTTATTTATGTCTTTAATTTCTTCATTTTCTTTCTTTTTTTTTTTCAACCTCTCACTCCTCAGTCCAATTATCTAATTTTTCTTTTATTTTCTTTCTTTCATTCTATTTCCTTCATTCTTCAATTTTTTTATCTATTGTATTTTTCTTTTTTTTATTCTTTTTCATTATTTCTTTCATTATCTTTCTTTCATTTTTCAATTTTATATCTATTGTCTTTTTAAAAAAAAAATTATTTTTTCCTTCTTTCTTCATTGTGTTTCCTTCTTTTTCCTTCATTCAATTTTCTATCTATTACCTTTTTCTTTTATTCTTTTTCCTTCTTTCCTTCATTCTCTTTTTCTTCCTAATAACATTTTTTATTTCTTCTAATATTTTTTGATAAATTTTTCTCTTATTCTTTTTCCTTCTATTTTTTTTTATATCTTTGATTTCTTTATTTTCTTTCTTTTTTCCTTATCTATTTCCAGCTTTATTATAAATTTTTTCTTTCAATTCCTCTTTTTCTACCCGCCTTCCTCATCTTTCCTTATTCCTAACATTTTCTCAAACTTTCCTTTTTTATTTAATGAGGGTCTGGTTTAGCTCAGTTGGTACAGCACCCGCTTAGAAATCGCAAGGTTCCTTGTTCGATACCAGTCCCCGTCAACTCAGCACATAAGTTGCATAAATTGGTTAATCTGATCTATGCGGTAAAATTGGGAGCTAATGGTAAGTGTGGCGCTCCACCTCAGATTGAAAAACAAAAGTGCATGATATCAAGTGTTACTTTGACAGGATTCAACCAAAATTGAGAACTCAAATGTACATATAAAGATTTGTGTAATCTTATTTGTGTAAGGAAGCGTGTGGTGTAATGGTTAAAGTCATGGGAAATGGACTCGTCATCCCAAGTTCAAATCCTGGATATGGTAATTGCATTTCACTTAGCGCTAATACCCTTGGGAAAGGTATGAATCTTACTCTCCCTCCAGCTATGGATAAATAGCAGGGCAGACTGGGATCTTTAACCTTGGTTAGGCAACCGGTCTAGGAGAAGGAAAACTCTGAATTCAAACCTGTTGAACTCCGCTTAAGAAATTGACCTTGTGTCACATCCTGCTCGTGTGGAGGGGTTGGTAAACATATATATATATATATATACATATATATATATATATATATATATATAAAGATTTGTGTATATATTTTACATATACGGAGTATTATAAATAAATAAATAAAAGGATATATAATTTTAGAATATAAATTTACTTACTGGTGTGATTTTCCTGTTTCTTTATTTTTTGTTTGTTCACTTTTTTTTTTGTTAGATAAGTCAGTTCATGGGCAAGTGCACACTCACAATTTCTATAAAGTTTGAACGTGTTGACTATGCTATGATGTCATAGTTTCAAAATTTTATTTTTTATTTGTGAATATGTATGTTTGTATTTTCTGTATTTTGTGTTTCTATTGTCAAGGCTTTGTATGCATACACATGGGCAAGAAAATGTTTTTATGTTTTTAAAAAGGATCTTTTATATAAATTTAAAGTTATTGGCATGCTTACATTTGAATATGATTTAATTTCTTCTATTTAACAGTTTCTTCTGGTTTTTGAATTTTATTATAGCTCTTTTACCTCCAGACAAAGGTGGCATTTATTTTTTTAATTCTGTTGGTGTTTTTGACTTTTTAATGATTTGCCATTTTATTTGTGGGTTTCGATTTTTTATTTTAGTTTCCAGAAATGTTTAGAAATTATACATATATTAGCTGTGAAATAAAAGGAAATTAATCCGAAAGTATGAATTTGATATATTGAAAAAACAAATGATGTTTACAAATGCATGGGATCATCAGGAGAGAATGTGCACCGTTTCGGGGCCTTCCTCTCAACGGTTTTACTATTGTTGAAGATCGATCATACGGTCGATACAGATATTCCAAGGACCTTACATCAGTGAGGGGGGGGGGCCGATGTGTAGTTAAAAACGTTGAGAGGAAGGCCCCAAAATGGTGCACATTCTCTCCTGATGATCCCATGCATTTGTAAACATCATTTGTTTTTTCAATATATCAAATTCATTATGTATGTACCCAGCCTTGCCCAAGTTTTATAGTATCAGGGTAAATTTAACAATACATTTCTGTATTCTTGGGCGCCCTGTTACAAACGCTCCAACTAGCTCGTTGGCAAGATCCAGTTAATTGACTAGCTTTTTTGCTTAATTTCATTTTCATTCTATGGTGCTCCAGGAAAATCAGCCTTGTGCCACCTTGGCTTTAAAAGAGGATCTCTTGTATAATTGTCTTACTCTCCAATCTGGCACACAATAACTTTTAAATCTTTTTTTCACTTATTCTGACCACTGTCTTTTCCATTGATGTCTTCAGTTTCATATGTGTTGAGAG
Organism: Doryteuthis pealeii; assembly: GCA_023376005.1. NCBI lineage: Eukaryota > Metazoa > Mollusca > Cephalopoda > Myopsida > Loliginidae > Doryteuthis > Doryteuthis pealeii. The sequence continues at coordinate 44,622,287 of CM042137.1, read as the reverse complement.
GTGTGTTTGAGACATTGGGAAAAAAGGCAATTTATCAGAAAAGCAATATTAGGATGTGACACAAGGTCGCAAGCATGGGGATTCCAGCAAAACTCCCTACAGGAAGCAATTCTCTCTAATTGGGTGGTGCTAAAAATCGATTAGTTCCTTTGGCATTTCCCTTCTATCTATCAATCAGATATATATATGAATAAATTTAAGAATGGATATATATATATATATATATATATATATATATATATATATATATATTATGAAATGAACTCACTGATGCAAGTTTAAATCCTGGATGAGGCTGTTTGCATTTCAAATAGTGCTAATACCCTTGGGAAAGGTATGCATCCAACTATTCTCCTTCCAACTATGGGTAAAAAGTAGGGTAGACTGGGCTCTTTAACCATGGCTAGGTAACCTGTCTAAGAGAAGGAAAACTCTAAATTCAAACCTGTTAAACTCTGCTTAAGAAATTGACCTTGTGTCGCATCCTGGTCATGCAGAGGGATTGGTGTGTGTATATATCTATATATATATATATATATATATATATATATATATAGAGAGAGAGAGAGAGAGAGAGAGAGATAGATAGAACAGAGACTGAGATAGATATTAACAGGCAGACATATATAGATAGATATGAACAGACTGAAATAGATATATAGATATGAACAGGACAGA
>CM042137.1:44549109-44616609 GCA_023376005.1 Doryteuthis pealeii | reverse complement strand
ATCAGAGAGAATGAAAAAAAAAGAGACCATGATATAGAGAGAGAGAGAGAGAAGAGAGAGAGAGAGAAATCATGAAATTAAAGAGAGACTATGAAATAAAGAGAGAGCATAAAATGAGAGAGAGAGAGACCATGAATTGAAAGAAGAAAGAAGAGACTATTAAATCAAATAGAGACTATGAAAGAGAAAAGAGAAAAAACAAGAAGAGGAGAGAGGGAGGGAGATAAAGTTTGTATAATGAAAAAGAGAGAGAAAAACTTTAGATGATGGAGAAAAATATAGAGATCATAGAGAGAAGAGGAGAAAGAAAGAAAGGAAAGATAAAGTGAGAAAATAAAATACAAAAAAACAAAAATACAAAAACAAAAAAGAAATTGAACAAGAGAATAAAGAGATAAAATTGGAAAACAAAAAACCAAAAGAGCAAGAGACTGAACAGTTCCAGAAATTGAAGGAGAGAAAGAAGAGTAAGTTTACCTCTGAGCTTTATAATCAAGTTTGTATTTGCCAAATATCTCACTTAAAAATCCATCCTTACAAAAAAAAAACTCTGCATTCATTGGGCAAGCTAAGAAAAATTAGCCAAAAATTACAAATGATTCAGAAAGAATATATATATATATATATATATATTATATATATATATATATATATATATAGACAACAGGGAACAAACCAAGAAAGAAAGAAAAAGCAAATCAATACTTGAGCAGAGGATCTCAATCTTCCCCCACTCCCCCACATCCCCCCCCCCCCCTGCATCATTTGTTGTCAAATGTAAAATTCAAGTTGTCATCTAAGCAAATCCCAAATTGGGAAGACGTGTATGGTAATTGGCCAACAAACAGAAGAATGCCAAGTAGTTTTGCAGTTAAACTGCACACATTTCATTTACCCCAAAGATGGGTCCTCAATGCGCAAAAAGAAACAAGAAACTCGATTCATACACAGAAAATATGAAGAAAAGAGTCACAAGTGAAAAACGACATTAAAAAAAAAAAAAAAAAATAAATATGCCCAAAAAAATAGTTCAAAAGCTTTTAGGTTTCTTTTCTGCACACTGCACATAATTCTTCTTCAAGAGAAAGAGACACTCAACGCTGAATGAAATACATTTCAATGCTACTTTTTAGAAAAACGCAACAATGTAAAATAATTGACATCGTAAAAAAAAATCCAAAAAAAATCTACCTTTAAGAAATTTTTTTTTTCTTTTGTTGGTCGGATTTTTACGGCATGTCAACCCTTGTTAGGTTATTCTATGCTGAAGACGTTTTGTTTTTTATTAAATTTTGATGGATATTAAAATTTTTTTTTTTGACTAAATTTTTAAAAATTCATATTTTTGAATGAATGAAATACATTTGAATGCTACTTTTAAGAAAAAGGCAACAATGTAAAAGAATTGACATTGTAAAAAAAAAAAAAGTTATCTACCTTTAAGAAAATTTTTTTTTTGGTTGGATTTTTACGGCATGTTAACCCTTGTTAGGTTATTCTATGCCGGAAACGTTTTGTTTTATTAAATTTTGATGGACATTAAAAAATTTTTTTAACTAAATTTTTTTAAACTAATATTTTTCTATTTAATCCATAGTAGTACCCTAACAGGTACTACCACACTGGGTCAGAGTCGACCTGGGAGTAATGGTGATAAAGGGATATTACACATTCCCCAGGACTCCAGAACTGGAACTTTACCACCAGATGCAGTTTAACTCAGGGTGGGAGTCCAGTAGCTTCAGCCCTGGACCGGTTAAGTAATTAAGAGTGTTAATTCCAGGGGGCTATTCCCCCAGGGAACACCTGCCCCCTTGATTTAAAGGGGCAGGGCTGGGTTTATTGTCCAGTGCTTGAAGCGTTCCCCTTGAGGGGGAATGCTGACAGGATCAACGCATTTTTTGCACCTACCATCCCATGAGTTTCGGTTCGTGGGTGGTCCCACATTAAAAAGACCTTGTGTCACACCCGCATATGTGGGAGGCAAGGTAAATATCTACCCAGGACACTAAGACCCTCAGCCACTGTCTTCTAGCACATATATGATAAAAAAGTGTTGGAGCTTGCCATAAGGGCAATAGAGTTGAGATAATGATATAGGAGTTAAGGCTTGTGACCAGCTGATTGATTGGAGGGGTTCCATCCTTAAGCATCACCGGTTGCCACCCACACCCAACAGGTGGTCACATTGGGAAGTGGGTCTTACCTGTCTGCAGAGGTGCAGTCAGTGTATTCTAAAGCCCTAGTTTGTTTTTTTGACTCTCCTACCTATTGGTTAAATATTATATTGTTGTATATTGTACAAACGGAAATAGGAATTTCCAGTTAAATTAAACAAAGAAAAGACGAAAAAAAATGACAAAGGAGGATTTCCAGTCAAAGAAGCAGGGAGAAGATAAAGAAATATATAACAAATGCCCATTATCAGATCAAAAGATAAAGATGTGTAGGAGTACATATCAATATAAAAGGCCCGAGGGTTCGAGTCAGTCAGTCAGTTAGTCATTCAGACAGTGGACGGCGAACAGAGCACAAGGAGTAACCGTCGACACGGTCCATCGCGGCCAAGGGCGGTGAGACGCCACCAGCCACCCCTTTACCTCTTGTCTCCCGTCAGCAAACACCACTCGGGCACTCATTGTAAGCTCTGCGCTTCGCCACCCACACACCGAAGAAAATAAAGAAGGGTCCTCTCTTTGTACATATGTATCTGTTGTTTATTGAAGTCCAGTAGTCGGTAGTAGCTGACTACTACATACGTAACAATATGATATCTGATAAATGTACTGACCAAATAAAGATTAGCTCAGTTGGTAAAGCAGACCCCACCAACTCAGCGCATGTGTAGCACAGATTCGGTAATCTGAACTGTGCAGTAATGTATAGCTGTGGCACTTCACTTCAGCAAAAAACAATGTCCCTCGTCTAGCACTATTGAAAAGGAGATAGACTCCCTCATTGTCCGGCTGATACTCACAATAAGCCACTCCCACAACTCAAAAAAAAAAAAAAAAAAAAAAAAAATAATTCCCTCAGAATTATTGCCAAGTCATCATCAGACCAAATACTTAACATAGAGTCAATTTTTTTGTCTGAATCAATCTCTATGAAGAGAAATTATCATTATCATCAGGACAGAAACTTTTTTGGATTTTACGGCATGTCAACCCTTGTTGAGTTATTTTATACCAAAGATGTTTTATTCTATTCATTCTTGATGGATATTGAAAATTCTTTTTTTGAACTCAATTTTTTAAAACATATTTTTGTTAACTCATTTTCATCTATTTAACCCTTAGATGGGACCCTAACAAGTATTATCACTCCGGGTGGACATGGGAGTAATAGTGATAAAGGGGTACTCCACACTCCCCAGAGCTCCAGAATTGGAACTTCAATACAAGATGCAGTTTAACGTCATACCCAGGGCATTAAGACTCTCAACCAGATTTTTTTGATCAATTTAATCCAGATCCATAGATGAGTAACAGGTACTACCACTCTGGGTCAGGGTGGGCCTGGGAGTAATGGTGATAAAGGGGTACTCCACAATCCCCAGAGCTCTAGAATTGGAACTTCAGCAAAAGATGCATACTGACAGCACTGATTCCTTATCAGTCATTGCACCTGGCAGGTCTTCTGCACAGCATCCAGAATCTGCACAGAGCTGATTGATGTACGTTTTTGCTGGCATCCTACACTGGAAACTGAACTGAAAAAGTTGCAAAACATGAAGGTGACTAATACCAATTGATAGTTGGAACTCTTGGATCAGTTTCCAAGAACAGAAAAGATGAATTATAGATGAAAGGAAGAATTGAAACCATCCAGAAATCAGCACAAATAGAATCAGCTAGGATACTTAGGAGAGTCCTGCTGTCACTCAGACTCCAGTGAAATACCACTAGTGCAAAAAAAATAGCAAGGAGTAAAATAATAATAATAACTAGCAGAACCTGAGGATATACCACAGTATGATAGTGTAATTATCATATTTGGTATGTTTACTTAAGAGCTATTGCTAAATGTTTCAATATCTAAAATGTATAATAATCTTGATTTAATTCTCACTCTTTCTTTCTTTCTTTTTTTTCATCTTTTCATTATGTTAGATTGAAACAGATTAGCATAATCGCTTCCACGCACTCACCCCCTCCCTCTATCTTTCCCCTACTCTCTTTCCTTCTTATCATATTGTTTCTGTGAAGCATGTCTTTTTTCTTCTGTTTCTTTATTTAGCTGAGGTGATGACATTCATAAGAAATAAGAATTCGGCAGGTAAGTAAGACCGGATAATCAGGATTAACATTTTTGCATTTCATCTTGGAGGATTTGGATGGTCTCATTTTTAACCAGAGGGTGTTGCAAGATGATAATAGTTGTACAGTTAAGGAACGCGAGTATTAATATATAGATAATGATAATTATTATCATTATGATGATGATGATGTGAAAATTCTCATTTGGATTTTTAATTATTAAGCTGTGTGAACCTAAAGCAAAGTGCTTTTGACCCCTAAGGACCAATCTCCAGACGTTATAAATTTATCCGCCCCCCTCCACGTCAATAAGAAAAAAAAGAAAAAAAAGAAAAAAAAAAAAGAAAGAAAATAGCCACCCCCTCAAGAAAACTCCCGAGGCTTGATGAACAAGAGTTGATTAAAGAGAGAAAAAAAACAAAAAGAAAAAAAAAAAAGGCGAGTTAGCAAGACTTCCCAAAACAATCAAAATAAAAGTTTTCGGCAATGGCTGGGGTGGGGGAGAGAGATTTCCGAGAGTATTTTTCTCTTTTAAAGTTCAGAATCTCCAAGACTAATAGCAGTGGTAACAGAGGAGGAAGGTCCAAAAAGTTTGGCTTGGATAAGTTGATGGGCACAACACAGAAAGTGAGGAGTGACGCACACATACACTAAAAAAATAAAAATCAATATATATATATATATAAAATAAAAAAAATAAAAGAATAATGTCTGGCATTTACTGTAGAAATGGTTTTCCTCGACTCACCAATTCTGCAGCTTTGGCAGACAGAAGTATTTTCTCCCCCTTCTTCATCTTTCCACCTTCCCTAAGCCCCTACCCCCCAACCAGCAAAAAAATAGGGTGGGAAGAATGAGAGACTAGTCATGCCACCTGGAGAAATATAAGCAAGATTAAGGAAGCTCTGACTTGCACGTGCTGCCACCTGTGCTCTGTTGGATATGCGCATTGGGGGCAGGAGAACCTGGAGAGGGGCACTAGCATCATCAGCAGCGTCCCATGGTCAAATAAGCTGCCAAGGTCAATACGAAAACCGAACCCCCTTAAATGAGCTTACTTTTCATTCCCACCCCCTGGTTATTTAGAGACATATGTTAAGCCTATTAGGAAGAAATAACAAAAATCAGAGACTCAAATTGAACAGATAGGTTTCAAGTTGGATATAAACCCAAGAAAAAGAAAAAGGAAGGTGGGTATGATGGAATCTAAGTTGAAATAATAAGTAAAGGATAAATAATGCTTATACTTATCTATATTTATGAGATTAGGATTGATATGAATCATTTTGATATTTTGGTTTGGTTTGTTTTTGTTTTATGGCATATCAACCTCAGTGGGTCATTTAATGCCAATAAAGTTTTGAAATAAATCAATTCTTAATGGATAATACAATTTTTTTTATAAATACATTTTTCTATTTAACCCATAGATGGGACCCTAACAGGTACTACCACTCCGGGTCAGAGTGGACCAGGGAGCAATGGAGATGAAGGGGTGCTCCACATTCCCCAAACCTCCAAAACTGGAACCTCACCATCAGATAGAGTTTAATGTCATTCCCAGGACATGTAGACCCCCAGTCACTGCCTTCTAGCACCCATATGATAAAAAGGGGCTGGGGCTTGCCATAAGGGCAATAGGGTTGGGAAAATCATATAGGTGCTAGGGCTTGACGTGACCAGCCGATTGATCGGAGGGGGCCTCTCCAACCGCCCGTCTAGCCCAAGATAGGGCCAAAGTGGAGTATTGCATGTCATGAACTGCTCATCCACATGGGCTCTATCCTTAAGCATCAGGGTCGCCACCCATGGCCAACAGGTGGCCCCATTGGGGGAGTCTTACCCCTCTGCAGAGGTGCAGTCGCTGCATTCTAACGCCCCAGCCGACAGGGCGGTGATATTTTGGACTGTTAGCTTCATCTTAAGTTGGAGGCGCATGGTCTAATAGTTAGAGTTGTAGGAAATGGACTCATCGACTCAAGTTCAAATCCTGGACAAAGCTACAGTTCACATAATGCAAATACCCTTGGGAAAGGTATGAATTTAACTACTCTCTCCCAGCTATGGGTAAATAGTAGGGTAGACTGGGCTCTTTAACCTTGGTAAGGCAACCAGTCTAGGAGAATGAAAACTCTGAATTCAAACCTGTTAAACTCTGCTTGGGGTGGTTACTACTGGAATAGGCTCAGTCCTAATTAGTGATCTATTTTCACTGTATAAACACAACGTTCAGGCCACTGTAACCTCAGGCTCTATTAGGGTATTTATTATCTTAAAATATGTCATCTTCAGATGAAATGTGTATTTTTGAGATGAGGCTTGATATGAATAATTTTGATATGAATAATTTTGATATTTCGGACAGTTGTCTTCATCTTTATTGTGTATATACACAATGTTCAGACCACTGTAACCTCAGGCTTTGTTTAGATATTAATTAACTTAAAATAAGTCATCTTCAGACGATTACCCACAAATTCAAACAAGGTTTTTTTTAGATGAGTCTTGATATGAATAATTTTGATATTTCGGACAGTTGTCTTCATCTTTATTGTGTATATACACAATGTTCAGGCCACTGTAACCTCGGGCTTTGTTTAGGTGTTTTTTAATTACTTTAAAAAAAGTAATCTTCAGATGATTACCCATGAATTCAAATGTGGTTTCGTAGCTGAAATCATTACCACTAGTTCAAGGGGGTTCTACACAGTATAGAGGCCACCAGACTTATTAACAGAAATACAATTAAATATAGAAAAAATAAAATGGAAGAAGTTACTTATTCTAAAAACTGAAATTTCAAAATATCATAAAGAATGCTATCACTTACCTAACCACTTTCTCTCTCTCTCTCTCTCTCTCTCTCTCTCTCACACACACGTTTTTTCTTTCTTTCTTTCAATCTTTTAATTCTGTTCGATTGAAACATATCAGCGTTATCACTTCCGCGTGCTCACCCCCTCTGTCTATCTTTTCCCTACTCTCTTTCTTTCCTGCTATATTTTTTTCTGTGTAGCATGTCATTTTTCTTCAAATAGTTTATTATTTAGCTGAGGTAACGACACTCATAAGAAATAAGAATTCGGAGGATAAGCAACAATATATAATCAGGATTTACATTTTTGTATTTTCTCTTGGCCGATTTTGACGTTCTCATTTTTAACCAGAGGATGTTGTAAGATGATAACGGTGATTTTGAAATTTCTGTTTTAGAATAAGTAACTTCTTCCATTTTATTTTTTCTATATCTAATCACATTTCTGTCAATATGGCATCTATGCTGTGTAGAACCCCCTTGAACTAGTGGTAACGATATTTAAGCTCCGAAACCACACTTGAACTCAAGGTTATCAGCTGATGATGACTTTAATCTAAGGTAAATAAGAAACACCTAAACAAAGCCCAAGGTTACAGCAGCCTGAGCAGTGTGTTTATTCATACCACAATATACATGAGGACAACAGTCCGAAATATCAAAAATTATTCAGAAACAATCTTTTTCTTTTTGTATGTCTGAGAAATCAGTAGGCACCAAAAAAGTGCCATTTTCAGTTTATGAAAAAGGTTACATAAACAACAGCATCCTGCTATGACAATGGCATTACCATTCTACAAGAGGCTGGAGAAAACATTTCTTTTTCACTTACTAAACCCATTATTAGTTAGGTCCCTAAAGAAAATGGGGAAAAAATAAAAAGTATATTTCTTACTTCATCTTTTACCTTCAAGAAATTTGCATTCCCTTAGAAACACACATAGCAATTAACGAAGTAGATTTTTTTTTCTTTCTTTAGACTGACTCAAAAGAATCTCACCTGGCAGAACGTTAGCAAAAAGATAAACACTAGAAATTAAAGTACTAATATACAGACAGACACAGTGCCTTAGTATGTATGTGAGTCATTAGACACATTAGTATAACCAAACCAACGTTTTTATGTTTTATATACCAATGGGAATTTATTAATTTCTTTGTCTATTGACTCAGCTGAAAGAGAATTCTTTTTGATGAAAGCCAAAGAGTTTCTTGAACAAATACGAAGAAGGAAAAAAAAAAAGGTGTGTGTGTGTGTGTGTGTGAATGATTCCTAGATGTTGGTAAATAAGTTTTTCAATTTGTTATTTTTAATCCCAACCAGTTTCAGTTTCTATGAATTTACCCAACCCCTCTGCATAAGCAGGATGAGACACAAAGTCTAACAAGTTTGAATTCAGAGTTTTCTTTTTCCTAGACTGGTTGACATACCAAGGTTAAAGAACCCAGTCTGCCTTACTATTTACTCATAGCTGGAGGAAAAACAGTTGGATGCATACCTTTCCCAAAGGTATTAGCAATGTGAAATGCAAGCAGCTTTATCAAGGATGTGAACAAGGTCCATTTCCTATACCAAACCATTTCCTAAATAGCACAGTCTGCCCTACTATTTACCCAAAGCTGAGGGGAGAAGAGATGGATTCATGTTTTTTAGCCTGATGTGAAATGCAAACCACCTGAGCCAGGATTTGAACTTGGCTTGTTGATAACCATTATACCACACTCACCTCTGCCTAAAAAATGAGTGTTAAGAAATGAGTTAATCAAAATAAACAACAGTAAAAGGTTTTCTTCACCTTTCTTTCTTTCTTTCTTCCTTCCTCTACTTCAATCTCTTGTCTTCCTCTATTGCTATCTCTTTCTTTCTTCTTACTATCTTCAAATGATGTCACAAATAATGGACAAGATGTAAAGTTTGTGCAGAAAAATTAAGAAAAAATTAAATTTTCTTGCGTCTACAATTACTTATGTATAAAAGATGGATTCTCCCACAAAAAAATTAGAAAGGTAAAAAAAAAAAAAATAAAAAGGCTTGCGAGCAAAAAAATATGAATATGTGTCTGTGGATTACTTATTTATTATATTATATTATATATATGTTACTTCATCTAAGAGGTTCAAAGATGACTATGTGCCCCTAATTTTTTGTTTGTTTGTTATACATCATCTAAAAGGATGGCTGCATATATAGGGGTTAAGGAGTGAGCTAAATCAGGGCTTAACTGGTTAGAGTATTGTCTTTTATTTCTTTTTAAACAACTGTTTATGTAAGACAAAAGAAAAAAGAAATTAAGAATAAGATATTGAACATTACCAAGAAAATATCAGTACATATAACACCAAGGAAATAGGAGAAAGGATTTTGCTCACCTGAAAAGAGAGAAGAAAAAAAAAAAAGAAAAAATTAGAATTACTCATTAAACAAATTATTTGATAAGCAAAATTGGAATACAATATAATCGCAATTAATTTTTTTTTGGTAATTGTAATAATTTTACCCCCCCCCCTCATTATGACTTTCTTGCATTCTCTATCATAGTAGTTCTTCTTGTGGTAATCCTCTGATGAGACTCAGGTGAAAACAAATAAATCTTGTTAAGGATGAATCCACTTATGATTGCAATTCTTAAATTTTGTACACACAAAAAACTGTTTGAATACAATATATATATATATATATATATATATATATATATACACCATCACTTTACTTTAGCAACAAAAACAAAACAATACTTTAGACGAATAACAAAAAATAATGATAATGGGTCAGAAAAGAACTGAAAATACTTGGTTTATTAATAATAACTTTTTCAGACAATTCATTATATATATATATATATATATATATATATATATATATATAATAATAGTGCGGGCTGTCATTGGCATGTTGGATTTTTCATTTGGGGGGGGGGCAGTGATGATAGAATATGTTTGCGAGGTATGAAATGGGTGGAGATTTGGGACGTATAGGATAAAGATAGGAATAGGAAAATTAAATGAATAAGGAATAAGAAATAAAGAATAATAAAAAATATAAAATATGAAAAATAAAAATTATTTAAAAAAAAAAAATGTTTATTGGTTTGTTTTATGCTAATTTGTTTGGACCATGGTGGGACTAGTTTTTGTAATGCTCCAAGTCTTTTTAGTCAGATTCTTGCCCTGATGAGCTACTAAGCGAAACTATTAGTAGATAATAGTATATCTGACTCATTAGGTTAAACTTTATATATATATATGTAGAGAGAGAGAAAGTGAGAGAGAGAGAGACTGCTAGATTAGACAGGGAATTATTGTTTTGGGATAAGCCATAAACAACTTCCTGCCTGAAATAAATAACCATCACATTGCATTCTTGGACAAATGAATCTTCAACATCTTTAAGGGACAACCTTCACATGCGACATCTGTGGTCGAAAATGTTTTTCGAACATTGGACTTTACAGTCACAGGAGGCGCTGTAACTTCAGGGGCAAAAAAACTATATTATAGTCTTCTGAGACTGAAATGCCAATCAATTATGTGTTGCATAATGGGACTAGAGTGGAATATCTGTTTCTCTTCCAAAACCAAGTTCACATATTGGCAAAAAATGAGGCTAAACTGGTCGCAGAGGTTCTAACCCTACAATAACATCTTCCTCATCCTACTAAAGTAGGAGGATCAGAGAAGTCTAATGCCAGTGTGGTCACAGGACCTCAAGGCTATTTTGGTTGATTGGTTGGATATTATGGCATGTCAACCCTTGTTGGGTTATTTTATGTTGAAGACATTTTGTTTTATTCATTGGTTGGTTGGATATTACGGCATGTCAACCCTTGTTGGGTTATTTTATGTTGAAGACATTTAGTTTTAATCATTCTTTATGGTACTCAATTTTTTAAAACTCAATATTTTTTTCTATTTAACCCATAGATGTGACCCCTTCAGGTACTACCACTCTGGGTCAGAGTGGACCAGGGGGCAATGGCAATGAAAGGCTACTGCACACTCTCCAAAGTTCCAAATTGGAACTTCATTATTAGATGCAGTTTAATGTAATACCCAGGACACTAAGACCCTCAGCCACCTCCTTCTAGCACATATATTATAAAAAGGGTTAGAGCTTACCATAAGGGCAATAGGGTTGGGACAATCATATAGGTGCTAGGGTTTGACATGACCAGTTGATTGATCAGGGAAGAGAGGCCTCCCGAACACCTCTCTAGCCTAAGTAAGGGCCAAAAAGAAGTTGCAGGTCATGGACTGGTCAACCACCAGGATTATGTGTTAAGCATCATGGGTTGCCCATCATGGCAACAGGTGGCCCCGTGGTGGGGGTGTCTTATCTCTCTACAGAGGTTCAGTCTTCTTGTATTCTAAAGCCCCAACCAACAGATTGAACCAAGACATATAGATACATTAAATAGCAAGAAAAATCATTTGATTTGAAAAAATAAATTGTAGATATGAACAAAATGAGATACTGGGGGGTGGGGGGCATGTACACACAGACAATTTAAAGATGAAAAGAAAAGAAAATACAGAATTTAATTGAATGATACATTCTCTTTTTCTCTGGGCTATATACTTTGAAATTATATAATCTCAGCTTTTGCTCACATGGCACTTTGTATATATATATATATATATATATATATATATATATATATATATATATATATTCATTAAATGAATATATCATCTAGATTTAAATATAAAATATCTATATGTATAATTTATATAGATGTTTTGATAAGTGAAATTGGAGGTGCATGTTTGCCTGTTTGCAATAGAGAAAATTAGCTATGTATATAATTTTGATTTATCCCTATATGTATTGTGCCACACACACTCATATATATTTATATATATATATATATGTGTGTATGTGCAACATGTGCATATATGTTGGGTGCAATATGTATTTGTGTATATATATATATATATATATAAGAATAAATATACATATACATTAGTTAGTGTATATACGTATATTGAGTGTAATATATATATATACACACATATATGTATAGTGTGCTATATATATATATATATATATATATATATATATATATATATATATATATACATTGAGTACATTATATGTACACACACATATTATGTGCAATAAATATATAAGATATGTATATATATGAGTTTGTGTATATACGTCTATTGTGTTCTATATATATATATGTCTATAATGAGTACAATATATGTACACAAACCATATGTATATTGTGTCCTATGTGTGTGTGTATATATATATATATATATATATATACATACACCTATAATGAGTAAAATATATGTACACAAACCATATGTATATTGTGTCCTATGTATATATATATATATATATATATATAATATATATATATAATGAGTACAATATATGTACACAAACCATATGTATATTGTGTCTATATATATATATATATATATATATATGTATGTGTGTGTGTGTTTCTTATATACATTCTGGAGATGGGAGGTTTCTTTGGAATTCAAATTTTAAATGATTACTTAAAGGAAAACAAAACAAAACAAAAAAGAATTATAATAAAATGTATATACTTTTTTTTATTCTCTCTTTTAGCATCCAATAAAAAAAAAAAACAGCATCATATCTCTTTCTTTTCGTCTAATCACAGAATTACTGCAACGATGTTGTACACAATTAGCCATAATGGTAAAAAAAACAACCCTGTCTCTTTTCCCCTTTCTTTTTCAACACACACACACTTCTTCAATTTATTCCTTCTTCTTGAATTTAATCCTGTTTCTTCTTCTTCTTTCACATTTCTCTTTCTTTTTTTTTTTCTTCTTTTAATTTCTACTTTCCTTCTTTTATTATTGCTCCCTGTCTTTCTACTTTAGCTGTTTCTTCTTTATTTATTAAAAAAAAAATCATAATTACTCCATTTTTTCTCTCCTTTCTTTCTTTCTTTTAAATGTTATCCCTCTCTATTTCTTTATGCTAATTTCTCAGCCCCCCTCTCTCTCTCTCTCTCTCTCTGGTTCTTAGCTCTAGGGATCTTTCATTTAAATTTCTTTTTTCTTGGGGTTAACCTGACAACAAAATTAAGAATGGAATGTTCAACTGAGGAAATGAACTGCGATTAACCTGACATAACTTCTGTTGCTAGAGGGACAAATATTTCCCTCCCCCATTATTACTCTTTATTTATTTTGAAATTTAAAAAAAAAAAAATTTTTTGTGGTGGTGGGTAAAAAGAAGGGACATTATTTTTTGTTTATAAATTCCAATTCTTAATCTTTCCATTTTCATGAAGTTTATCTGATTGCTTGAAAGGTTTTTTTTGGTTTGTTTTTTTGTTTGTCATTTTCCCACAATTATTTCTTTTACCTATCTAAAAATCTAAAATTTCATGTTCTACTATGTAAATTGAAATATATATATATATATAAGAAAGTTTGGTATGTATGTGTCGACCTATAACTCCCAAAAGAGGAGTCACTCTGATTTGAAATCTTGCATACAGATTAAAATCCTTCTAACTAAGAAACACACAAAATTTGAGTTTTACTGATTAAGAGATATAATCAATTAATCAAACAAAAATCAAACAATTTTCGGAAAGCATCATATAGTGACTCCTGCTGATACGCCAATAGCAGGAGCTTGCCCGCTGCCTGTATCAGCAGTCATTCAAAATGTCTGCTCTATTTCGACTAATAAGTCACATTGTTGAATACAATTGTTTTGTAATTTATTATGAACTGTTAATTTTTTTTTTTAGAACAAAAAAAAAAAAATCAACTTTTCAAACCAAGTGTATCTTTTTAAATGTAAAAAAGAAAAATGAAAACCTTTTCATCAATATTTTTTATTAATACTTTCATATTTCTTAGAATAAAATATATCCATTTTTAATCAGCGAAACTAAAATCTTTTTTTAAAGAACCTATTCATAAAATAATGAAATTTGAATTAATATGCAAAATATTCTACCTACAAATAAGTTAATGTCTAGTTATTAGCAATTACAAAAACTGAATTTAAAATTGTCCTATGCATGACAAAGTTTTAGAAAAAAAATCATTCAAGCAATTAAAAAAAAGGGATATAAAAAAAAGTGGATACCCACATACTATTATTTTCATATTTCTTAGAATGAAATATGATTAAATATATCCATTTTTAATCAGTGAAACTCAAAACGTTTTTGAAAGAAGAATAACAAAATTTAAATTAAAACGTGAAATATAATGTTTAGTTGGCTTCTTTGTTAACAGTTTGTGCATTATAATATTAGTTTATTTTAGGAATAGTCTCTTTTACCCCAACCCTTACACCACAATGGGATGCTATTAATATTAAAAAATGTAAACATCAAAAAGAGACTATTCCTAAAATAAACTAATATTATAATACACAAACTGTAAGCTTTGTTTAACATTAAATATCCAATAAACGAATAATTTTCGTTCTAATGAAAACTCATTTTTTAATCTATTCAACCCATAGATGGGTTCCTAACAGGTACTACAACTCTGGATCAAAATGGCAATGAAGGAATATTCCACACTTCTCAGAGCTCCAGAATTAGGATTTCACCATTAGATGCACTTTAATATCATACCATTTTTAGGAACACTGCCAGGTGTTCCTAAAGATGACATAGACCGGGTACTTTTGCTAGTATAAATAGCAGTCCACTACAAAACAAAACAAACAAAAAACTGCTTTCCTTACAGGAATGATTTTAACACAATAATATGGTTTCAAGTAACTATTCAAATTCAGTAACAATTATTTGTTTGCACACAGTTATAGGGTTTCAAGTATTCCTATCTAAAAATAATAATTTGTACACACTTATATAGTTTCAAGTATTTAAAGCAATTATATGGTTCCAAATAACTAATAATAATCCTTTATGAATAATTATACTATTATACTACAGCCATTTTTGTCTGATATAGCTTATGTGATATTTATCCAGAATTCAATGATTTTATGTTATATATGTATATATATTCATCATTTTTGGTGAATATTTCAAAATATTTTGTTAAAAATTTTTTTTTTTAAATGGATAATTGAAAAATTTATAATTTCATGATTTATGTGAATATATAGATTTAATTTTTTTACCTTTCTAATTTTTTCTTTTTTTTTGGGGGGGGGGAATACATCTTATATAATAGATAAGTAATTGTAGACACAATTTAATTTTTTCTTAATTTTTCTGCACAGAGTTTATTTATTTATTCATCTTTATGAGGTTTGTTTAAAAAAAGAAAAAACTGTTCATTATTTGAGACATCATTTGAAGATATTAAGTAGAAAAAAAAGAGATGGAAGTAGAGGAAGAAAAAGAAGAAGGAGAAGGAAGAGAAGAAGAAGGAAGAGAAGAAGAAGGAAGAGAAGAAGAAGGAAGAGAAGAAGATGAAGAAAACCTTTTCCTGTTATTTATTTGATTGACTCATTTCTTAAAACTCATTTTTTTCCTTTCTTTTTGTATATCCTCACCCACACTAACCTATGTCTATAAAGTACTTATCAGTGTATGATTTATTTTAATGCCCCATATTGTAGAGGGGCTTGGGGGTCAATAGATTCTTTGATTGAAAATGATTTATAAATACAGAAACTTATTCTGAGAAAGAAATAAAAAGAAATATTTATTATCACGCCCATACTCACCCCTCACTCACAAGAATAAGGGGTTTAGAGTAAGAACAAAAATTATTGGTATTTACTATTGGTGTTATCTGCCATTGATAGGATACAAAATCTAACTTGTGGGGTCTGCTCAGAACTGTCGAGGAACTCGTTTCATCTCTTCGGCCACATGAAACCACTGTGTACAAATTATTTGTATTATGAAGTTACTTATATAACAGTGTGCAAATTATTTGTATTTTAAGAATAGTTATTTGAAGCTATAATTATTTATAAAGGATTATCATTAGTTACTTAAAACCATATAACAGTGTGCAAATTATTTGTATTTTTAAGAATAGTTATTTGAAGCTATAATTGTTTATAAAGGATTATTAGTTACTTAAAACCATATAACAGTGTGCAAATTATTTGTATTTTAAGAATAGTTATTTGAAGCTATAATTGTTTATAAAGGATTATCATTAGTTACTTGAAATCATATAACTGTGTGCAAATTATTTGTATTATGAATAGTTAGCTATTTCATCACACTTTATTTGACTATGAAAATCATTTGTTTGTACAAGTGTTATGCTGTGTTAATTATTCTATGTTACTATTACCCTTGGCCAGGATTGAACCTGCAGCCCAGAGATGACTGTCACTTAGAACTGTATTAACACAACACCTGTATCCAATGCACCATATGTTCAATTGGGATGAAGAAGGCAGGTGGGCACATCAGCCAAAATGTTGTGTAGATAAAAATAAAGATGAGGACAATAGTCCAAATAATACAAATTATCAAGCTTTATCTAAAAAATTCAGAGAAATAATTTAAATTTTCAGTCTCTATAGTTTTTGGTCACACCTTGTATTTGATATTTTTATTTATTCTTTTTGTTTTTTTCCAAATGAAAAAAAAACAAAAAAGTGTCTTTAGTCTTATTAATTTTTTTCTTCTGTATTATGTAAATGTTCCATTTAAGACTTTAATGATATTCTCTAAGAAATTTTTGCTCTTTAACCTTTAGGCACTTGAGAAAAATTACCAAAATGGTTCCAGATTTCATGTTTATATAAAAAAAAAGAAAAGGAAAAAAAAAAAAAAAAAGAAAAAAAAAAGTAAAAACAAATCCTTTTCTTAGGTTTTTATTGCAGATATATAACAGAAAGAAGAATGCATTTTCTATTTATTCAGTTTATTGTTTTAGTTATTTCTGCTGGTGAGAAAAAGTTGTCAGTAGAAAGACATTAAAAATAAATTGTCATATATTTGAGATTAAGAAAAATGAAGCCGAGGTTGTCCAAATGACTTTTTTGTGTCCATCTTTTAAAATAACAACCCATTATTGATATCATATTGAAAGTAAGTAGATGAGAAAATGAAGGGAAGAATAAGGGTTGGAGACAAAAAGGGTAAAAAATAATGATCACAAAAAACAGAGAAGACAAGTTGGGGTGAGTGAGAATTGTAATGATAAGAAGAAAGTTGTAAGAGAGGAGAATAAGAAGGGGAAGAAAAGTGGCAGGAGGAGAGAAATGAGGAAAAAGTAGTGGGAGGAGAGAAACAAGAAGAGCGAGAAATGAGAAGAGAAAGAAGGAGAAAGTGGCAGGAGGAGAGAAGTGAGAAGAGGAGAAAGTGGCAGGAGGAGAGAAGTGAGAAGAGGAGAAAGGTAGAAGAGAAAGAATAAAGGAATATGGGAAGAGAAAGAAGAAATTAAATGAAGGAAAAAGAGGATTTAAAAAGAAAAGACTATTTGTAATAAAAGAATTACAAAAGAAAGAGGAAGATGAGAAATGGGAGGAAGAGGAAGACTATAAATATGGAAGACAATATTGAAGGAGGGGAAGAGGAGAAGAAATGTGGAAGACAATATTGAAGGAGGGGGAAGAGGAGAAGAAATGTGGAAGACAATATTGGGAAAGGAGAAGAAATGTGGAAGACAATATTGAAGGAGGGGGAAGAGGAGAAGAAATGTGGAAGACAATATTGAAGGAGGGGGAAGAGGAGAAGAAATGTGGAAGACAATATTGAAGGAGGGGGAAGAGGAGAAGAAATGTGGAAGACAATATTTGTGGAAGGAAGAGGAGAAGAAATGTGGAAGACATATGAAGGAGGGGGAAGAGGAGAAGAAAGGAAGACAATATTAGAGAAGAAATGTGGAAGACAATATTGAGAAGAAAGAAGACATGTGGAAGACAATATTGAAGGAGGGGGAAGAGGAAAAAATGTGGAAGACAATATTGAAGGAGGGGGAAGAGGAGAAGAAATGTGGAAGACAGTATTGAAGGAGGAAGAGGAGAAGATATGTGGAAGACAACGTTGAAGGGGGGGAAGAGGAAGTGGAAGACAATTGAAGGAGGGGGAAGAGGAGAAGAAATGTGGAAGACAATATTGAAGGAGGGGAAGAGGAGAAGAAATGTGGAAGACAATATTGAAGGAGGGGGAAGAGGAGAAGAAATGTGGAAGACAATATTGAAGGAGGGGGAAGAGGAGAAGAAATGTGGAAGACAATATTGAAGGAGGGGAAGAGGAGAAGAAATGTGGAAGACAATATTGAAGGAGGGGGAAGAGGAGAAGAAATGTGGAAGACAGTATTGAAGGAGGGGGAAGAGGAGAAGAAAATGTGGAAGACAATATTGAAGGAGGGGGAAGAGGAGAAGAAATGTGGAAGACAATATTGAAGGAGGGGAAGAGGAGAAGAAATGTGGAAGACAATATTGAAGGAGGGGAAGAGGAGAAGAAATGTGGAAGACAATATTGAAGGAGGGGGAAGAGGAGAAGAAATGTGGAAGACAGTATTGAAGGAAGAGGAAAAGAAATGGGAGGAAGACTAGAAATGTAGAAGAAAATATTGAAGGAGAAGGAAGAGGAGAAGTCATTATGGAAGTAAACAAGAGGAAGGAGGATAAAAGAATGGCTAATTATGAGAGGGGAAGTAAGAGTAGACAATCACTGATACTAATAAGAAAAGAAAAGCCGCAAAGTCAACTTAATAGAAGAAGAGATAAGAAGAGCAACAATGGTGGCAGTATTTTATAATGATTCTAATCAGACATTAAGACATTGAAATTGATAAAATGAGAAAAATCACGTTACCATTTGTGAGAAGGTGAAGTTTCAGGAAAAATTTTAAAAGATTTTTTTTTATCAGCAAAATGTAATCAGTCTGATTCATCAAGGCAGAAATAAAGTTTAGTTGTTGAAAAAGAAAAAGAAAAAATAGCCAGAGGGGGTGAGAGACCATAATTGTCCTTAATAGTCAACAAGAGAGAGAAAGAGAGAACATTAAGGTGAGAGGTGTGGGAGGAGATAATATTAGAGAGAGAGAGAGAGTCAACAAAAGAGAGAAAGAGAGATCATTAACATGAGAGGTGTGGGAGGAGATAATATGAGAGAGAGAGAACTGAACTGATGGAGTGAGGAGTGCAGACCAGGGAGATTGTTTTTGCATCCAAAGTGGAGCACCACACTTACCGTCAGCTCCCTACTTTACCACACAGTTCAGATTACACAATCTGTGCTACTCATACACTGAGTTGGCGGAGACCAGTATCAAACAAGAAACCTTGCGATTCCTAGGCAGGTACTGAGCTAAACCGCCCCTATGTAAAATGACGTCATTATTTGAAGAATATCTTCAAAAGTTCTTCAACGCCCTGTCGGCTGGGGCGTTAGAATGCACCTCTGCAGAGGCGTAAGACTCCCTCAATGGGGCCACCTATTGGCCGTGGGTGGCGACTTGTGATGCTTAAGGATAGAGCCCAGGTGGATGAGCAGTTCATGACATGCAATACTTCACTTTGGCCCTATCTTGGGCTAGACGGGCGGTCGGAGAGGCCCCTTCTGATCAATCGGCTGGTCATGTCAAGCCCTAGCACCTATATAATTTTCCCAACCCTATTGCCCTTATGGCAAGCCCCAACCTCCATTGCTCCCTGGTCCCCCATTGGGGGAGTCTTACCCCTCTGCAGAAGTGTAGTCGGTGTATTCTAACACCCCAGCCGACAGGGCAATAAAAATGACGACAACAGTTCGAAAAATCAACATTATACAAGGATCTATTTGTTATCATCTTTTTCTCATTGGTCCCATCAATCAAATGACTTCACCCTCCACCCCCAATATATATACAGTGATGCTGATAGCTTTTTATTTAGTGCGTCCTAGGACACATTTGATTTGAATGAGTCCCCAGGAAATTTAATGGGTCCCCACTAAAGTTTCTTAATAAATTGCAGAGTTTTTATCTATGAACAACTAAAGCCGTCTAACCCCTACTTTGTACCCCATACAGTGTAATTCGTTTCCAAGAAACTATTGAAATGTATTTACAGTTAGCTGGAAAAGGTAGGGGGAAACACAATCTTTCCACTTGTCACTAGTACAGTTTTGCTTTGAAGTCAAATTATAATACCAGTCTCAGGCGACACTGCATTTGTATTGCTGTGGCTCATTTACAATTAGCTGGAAATAGTGGGAAAAAACAAAAAAAAACAAAAAACACTGGGATATGATTTTTCTGTATTATCTATCAGCATCTCTGAATCAATTGAGTGTTCATCGTAATATAGAGTCTGGATATAGTTTGAGTTTTCCAAACAATATTTTCTTGGAAACGAATTACACTGTATGGGGTACAAGATAGGGCTTAGATGGTTTTAGTTGTTCATAGATAAAAACTCTGCAATTTATTAAGAAACTTTAGTTGGGACCCATAAAATTTCCTGGGGACTCATTCGAATCAAATCCATGCGTCCTAGGACGCACTAAATTAAAAAGCTATTAGCATCACTGTTGGTTATTTTTAATGGCACATCAATCTGCCAAGGGTTATTTTAAAACAAAACAAAATGGAAAACAACAAAAAAAAATGGACAAAGTGAAGAGTTTATGAAAATAACCGCTTTATGATGAACAGCTGGCAGTGTTTTCGAGTTATTGAAGATGCCACAATGGGTTAGAAGGAAAACTGACCTGATCTCTCTACATAAGAATAAACACTTTCACCAAACTTTTATATTTGTGTATGCCTTTTGCATGCATATATACGACACAAAGGTTAAAGGATCAATTGAGAAATTAGTAAGCCTTATATTTGGCCAGCACATTATAAACAAAACGTGATCTTCTTAACGCAACCCCATCACGAGTTTTAATCTCTGATCAGTTGGTGTTTACTAAAGCAGACATTATATATAAACATACATGTATACATAGATATGTCAACAAACACATACCAGAATATATATATATATATATATATATGCATGTGTGTTTGTGTGTGAAGTGACGCACACTACTCCATTTATGTAGATAGATATGTGTGTGTAATTATGTGTGTGTGTGTGTGTATATATATATATATATATATATATATATCCCTGTGTGTGTATGTGTATATATATAATATATATATATCTGTGTGTGTGTATATATATATCGTGTCTATATATATATATATATATATATATATGTGTGTGTGTGTGTGTGTGTGTGTGTGTGGATATATATATATATATATGAGTGTAGATATATGTGTGTGTGTGTGTGTGTATATATATATATTATATATATATATATGTGTGTGTGTGTGTGTGTGTGTGTGTGTACATATATATATATATATATATGTGTGTGTGTGTGTGTGTAGATATATATATATGTGTGTGTGTGCATAGATATATATATGTGTGTGTGTGTGCATAGATATATATATATGTGTGTGTGTGTAGATATATATATATATTGTGTAAGTAATCATATCACACACTAAGGTCTATCTACACATAGAACATCATTGTCCATATAAATTTTAAACATACACACCTACATTTGAAAAGACTTTCATTTATATATACCTAACAGTTGCATGAATACACACACATATATATGCACACTTTTAAAGAAAGAAAAAATAAGAAAGGTTTACCTACACACACGCACGCATACATACATACACTAAATATATGGATGTATATATTTGTATATAAATATTTATATACAAATATATACACAAGAATGAATTAACAATAGTATATACAAATAAAAGTAGAATATAGTTTTGAATAAAAAAATAAAAAAAACTTATACAAGGTCCATCTGACAAACATTTATACAAATATATGAGAGAGAGAAAAAGCAATATATTGCTTTTTTCTCTCTCACACACAGAAACATTTTTTGAGCATAGATACGAGCGAAATAATATTGCTACACACACATACTAATCATTTGCATATACAACATATATATATATATATATACACATAGACACGTGTATATACACACATACATATATATATATATATATATATATATATATATATATATATACACACACATGTATATACACACATACATATATATGTGTATATATACACATACATATATATGTGTGTATATATATATTATGTATATATGTAGGTATGTATGTGTTTAAACATACATTTCCAGGCCCACATATGGAGGTCAGGTCAGCTTGGTAAACAGTGAAAGGTCAGAGGAATTATTTACGTGTCATCTTGAAGATTCTTTTAGATTAATCTAAACAGAGGTCCCATGACAAAGGTGTTGATTCTTGAAGATGGTAAAAGACACCACCCCACCCCGCCCTGGGAGCGAAAAATTTAGAAATCTGGAAAAATTCTTAAAAATTGAGATGAACCAAAAATACCAAAAACTTATAAGGGTCAGAACAGTTGATGTATTTATTAGAATTCCTCGAGAAACTAAGCATTGCTTATGTAAGGGATTACCTAAAGTATGCTTACATCGTAAAATTGGAGGCACCTGTAGTGTAATGGTTATCATTGCATGAAATAGACACAATGGCAGGAGTTCAAACCTATATATATATATATGTGTGTGTGTGTGTGTGTGTGAAGAGATGGAAGTGAATCCGACGGTATGTAGTATATTAAGAAAATTGAAAAAACACAGGTTTAAATAAGTTGAGTGGTAAGTTTATTGGCTGATGCTGCAGTGTTTCGATCTATTAATTAGATCATCTTCAGGGCATTTGTTGGTATAAGGAAGGTGATAACAAATTTTTATCACAGAATAACAAGAAAAGCAAGTGATAGTCCTTGTTTATCAGTCTGTTCAAAATTTGAAATCTGAAGAAAGGACGTTGAAAAAAGTGAACGGTTTGAAATATGATGTCAAATATTCTTTTACAGTGTGTGTGCGAGTGTGTATCGAAAAAAGGCATTGTGCATTTTTAGGTGTTTTGTGTGTGTGGTTGCGTGTGTGTGTATAACACACACTCTCATACTCACACCGTAAAAGAGAATATTTGACATCATATTTCAAACCGTTCACTTTTTTCAACGTCCTTTCTTCAGATTTCAAATTTTGAACAGACTGATAAACAAGGACTATCACTTGCTTTTCTTGTTATTCTGTGATAAAATTTTTTATATAAACAATTTGAAATGTAAACTTTAAATATGTATTAAAATAAAACAAACTATATATAGATATATAATACCAGTCATGTATTTATTAAAACTTGTTTTAAAAAACAATGAGGACTGTCTAATGTTGCATGTTCAAATTTTGAGTGTATTTATTCTGTTATGATGATTTTGGGTAATGTGACGCAAATAGTGACGTAATTTTTGTGACAGACAAAAACCGGAAGTGAATCTCCATTATTAATAGATATATATACATATATTTATACATATGTTGTTGGCCTAAAGTCAGTATCAGTCAGACAGCAAGGGAGTCTATCCCTTTTTCAGTAGCACTATACTAAGGAGATTGTTTTTGTGTCTGTGGTGGAGCGCCACACCTATCATCAGCTCTTTACTTTATCACACAGATCCCTATACTACTCATGCACTGAGTTGCGAGGGGCGGTATCGAACCAGGGAACTTGAAATTCCAAGTAAATGCTCTACCGACTGAGCTAAACCGGCTCTAAGTCGAGGAATATAAGCATATATATATTTACCAACCCCTCCGCACGAGCAGGATGTGACACAAGGTCAATTTTTTAAGCGGAATTTAACAGGTTTGAATTCAGAGTTTTTCCTTCTACTAGACTGGTTACCTAGCCATGGTTAAAGAGCCTAGTCTTCCCTGCTATTTACCCATAACTGGAGGGAGAAATGGATTCATACCTTTCCCAAGGTTATTAGCGCCATGTGAAAAGCCAACAGCTTCATCCAGGAATTGAACTTGGGTCAACGAGTCCATTTCTCTCGACTCTAACCATTAGACCACGCGCCTCCGGAATATAAGCATATAAAGCACAAGCAACTACATTCAAATAATATTTCACCTCGGTGTATTAACAAAGTTTCATGTGAAATATCAATTGAATGAAATTGTTTGTGTTTTATCCACTTTTATTCCTCAAATTTTAATCACATTTTGTTGGATTTTACCCAATCTGTTATTTCCTTATATATATATATATATATATATATATATATATATAGGTAGGATACAGATGAAAAAAAAACAACTCTTTATTCTTGTTATATGAATATATATACTTTGTGATCTTTTGAATGGATATATGGTAGGGGAGCTTTTTTAATTTAAAAAGAAAATAAAATAAATTTATGATTTATTCTTTTTGCTAGACTGCACAGAATACAAAAGGCACCCCATGTCTAGATCATATTGATCACACCATTGTCAAATGAGAATAGGAAAGATCCAAGAATCCCCCCCTCCCCTCTCTCTCTTCACCATCTCGCCCCACCCCCATTCACCAATCTCAGAATTTTGTTTCAGTTAGTCTTTCTACCTTACTTTCATTCAACTTGCTGTCTAGTCACCTCCCCATTTGATTTATTGTTTACATAATGAGAATGTATAACCCTTAATATTACACCACTAAAATCCATTTATCATGGTGACAAGAGTCGAAAAATGAAAGGAAGACAGCAAATGCTCGATTCTCACAAGGATTGCTTTCACATAAGAATAATAAGAAAATAGAGAAAAAAAAAAAAATAAATAAAAAAAGAAGCAAAAAAAAAAAAAAAAAAACACAAACAAAAAACAAAGATGGAGTCAGTCAGACAATTGTTAGCAGGTCGTAGTTATTCTGACAATGTATAGAAAGAATTATTTATTTATATTCAACACAGATCTATGGAGAGGTACAGTTTTGTTCATAAGAATTTACAAGTTCTGTGGAGTTGCGATCCTGGTTTTAGAAATCAAATTCCTGAAATTGGATTCTTGGACAGAACTTCAGAGAAAGTTAAAATAAAAGAATTTCCTTTTTCTTCTTTAATCTCAGACAAATGGAAATAGGAAGAAAAAAATGCAGTTTAATAAAATGCACATATACACTGGTAATGCACACACATACATTTGTAATGTACACATGCACTCATAATACACATACACTTGCAATGTACACATACACTTATGATGTACATACTCTGATAATGCACACACACACATTTGTAATGTACATGTGCACTCATAATGCACACATAGAATTGCAATGTACATACACTCATAATGCATATACAGTTGTAATGCACACTTATCTATTAATAATGGAGATTCGCTTCCGGTTTTTGTCTGTAACAAAAATTACCTCACTGCTTATATCACATTACCCGAAATCGTCATAACATAGAATAAATACACTCAAAATTTGAACATGCAACAGACAGTCCTCATTGTTTTTTAAAACAAGTTTTAATAAATACATGACTGGTATTATATATATCTATATATAGTTTGTTTTATTTTAATACATATTTAAAGTTTACATTTCAAATTGTTTTATTTTTTAATTCTTTAATGAATTTGATGATTTTACTTACTTAGGGTACAAACTTGCAAAATTTTTTACTCCTCAGGCAATATGTTTCAAAAATCTATTTTTACATCGCCCGGGGGGGGGGGCGTTTTTTATTTTGTACTAGTACTCATAATGTAAATATACACTTGTAATGTCACGTCCGCTACATAGTATCACCCATAAATAAATACACTTTTAACAATTTTTTTAATACAAAGTTAATTTTCTTCTAAATCAAATATAATGAGATTTTCTGCTCTGTTGGTGGGGCTTAGAATACACTGACTGTATTACCTGCAGAGGGTAAGACCCTCACCCCCCCCGCCAAAAAAAAAAGGGTGTCCTGGGTATAACACAAAACTGCATCTAATAGTGAGACTTCTGCAGATCTGAGAAAAGTGGAGTACCCCTTCATTAGTATTACTCCAGTTTCACTCTGACCCAGAGTGGTAGTACGTGTTAGGGTTCTATCTATAGGTAAAATAGATGTTTTGAAAAATTATTAGTATTAAATAGAAATTGTGTGCAAAAAAGAAAAAAAAACTCTTAAGATCAATGAACATGATTCTCTAACCTCTAGGTATAAAATAACCCTAAACAGGTTGACCTGCCATTAAATTCGATCAACCAATAGTGTTTTGTAGCTGAAAACTTGCTCTATCTAATAGTCTTATTGTGTTTTCTGTATCTGTTGTATGCACTTACTCAACCATTCCATCACTGGCAGGATAAGTCACAAGGTTAATTTCTTAAATTATCATACTGTGGTATACCCACAGGTCCTGCTTGTAAAATATAAATATAGCAACTTAAATAAGTAAATAATTTATGTGTACGACGACAATGATGCCTGTTGAGATAAAATTATGTTAAGTGGAGTTTAACAGGTTTGAATTCAGAGTTTTCCTTCTCCTAGACTGGTTGCCTAACCAAGGCTAAAGAACCTTCCCTACTATTCACACATAGGAAATAATGTATATCAGCTAAGTTAATCATGTCAAATCTCCTGAAGGTGGGGCCTAATGGGCTCCTATTGAGACGTATAAATATTTATCTTTATAGCTGAACAGTAGGAGAACAAAATCAGCGAAAGAAATGTTAGGGGATTTTTCGACTTTGATATAATGGGATTTCCATCAGCCACAGCTTCACTATGCACACACAGAAAAAAAAAAATATTGTGGTACATTCCTATTACATGTGAAAATCAATTTTTCAGACATGTATTAAAAAATATAAACTGGAATGTTGTTTAACTGCGGTCAAAAATGATATTGTCCAAATCATCCAAGATGAAATGCATAAACGTAAATCTTAATTATCTGATGTTGCTTTGATCCAGACCTCTACACACACACACACATATATATATATATATATATATAATCCAAAAGTCTAGAGAAGAAATCTTCCTTACGAGTTTTATTTTAAAAAAACCTGTCGCAGTTTGAGAGCTCAATGTGTGCTCTTAATGTTAGAGTCACAGAGCAAATATATAAGTAATGAAATAACAAACGACTTAGAGATTTAGCTTTATAGTCTATTTCAGGGAGCTTAGACAAAGTGTCTAACTCTCCCGACTCATCAGATGCGAATGATGAATTCTTTATTACTTTAAAGGCATTTGAAAACAGATTTTTATTTTTATTTTTTTTATCAAGGATTTCGTTTGGAATTCATATCACAGGACTATAAAATTTAAAAAATAAAAAATAAAAAAATAAAAATCTGTTTTCAAATGCCTTTAAAGTAATAAAGAATTCATCATTCGCATCTGATGAGTCGGGAGAGTTAGACACTTTGTAATAATTGAATTATCATACTGTGGTATATCCACAGGTCCTACTAGTATTATATAATATAAGTATAATATATATATATATATAGATATATATTTACCAACCCCTCCGCACGAGCAGGATGCGACACAAGGTCAATTTCTTAAGCGGAGTTTAACAGGTTTGAATTCAGAGTTTTCCTTCTCCTAGACTGGTTACCTAGCCATGGTTAAAGAGTCCAGTCTGCTCTGCTATTTATCCATAGCTGGAGGGAGAGTAGGAGTCATACCTTTCCCAAGGGTATTAGCGCTATGTGAAATGCCAACAACTTCGTCCAGGAATTGAACTCGCATTGACGAGTCTATTTCCTACGACTCTAACCATTAGATCACGCGTCTCCCATGTATAGTATAAGCCATCATCAGAGTGGCCTAAAGTCGGTATCAGCCAGAAAGTAAAGGAGTCTATCCCCTTTTCACTGGCGCTAGACCAAGGAGATTATTCTTTGCGTCTGAGGTGGAGTGCCACACCTACCATCATTGTATTGAACCCAGAACCTTGTGGTTCCTAGTCGGACGCGCTACCGATTGAGCTAAATTGGCCCTTATTCTTATGTTTTAATCAAATGCATATTCAAACCTGTGTATTGAGAATCTCAACGTGAACAAAGAACATTCAGAAATGAACAATTTGACAAATAAAAGATAACTTGAAACTTATCTTAAAAGAATGTGAAATTCCAATAGATATACACAAACAGAAAATGACAACGGCCTTTGTTAATTTGAATAATTGAAATCCTCTGTTAAAAAAAAAAAAAAACATAAAACAAGAGAACAACAAAAAGAAGCCATTTTTGTTTTGTGTTTTTTTTAAAAGAGTAAGATAAGGATTAAAAAGATAAAATGGATTTACAGATGTTTAATTTGAGAGTTTTATCTTCATGTTTCTTCAAAGAATATAAACGAATAAGCAAATAGAATTGGAAGTTTTAATTCAGGGACCAATTATTAAACTAAGGAAGAGTTTGGATATGTTATTTATCTTGAAAAACCAATTTCCATTGATATAAACAGGCACCCCCAAATGTACACATTTACTGAATTCCTAATCTAATGCTAGAGAAATAAAAATACACGCACAAACCAAAAAAAGGGTCGGCTGGGGCTTTAGAATGCACCGATTGCACCTCTGCAGAGGGGTAAGAGCCCACAAATTGGGCCACCCATTGGCCATAGTTGGCAACCAGTAATGCTTAAGGAAAGGACTCTGGTGGCTGAGCAGTCCATGACATGTAAACTCTACTTTGGCCCTAACTTAGGCAACATGGGCAGGCGGATTGAAAAATAACTCCCTATTTTAAACTATTTATAATTCTTTTATATGTGGTTAAATAAGTTGTTTTTTGAAGACAGCAAAATAATGCGATGTATGTTGGAAAACATATTTATTTAATTCTTTTTTTTTTTTTTTTTTTTTTAAAAACATACTTAATATTTTCGGATAAAATCCATCATCAGAGTAGTAAGTCTTCATCCCATTCATGTTTGGTAAAAATCAACAGTTGTTATTAATACGTTGATGAATGCTGAAATTGAAATTTGAAAGATCGGCTAAGTTCGTGAATGTCTGTGTTGTTAAAGTTCCAACCGGGTGTTCAGCAGGAATGTTTGAAAATCCTTTAAAATCTTTTTTTTCTTCTTTCTTTTACTATAAAATAGCCTCACCCAGGCATATTGAATTTGTTTTTATAGTGTATTCGAAGCATTATGTGTAAATATGTGGTTACATTTTTCTTAATTCTTTAATATATGTTCCTTGATATATGGTAATTAAATCTGTGTTGTTGTTGGTGCTTCTCCACGTTTTGTTATTGTTGTTTGTGAGCGTCTGAATCACCATTTTCATGGGAGATGGATGGGTAGATGCGGCCTGCATGAGTAACCGACCAGAGACCATGATTTAACACTCTGCAACTTTTTCTTTGGGGTTGGTTGAAGGAGAAATTCTACTCTACGAAACCAACAACTTTGGAAGAACTTGAAGGAAGAATACAAGAATTTATTTCTACCATTCCACAAGAGTTCCTGGGAAGATCAGTTGATGTGATTCTTGAGCAGCTTGAGAGGCTGGAGGCAAATGCTAGTGCCCATGTAGAATTTTAGATAAAACTCTGTTATGTGTGTTCTTCTCATGTTCATTTTTCGTAAAAATAATTATTCAGAAATAAATTATTAGATTTTTAAAATAGGGAAGGGAGGTATTTTACAATTACCCTGTATATATACGCATGCCTTTGATAAACAACTTATTTGTGTGCAAGTGCATAAAAGATCTTAACAAAACATCATTCAAATTTGAAAAGTCAGGGCTTTATCTTCACACATTGTGCACCTGTTAGAGTAATTTACATTGAATAAAATTCGATGACACACACACACACACACACACAAAAGAAGAAGTAAAGAAAGAGAAACAGACATATAAAAGCATAAAAAAAAGTTAGGATAAAAAGAAAGAAAAAAAAAAGGAGAGTAATACAACATGATTATAATTGATTATAATTAATTATAATTAATTCTGTTAAAAAAAATCAAAAATTGGAGTGATGCTTCTCAGCATGTGCTGGGAATCATCACCCAGACAAAATTGCTATTCCACTGAATGGAGTTGGAATTATTTCAGTTTCAGCCGAATAAATTAAAGACAATTGTCTGAAATTCCATTTCCCCAGAGCCGTTAACATTCATCTTGGATCCCATTCCACAAAAGAACTAGAAGATCCCTTTAGCAAAGGCAAAAGGCAAAGGATAGGGCAAGGGATTGACATTGAGATGACTAATATCGTAAACCCTGCTGACAGACATCATCAAGTCCGCACATGAAACCAACGTTTTTAATTACTCTGAAAATTAATCGGCTCAACCTTATGAGTTTATGATTACAAATGCTAATTTATCTTAAGCCAGAAATTTTTCATCCTGAATAGTCCGAAAAAAAAAAAAGAAAAAGTGACCCCCCCCCCACTCTAACCCCTGGAAACCAAAACAAGAGACAAAATTTTAAGAAAAGAATGTGAGATGTCACTGAAAATTTCTAAAAGAATAAAAAGCCTTTCTGTTAACTCTAATTATTTTATAACGGATTATAAAACCAAGCAAAAATATTTACCTACTCACTTTAAAAAATTCATATATAAAAAAATAAATATAAAGATTCAGTATTAAATAGCCCACAAGGGTTGATATGCCATTAAACAAAATATCCAACAAAGGGTATTAACAGCGAGATCTATTTGAGTTTCATCTTTTTTGTATTAATGAATTTGACTATAAATTAAATTCTCATTGATACTTACTCAATTCTTGAAGGTATTGTGATGTCAGCAGTGGCATAGTTTCAGTTAAACTGTCAGACACAGAATCTCCATTATAATAAGATTTGATAATAAATCATTTGTTTGTACACAGTTAATGGTTTTAAGTAACAAATAATAATCCTTAGTAAATTATAGCATCAAGTAACTATTCTTAATACAAATGATTTACACAGTTATATGGTATTGTATATTCCCATTTAATATGAATAATTAATTAGTTGTTTTTAGTGTCAGAGTTAATGTTGTAGGAAATACACATGGTAACTGAATTCAAATCCTGGATGAGGCTGTTTGTATTTCACACAGTGCTTATAAACTTGGGAAAGGTATGAATCCAATGATTATCCCTCCAGTTATGGCTAAATAGTAGACCAGCTTTGGCTCTTTAATCTTGGTATGGAAATCGGTCTAGAAGGATAATTCTGAATTCAAACCTGTTAAACTCCACTTAGAAATTGACCTTGTGTCACATTATGCTTGTGTGGAGGGGTTGGGTCAATACATATAATTAATTATACTTGCATTGTAAATTAACCCTCATCCCACTAGCTATGAGTTAAATGGTACCTCTACTGTTCTACAAGAATGGTTTTGGCATTAAATAAACCATGAAGGTTGATATGCCATTAATAACCAAAGCAAACAAACCACATCCACTAGAAGTAGATCTATCTAAAGCTAAGGATTTTGTTGGTTGGATGGTTAGGTTTTATGGCATGTTAACCCATTGGGTTATTTTACGGCAAAGATATTTTTATTTTATTCATTCTTGATGGGAAATCAATTTTTTGTTAAACTCATTTTTTCTATTTAATCCATAGATAGGATCCTAACAGGTACTACCACTCCAGGCCAGAGTGAACATTTCAGTAATGATGATGAAGGAGTACTCCGCATTCCCCAGAATTGGAACTTCACCATCAGATAGAATTTAACACCATACCCAGGAAATTAAGACCCTCAGTCACTGCCTTCTAGCATATATATGATAAAAAGGGTTGGGGCTGGTTAAGGTTTTTGTACATCATTGTATGATTTGAAGTATTCCAATTAATCACATGGTTTTAAGTAAGTAATTAAATTAATCCCTCGTAAACAATTATAGCTTCAAGTAATTATTCTTAATACAAAAAAAAATGTCCACATGGTTATATGGTTTAGATTATTTCTAATCTAACACTAATCTTTCGCTAACACATCTATCGTAATTATTTCTTTATAAGACAAACTATTTTTACAGATTTTTCAGCTCAAAAGTTACGGCTGTTTATATTTACATGTTTTTGTGTAGCTGTTTCTTAAGAGTATTTTGCACAGTTATATAGACACACTAGAGTAGGCCAACTGGACCTAATCCTCAGGACTGTAATGTTCCTCTTTGGAGGCAATGGATAACTGTGGCAATTCTAGAGCTAATACATGTGACATACAGTTATATGTTATTAAGTATTCATATCTAATAAAAACAATGTACTGAGCTGTATGGTTTAAGTATTCTTATCTAATAGAAACAATTTGTACTGAGCTGTATGGTTTCAAGTATTCCTATCTGATAAAAACAATCTGTACACAGTTGTATGATTTCAAGTATTCCTATCTGATAAAAACAATTTGCACAGAGTTGTATGGTTTCAAGTATTTCTATTTAATACTAATAGTTTATACAAAATTATATGGTTTCAAGTAACTAATAATAATAATAATAATCACCTTGCTAACAGCAATGATCTCCATGACTCTCACCACTCGTCCATATCAATCATCGCTTCTAGCAGGTCCTCCTCACAGCATCCAGTATTTATACAGATCTGATCAATGCAGGATTTTACTGGTTGGCCTACTCTGGTGTGTCCATGTGTAGATGTCCACAGGAGAATGTTACATGAATTCATCCTTACTTGTCCAGCTCGTTCTTATTACTTGAATATATCTTTCTGATATTTCTTTCTTTCTTTTTCATATTTCTTCTTCCTTCCTTCTTTCTTTCTTTCTTTGTCTTTTGTGCTTGTTTCTTTCTTTTTATTTTCTAAATTTGTCTTTCTTTTTGTTGTGGCCTGGTTAGGGGCCACAATAAAGACACAAGACAGAAAATGAGTTAAACAAATATATTAACAAAGAACAGTAGTACAAACGTTTCGGCCGATATACCCTCCGGCCTTCTTCAGGTATTTCTTGTCGGACTTGGGAACCTTCTTTTCGAACTCCGGAACTTTCTTGTCGTATTTGGGAGCCATCACGGAACTTTGAACCTAACCCTTTATTTATTCCACGGGGGTATCCTGTTCTCATTCCGTTAACCATAGCTGGGGTAGGAGTTGTGCTAATTAATTATTTTTCTAAGTGCTTTCACTCAGGATTGAACTTGGGAACCAGAGATAACTGTCACTTAGAACTGTCTTTTTTAATCCACTCGGCCATGTGTCCTATGAAGATGGGGACAATAGTCCGAATAACACTAATAATACTAATCTTCAAGCCTCATCTCAAACATTCAGAGAAACAGTAGTACAAACATATACAAATGAGAAGGTTACTTGCGAAGTGGTCTTATCAACTGTCCGCTGAAATATTGACTCTCACTTAAGAGCAGAACCTGCTGCTATTTATAGTTGGAAGAGTTCATGCGTGCATGGTAAATTATCATAACACTTTTTAATATTTCTTTCTTTCTTTTGAAGGAGTAGAAAATTGAGGCGGAATGATAATATTTTGATTTCTTTTTTTTAATGGCATATCAACAGTCATGGCTTCTTTAATGCTCAAGCCATCCTTGTAGAAGAACATTAGTGATACTATTTAACCATTGCTGGGAGGTTAGTGGGTCCATACCTTTCCCAAGGTATTATTCAAAAAGTGAACGTAACAGTGCAGTTGAGTTAATTAATATACAAAAAGTATCAAAATTGTTTGTTTTGTTTTATGGCATATCAACCCTTTTCGGGTCATTTTAATGCTGAATAAAGTCATTTTGATATTCAGTTTACTTACAGTACCTGCTGTTAATTAAATGGTCACCCATCTAAGTATTGAACAGGCTCATTGCTGCTTAACTTTGGTGATGTAGCAGGAATCAGTGCTTTTAACATTACTTGACCTTAAGCAAATAGCACAAGTAACCCCTCCCCTGCCAGAGATTTTGAACTCTGACATCCATTAGAGAATTGGAAATTACATTAATTTCAATTTTGGGTGCGAAATGGGTTAACAAAATCCCATTACTACACCATTATCTGGCAGGGGGGCCCTTCCCCCTCGTTTAAACTTAAGGAAACCTCCTTATGCTTATGTTCCCACATTTACAAGAGAGGTGAATAGAGAAAAAAATAAATCTTAATTGATTCCCAAAAGAAAAGAAAAAGAAAAAGATTAAGAGAAAATATTAACTGTGCACATTTGTGAACTTGATGACTTAACAAATCATAATAGATGACTGATGGAATAGTGCACTCGGTAATCTGCTACCAGAACGGATTGATGGATTTAGAAGGTCTCAACACAGACAACAACAACAATAACAAAAACACACAAAAATAACAAGTCATTTCTATGAAAAATACAAACATATATTCGTATATATAAATAAGGGCCAGTAGACCTGCTTCCTGCATGCACTTGGTCACTCAGTACATGGAGTATATAATGATAAAAAACTATATTTTATATACGGAGAACTTTAATATTATGTATAGATACAGTAAAAATATACATGCCAGCCATATGGTAATGGTTAACAAGCCAACCTTACCAGTCACTGCTAGGAATTGAATTTTGATTGATCGATTGATTTTAATGGCTTGTCAACCCACCGGGTTATTTTATGCCAAGATATTAAAGAATCACATATATAATATTTACGTTTACATTTTTTGTATACAGTCCTATTTTTATACCTAGAGGTTAAGGAATCACGTATATCATATGTACACAATGTAGTAATGATGACTATAAATTAGATACTCGTTGATAAACTTAGCAATTCCTGACGGTATTGTGATGTAAGCAGTGACATCACATTTCAGTTACAGACAGATAGAGAATCTCCATTATAATAAGGTTGTTTTTTGGGTGGTTAGTGTAATTAGATTTTGAATTAAAAGTTGTTGAAATTCAAAATCTGTAGAGTTAGATGATTGACACTTGATGACATCAAGTTGATCCCAACTTCCAATTGCTGGAAAACAGTAGGAACAGAAGTTGAGTTTGGTTAGTTAAGTGAGGGACACCATGATGTAAGCACTGTCTCCACACCAACTCTGTTGTGGTTGAAAAAGCCTGGGTCTATATAAAAATGTGATCACATAAAAAATAAGCCTCGTGTTGTCTCTGCTAATGGCAGCCTTGGCAAACCATCTTAAAGTCAGACGAGCATCTTACAGACTACAGAACCAGACCAGTTAGAAGAAATTAAGAAATAGACTACAAATAAGGTACCAGCCGAGCTAGAGTAAGTAAGAAAAGACTTAATTATTCAGGAGAGATAACCACAGATGTCTCCCCAAAAGAAACTAAGTAATAGAGAAGAACTCTCCCCAGCAGATGATGTAGGTATATAACAATAAGATTAAAATGATGATGTAGGTATATAACAATAAGATTAAAACTTAAATACTTCTGCCCGTAGATATTTTCTAAAACTACAAAAGAAATGCACTCTTCAGGCACAACACTTCACTTTGGCCCTTACTTAGGCTATACAGGTGGTCAAAGAGGCCCCT
The DNA here is from genome assembly GCA_023376005.1 of Doryteuthis pealeii. Taxonomy (NCBI): domain Eukaryota; kingdom Metazoa; phylum Mollusca; class Cephalopoda; order Myopsida; family Loliginidae; genus Doryteuthis; species Doryteuthis pealeii. The sequence goes on along the minus strand of CM042137.1, from coordinate 44,581,255 downwards.
TCCGATCAATCGGCTGGCCACATTAAGCCCTAGCACTTAAATGATTGTCCCAACTGTAGAATACTGTTAATTGTTATTCTGTGTTACCTTCACCCTTAGCCAGGATTGAACCTGCAATCTGGAAATGACTGTTACAGATTGTTAACTATTGGACAGTGGAACAGTCAAACACCTCCTCAGCTTAATGGACTCTTCCTGGCAGTAGTGGCAGTAATTATTTAAGCTGTTATGGTGGGTTCATTGGAGAACTAGTAACTGCATGGTTAGGCTTGGCCAGTCAAACCAATTGTTGACTGTCTAACTGACTGACTTCAATACCAACACTATTGCCCCAACCTGGAAGGGGCCTCTTTGACCACCTGTCTAGCCTAAGTAAGGGCCAAAGTGAAGTGTTGTGCACAGAGAGCTCATTTTTTTTTTGGGGGGGGGTTTAGAAAATATCTATTGCCAGCGAAAAATGAAAGCAAACATTGTGCACTGATTGTGCTCTCGTCTCGGACAAGTCATTAGTCAATGTTATCAATGGTGATTGGTACAACCAGATAAACAAAAAAAGAAAGAAAAAAAAAAAAACAAAAAAAACAAACAAAACAAAACAACAACAACAAAATGTCAGTAGAGAAAATCTAAGTTCCTATTGGTATCCATGTGGCTTCTAATTGAAACTGTTATTTATGACAAATCAAAGAATCTGTGATGAAGTCATTACACAAGATATTTGTTTTAAAGAGGTTCTTCCCTTTCGGTCGACGTACAACAGTCTTCTTTTTGCCAAACTATCAAACACCAAAACTTTTTGATCAATCGATGATGAAAATTAAGGAGAGACTGGCTAAAATAATTGGACCCCATTCTCTTAATTTTAGCGGTCACATGTGATTCTCATGAACCAAATACTACCCCCCCCCCGACAAGCAATATGAACCAAACTTTATAATTATGACAGAAAAAAAAATAAATAAATAAATAACAAAACCAAGATAAAAAGAAAAAAAATGACAAAAAAAAAAGATAAATGAATAAAATAACCAACTCAAAGAACTTTCAGGAGGTCAGAGTCTGTGGAATTGGTTCAAGATTCTATCACTGACAGCATCTTGTTTATTACAATGAATAGTTTACTAATAGGCATATTTTGGTTAAATCGAACTTAACGGACCTAAATTTCACCATCGTATGTCACCCCGCCAAAAGAAAAAAAGATACCAAAAATCAGGGAATAAACCGAATTTAATGAAATTTTCTGAGTTGATATATTAATGAATAAAAGATATAATGCACCAGTTATTTTATTTTAAAACTTTTACATTTTTTCACGTCAGTTAATTTGAACCATGTATCTTTGAAGCGTAACACAGATTCTCAAAGATACATGGTTCAAATTAACTGACCTGAAAAAATGTAAAAGTTTTTAAATGCAGAGGTGCAGTCGATGTATTCTAAAGCCTTAGCCAACAAGGCTGCTCTGGGCATAAGTATTTAAGTTTTAATGTAATGAAATATATTAAATTAGAAAGACTAACAAAATTAAATAAGAATGTATATAAAAAGATTGCACTTATTTTAACTATAACATGTCTGAAGCTTTTAGTTACCACATGCAGATCTAATTGTGTCTTTGCTACTCAACACAATAATACTGACATAAGTTTCTTATTCCTTTTTAATTTTAAAGATATACATTAAAAAAACGATAAAAGAAAAAGAAAATAATACTGAGCTACTGCTAATGGGATGGGGATGGAAAAACATAATTCTGGTGAATATACAGCGAACAAGATCATCTTTTTGTAGTCTCTAATAAAGAAAAATATTCTTGTATCCTTATCATCTTTCAGGAAGTGGAATTCAAATTCCAACTGCAAAATAATTCCTGCAGTTTCAGACATTTTTCAAAGTTTGTCCCTATAGAACGGCAATAGCATTATAAGACTTCCCTTTCCTGCTGTAATTCAGCCTTAAACTTGGTATCGGTTTACAGCGTTTTATGCTAAAGTCATAAACAAAACAAGAGACTTTCCTGTGATGCAAAATTTTACCCAAAAGTGTGCATATACCTCACACACACACACATATATACATATACATACATATATAAACATATACATATACATACACATATATACATAAACATATACGTACATATATATACATATACAAATACATATACATACATATACATATACATATACAAACATATATAAATGTATACATACATATATATAATACATATATATATAACATATATATAATGTATATACATATATAAATGTATACATACATATATATACAAACATACATATATAAATGTATACATATATACACACGTATATGTGTGTGTATATATGTATAAAACATATATATATATATATACACATACAAACATATATAAATGTACACATACATATATATACACATACAAACATATATAAATGTACACATACAAACATATATAAATGTACACATACAAACATATATATTATATATATACATACAAACATATACATACAAACATATATATATATACATACAAACATACAATATTTACTAAGATTGTATTTGCTGAATATAAAGTGGAATTCAGCCAATGAGTCTTATCTACTTTATGAGAAGCAATTGAACCAAGGAAAATTCCAAACCAAAAAATATTTCTTGTGTTCCTCAAACATTTCCTTTGCTTTTTTCTCTCTCTCTTTTTTTTTTATTTTCATTTACTTAGAGACTCACAAATATTGTGTTATAGTGACACATACAATTATACAACACTCTTCCTTTTGACATAAATAACAAACAGGAAAAACATAGAATTTTATAGAAATCAAAATGTCTACTCTCCTTATTGAAATCTGCCAATGGTCAGAAGAATTACGCAATGAAATCTATAAAACTTGGAATATCACCCAAAAAGGAAGGGCTCACTTACCAAACTTTACAAGTGCCAATCATATCCCCCCTTTTTAATAATCAGGTATTTGATATCTACGTGTGTCGGTTTCCTAATTGTGTGTGTGTATATATATATACATATATTTGATTATTCATAGTTATTCACCTATATATTTATTCCAGGTTGTGTACATATATATTGCAGTCTCTTCATATCTATTTATATCAGTCCATTGATATCTCTTTCAGTTTGTTCAATCTATTTCTCTCTCTCTCTCTCTGAACAAATTTATTTCTCTCATTCTCTCTCTGTTCATGTCTGTCTATCCCATTCTGTTCATATCTATCTCTTCAAATATATTTCTCACTTCTGTTTATCCACCTATATATATATACCAGCTTGTGTATCTATCTATCTATCTATCTATCTATCTACCCCAGTTCATTCATATCGCTCATTCAGTCTGTTCATATCTATCCATCTAATTCTGTTCATATCAATCGATGTATCTATCTATCTATCTAATTCTGTTCATATCAATCGATGTATCTATCTATCTATCTAATTCTGTTCATATCAATCTATGTATCTATCTATCTAATTCTGTTCATATCAATCTATGTATCTATCGATCTAATTCTGTTCATATCAATATATCTATCTATCTATCTAATTCTGTTCATATCAATATATCTATTCTGTTCTATCTATCTATCTATATCAATCTATCTATATCTATCTAATCTGTTCATATCAATATATCTATCTATCTATCTAATTCTGTTCATATATATCTATCTATCTATCTAATTCTGTTCATATCAATATCTATCTATCTATCTAATTCTGTTCATATCAATATATCTATCTATCTATCTATCTATTCTGTATCTATCTAATTTTGTTCATATCAATATATCTATTTATCTAATTCTGTTCATATCAATATATCTATTTATCTAATTCTGTTCATATCAATATATCTATTTATCTAATTCTGTTCATATCAATATATCTATCTATCTATCTATCTATCTAATTCTGTTCATATCAATATATCTATCTATCTATCTATCTAATTCTGTTCATATCAATATATCTATCTATCTATCTAATTCTGTTCATATCAATATATCTATCTAATTCTGTTCATATCAATATATCTTTCTAATTCTGTTCATATCAATATATCTATCTATTTATCTATCTAATTCTGTTCATATCAATCTATCTATCTAATTCTGTTCATATCAATATATCTATCTATCATATCTATCTTTCTAATTCTGTTCATATCATATATATCTATCTTTCTATTTCTGTTCTATTCTGTTCATCAATATATCTATCTTTCTAATTCTTTATATATATATATATATATATATATATATATATTATATATATATATATATATCCCATTCTGTTGATATTTATCAATCTATCTCATTCTGTTCATATTTCTTCCAATGTCTTTCTCAGTCTCTCTCTCTCTGTTTCTGTATTAACTTTTTTCATCTAGTCTTACAATCATTAAAAAATAAATACGACGGAAATCTTGAGTACTTTCTTGGGATGAATAACTCTTCATGTTCCGTTTTATTTTATTTTACAGAAGATCACCTACCTGTCATACCTAATAATCGGATAATATTTTTTTTTTATCTTCCACATACATAATTTATATACCTTTATTTCTTAATATTTTTAAGAAATATGTACCTACATCCAGACACCAACACCTAACTCTCTCAAGTTAACCATTTTTCTTCATAATAGTAAAAGTAAGTAAAGTCGTCGGGGCGGCCTAATGTCGGTATCAGCCATGCAGCGAGGGAGTCTATCCCCCTTTCACTAGCCTAGACCAAGGAGATTATTTTTAGCGTCTGAGGTGGAGTGACACACCTACCATCAGCCCCTTACTTTACCGCACAGATCCCTGTGCTACTCATACGCTGAGTTGGCGAGGGCGGGTATTGAACTAGGAACCTTGTGGTTTCTAGCCGAACGCTCTACCGACTGAGCTAACCCGGCCCTCATGTAGTAACCCTTCATAAAAAACACCATAAAATTGATACTAATATTCAAGCGTACCCTGATCCTTTCTACCTCAAGAGATAACTTTATATATTTAGATGATATAATTTTAGAAAAAAGTTGTTCTCATTGTAGAACAAAGTTGACTTTTATAAATTTTATAATGTTTTCTACTACTATGCTAAACCGGCAAATTTAACTCTGGGGAAAAAAAAATTTTTTTAAATAAAAAAGTGCAAAAGTATCCAGGACTTGAGCACTTTTTTCACCATGTGTATATTCAAGGCATTAGAATCCATGAGAAAAAACAATAAAATCGATAATGTACATTTTCATCAAAATAGGTAGTCTTATAATGGCTGAAAAATGGCATTTTTTGGGCATCTTTGAAGCCCCATATCCCCCAATTCTCAAGCGCCATCAACCATCTTTAATATGTGATACTCCTCATCGAACTCTATCAGAAATCATATTAGTTTGGCACTTTTATTTGCACACGAAATTTGCCATTTTTGCCCACTCTCAGCCTCGAAAATCACCTAAAACTCTTAATTGAGCACTTTTTTCACCATCTGTAAATTCAAGGCATTAGAATCCATGAGAAAAAACAATAAAATCGATAACATACATTTTCATCAAAATACGTATAGCTGACAAATGGCATTTTGGGGGAACCTTTGAAGAAACAACTACACAAAAATCTATACACTGATTAACCTCCCAAATCATGGGAGGTTGGTGCAGAAAACTGAGCAGCCTGGCACATCCTTGTCAAACAAGGCACAAAAAGGAGTGATACAGAGAGGAAAGTAGCCGCCACAGCAAATAGAGCCAGAAGGAAGGAGAGATAACAGTAGCCCCAGTAAGAATCACTGATTGTTTGCAGTCATTGCACAGAGACGACCATTCAAAAATTGGCCTGTTCAGCAACTCACGCAGATGCAGATAAAAAAAATGATTAAAAAAAAAAATACTCGTGTTCCTAAATTGTATGACCGTTATCATCTAGCAACACTCCCTGGTTAAAAACAAGACTTACCAAATTGTCCAAGATGAAAGGCAAAAAAAGTAAATCCTGATTTTCTGGTGTAGCTTATCCACCGAATTCTTATTTCTTATGAGTGTTGTCACTTCAGCTAAATAATGGACTATTATGTTTTCATCATAAAGACACAAAAGGAAGAAAAAGGAGATGCTACCCAGAAAAAAATATAATAAGAAAGAAAGAGAGTAGGGGGGAGGGAGGGGGTGAACACGCAGCAGCAATAATGCTAATCTGTTTCAATCAAACATAATGAAAAGAAGGAAAGAAAGAAAAAAGTGAGAGAGAGTTAAATCAAGGTTATTATACTTTTTACATATTGAAATATTTGCAATAGCTCTTAGCACACATACACACATAAATAAGCTCTATTACTGATATTGAGTATACTAATAATAATACGACAAAAAAACTTAGTCCACCACAAACTGACCAAGTGAGCTAGTGATAACCATATATAATTACATATATACATATACATACACTCACAAAAAAATATTAGTTTTTATACATAATCTTGTTTAGTATCCTTGTTTGATCTGAAATAAATTAGTTGGTAGAATAGAAAGTAAAAACAAGGAAATTTAATTTTTTTTAAATTTAAAAAAATGTTTGGTTTGTTTGATGGCATATCAACCCTGTGGGTTATTTAAAGCCAAAACTGTTAGAAAAGGGCGGAGGAAGCTCTTTTGCTTAACAGTCATCTAGCACATTATTTCTAAAGTCCAACCCCTTCTCATTGCTGCAGGGCCATGTAAACTTCATAGTGTCAGAGACATGCCGTCAGAAACTTAAGTTCCTGGTAGTGTGATCCAAGGCGGATTGGTCTATCACCCAAATGGTGCAGAAAACTGAGCAGCCTGGCACATCCTTGTCAAACAAGGCACAAAAAGGAGTGAAACAGAGAGGAAAGTAGCCGACACAGCAAATAGAGCCAGAAGAAAGGAGAGATAACAGTAGCCCCAGTAAGAATCACTGATTGTTTGCAGTCATTGCACCAGCACCCAGTGGTATTAGGGTGATAACCCGACCAAAGTGGCTCTGGTGAAAATCTTAAGGTTGTTTTCATCATTGTCAAGAAAAATCTGTGGCAAACAAGGGTAATTTCCTTCCACTGACCGAGATATGCATGTGGAGTTTGGGAACTGCTTGTGAATTTCATATTCCCTTGTTACTCCTTCCATGAATTCACCACAGATGAATTCATTGGTTGGAGCCGGCTCACCTCACAGAATAACAGAACAGAAAAACTGTTAGAGTGTGAAATAAAAGTTGGTATTCAAGTTTCCTTCACAGGTGTATTTTTGTAGATGTGTGTAATATCTGATTCACAATTTTTTTATATATTTTTCTTTTTCTCAAGAAGGATACAATGTCATCATGCTAGTATTCTCAAACAGATCCCTCATATCATTGGTGTTAAAAAACTTCTTTCTGATTGGTTTGGTTTGGTTTGTTTTGTTTTACGGCATATCAACCTCAGTGGGTCATTTAATGCCATAAAGTTTTGAAATAAATCAATTCTTAATGGATAATGCAATTTTTTTATAAATACATTTTTCTATTTAACCCGTAGATGGGACCCTAACAGGTACTACCACTCCAGGTCAGAGTGGACCAGGGAGCAATGGTGATGAAGGTGTGCTCCACATTCTCCAAAACTGGAACCTCACCATCAGATAGAGTTTAACAACATTCCCAGGACATGTAGACCCACAGCCACCACCTTCTAGCACCCATATGATAAAAAGGGGTTGGGGCTTGCCATAAGGGCAATAGGGTTGGGAAAATCATATAGATGCTAGGGCTTGACGTGACCAGCCGATAGATTGGAGGGGGCCTCTCCGACCGCCCGTCTAGCCCAAGATAGGGCCAAAGTGGAGTATTGCAAGTCATGAACTGCTCATTCCCCAGGGCTCTATCCTTAAGCATCACGGGTCGCCACCCATGGCAAACAGGTGTCCCCATTGGGGGAGTCTTACCCCTCTACAGAGGTGCAGTCGGTGGATTCTAATGCCCCACCGACAGGGTGGTCTTTCTGATTGGAGCGAAAGGGTAAAAATATTAACAATAATGAATGCCTAAGGAGATTGATTGATTTAATGATTAAAGCTAGGGCTTGACGTGACCAGCCGATTGATCGAAGGGGGCCTCTCCGACTGCCCATCTAGCCTAAGTGGAGTGTTGCATGTCATGGACTGCTCACCCACCTGGGTTCCAATTTTCGATGGTGTCCAGTCTTCATTGATTTTTGTCTTGAATTTTCCTTGCAAACTTGTCACCAGTTTGTGTTGGCAGGCAAAATTCAACTTGAATAAAAATTACTCAAAATCCATGACAGTTAAAAACTTGACTGATATCTAATTAATTTTCACAAATCAGATTAGGCAACGCCCACCTCCTCCATTGATCGCAATAAAGCATTCAGAAAAAGAAAAAATTTTTTTTTAAAGAAGTCTGTTTTCCTTCATTTCATTAATTCATTTGAGCCAAAAAAGATTTATTCATTTCTTCCCTTTAATTGATTGAAAATTAAATGACCTTGGTTTGGCAACCAGTCTAGGAGAAGGAATACTGTGATTTCAAACCTGTTAAACTCTGCTTAAGAAATTGATCTTGTGTAACATTCTGCTAATGAGGAGGGGTTGGTGTGTGTGTGTGTATGTGTGAGAGTAAATATATATATATATATATATATATATATATATGCACACACATAAGTCGGGGTGGCCTAAAGTCGGTATCAGCCAATCAGTGAGGGAGTCTACCCCTTTTCACTAGCGGTAGACAAAGGAAAATTGTTTGTTTTTTTTGCGTCTGAGGTGGAGTGCCACGCCTACCATCAGCTCCTTACGTTACCGCACAGATCCCTGTGCTACTCATACGCTGAGTTCGCGAGGGCTGGTATCGAACTAGGAACCTTGTGGTTTCTAGACGAATGCTCTACCGACTGAGCTAACCCCGCCCTATATATAGTACTGTTTTGCTGTGTCATGGCTCATCAGTGTGGCTAGATTTGAAGACTGGGTCAGGCCGAGATTGAAACCTGACAGATTTTTCATCAGTCAGAGCCTCGCACACCAAGCCATCAGCACAAACCAAAGAAAGGGAATTTTACTGAATAAAATATATAAAGGACAGCTAAGAGTGCTCTATCCATTTTAAGGAGAGCTAATGTAGTAGAAGAGGCTACCCAGTGTCACCTTGGTAGAGGGGAGGAAAACCTTGGTGTATTAATTTAATTACTTTTGAGATTCACAATTGCAGGACATTCTAAAGTAGAATTTCAATGCTATTTCTATGTATAAATAAATCTTTTTTGATATTTAGCTCAGTCGATAGAGCATTCGACTAGAAACTACAAAGATTTGCACAAAAAGCAAGAACCAGTGATATTCAATGTGTATATATATTTACTTGCTAATTGTTTTATTTTATTTGTTGCTAATAGTTTTATTTTCATAGGACATACATATATAAACACCAACTGCCCTTTATATATGTACTAGAAGTGGCTACCCGGGGTCGTCTGGATAGAGAGAGGAGCAAAAAGTTAGTCTTGCAGATTCATTATTACTGAATTGCGAGTTGGATCCACGCAGGATGCCCCATTAAAATCCCTACATAAAAAGACCTTGTGTTGATCCGGCGTAATGGGGCATCAGATAAAAAAGTGCAAAGACACTATGGAAAGAAAAATTTGTCTTCTATTTAAAATACTAAATGAAACAAAATGAAAAAATATTCCATGAAATTGAAAAAAATATTCAAATTTTATTGTTTAGTTATCTTCTCGAATATATACCAATTCTTCATTAGTTTTGCTCAAAAAGCAAGCTCTGGTGATAGTGAATGTGTATATATATTTACTTTGTTGTTAATTGTTTTCTTTTCATAGTTTCCTCCGGACATACACACAGAGACGCTGATAGGTACGCGTCCTGCATCACTGACACATAAAAATCTAAAAGGACACAGAAAAATCATATCCATGCTCCCAGTTTTTATTTTTTTTGTAAATACATTTCAATATTTTCTTGAAAATGAATTACACTGTATGGTGTACAAGGTAGTGGTTAGACTGCTTTAGTTGTTGATAAATAAAAACTCTAATTTATTAATAAACTTTAGTTGGGACCCATCAAATTTCCCGGGGACATTCAAATCAAATGCGCATGTCCCAGGACATACTAAATTAAACAGCTATCAGCATCAACGTACACATACACACCAACTGCCCTTTATATGTGTATAGATAGATTAAAACAATATTAAATGGTGACAAGACTTTCGGACCACTATATATTAAAGTCATCTATCTATACATATAAAAAGGACAGTTGTCTGTCTGGAGGAAACTTCGAAAATAAAACAATTAACAACAAAGTAAATATATTTATACACATTAAATATCACCAGGGCTTGGTTTTTGAGCAAAAATAATAGAGATTTGATTTATATTCGTGAAGATAATTAAAAAATAAAATTTAAATGTTAACAGTATGGATTTTTTTTTCATTTACTATTTTAGATAGTAGACATTAACATTTCTTTTCAGAGTAGCTGGATCAATGCAAGGTCTTTTTTTTCTTTTTTAAAATTTTTTTTTTTTTACATAGGAATTTAAATGGGGCATCCCCTGAGGATTCAACTCACAATTCAGTAATAATGGATCTGCGGGACTAACTTTTAAAAATCCCCCTCTACCCAGGCGACGCTGCTAGTTGTGTATAAAGCAAATATGAAAGTTAATTTTTTAATGAACATTGAGTTTGATTTCACTGTTTACATTCAAAATCATCTTTAGGTTAAGAATTGTGTTGAATTTTTCCTTTTTTTTTTTTTTTCAAAAATTAAAATTTTCTTTCCTGGACCAACAATGTACATAGAGCCAATCCAGTTGAAACTGTTTCAAATAACAGTCATCGCCTTTTCTCTAATGACAGAAGATCTATTGGGAAAGATAACAGCTGTGCAATTGTTTTTTTGTTGTTTTTTCAGTTTTTCAAAATTCTAGAGTCTTCCCTTCCCCAACCCCTGCTATGCATCTTATTCCCCCTCCTTTCTGCTTTGATTCACCCTGAAGCTCTTAACACCAGTGATGTTTTGACTGGTAAAGCATACTATTTTTGAATATGCAACATGTGGCAGATAATTTTGGAGGAGGAGTTTCTTCTTTTATATATATATATATATATATATATAAAACACACACACACACACACACACACATATATATATATATATACACACAATTTTGGAGGAGTTCCTTCTTTTTCATATATATATATATATATATATATATATATATATACACACACACACACATATATATATATTTAAATGTACACACACAGACATATATATAAATAAATACACACACATACATATGCATACAGACAAACACACACACACACACACATATAAATGTAAACAGACATATATGCATACATACGCATACAGACAAACACACACACACACACATATATAAATGTAAACAGACATATATGCATACATACGCATACAGACAAACACACACACACACATATATAAATGTAAACAGACATATATGCATACATACGCATATATAAACACACATATACATATATATGCATACAGACACATATATAAACACACACACACACATACATATATAAACACACATGCACATATATAAACACACACACACGCATACATATATAAACACATGCACATATATAAACACACACACACACACACATATATATATATAAACACACACACATATATATATATAAACACACACACACATATATACACACACACACACACACATATATATACACACACACATATATAACACACATACACACACACATACACACACACACACATATATATATAAACACACACACACACATATATATATAACACACATACACACACACATACACACACATACACACACATATATATAAACACACACACACACATACACACATATATATATAAACACACATACATACATATATATATAAATGTACACGCACAGACATATATATGCATACAGACACGTATATAAATATAAATGTACACACACATACATATATATGCATACAGACACATATAAACACACACACATACATATATATGCATACAGACACATATATACACACACACATACATATATATGCATACAGACACATATATACACAGACACAGATACACACATATATATATGCATAGGCATATATAAACACACATGCATAGACACATATATATATACATATATATATGTGTGTGTTTGTTTGTTTTTTTGGCTTCAAGCTTTCTATGGATGTATTTATGTGTATGCCGATTGGGTTTTATTTAATTTTACTTTTGTTTATAAAATGTTAGTTTTGGATTTTTTCTTCTTTATTTGAATCCCTGATTCTTATGTTAAATACAAACACTCTTAAACCCGCTTTTTGCTTTTTAAAATATTTCATTTTCCTCTTGGTCTTTTCAAGGATTTTTTTTTTTTTACAACACAAACAAGATACACACAAAACCAACAAACTGTTTGAAGTCAAAAGCCGGTTTTATATTTTATTATTTTCTTTGCATTATACTTCAAGCTATTATTTTTGTATCCTCAAAATGATTATATTTTTGAAGATTCCACAAAATCAGTTTCTTTTTTTTCTTATATAGAAATTTTAATAACAACCAAAATAAATATAAATAAATTTAAAAAAAGAAAAGAAAAACAATTCTATCATTTTTCATTGAGGATTTTCTTTTTTGATTTAAAATTTAAAATTAGTTTTATTCATTCTTTTTCATATGGATATTTAAAAATAAAAAAATAAAGAAGAAAAATGAAGTAAAAAAAAATAAAGAAATGAAATAACAAAAAGAAGATAAAAATGAAGAATAAAAAGAAAAAAAATGAATGAAAAAAAAAAGAGTTTGTCATTTTGCCAATGGTGTATAAGCATTTGTCTTTTAAGAAATTCTCTTGTCTCTTTCTTTAGCAAAGCAAATGTTTGAGAATAAAGACACTTGTTCATAAACAACACAGGAATATTGACCTAATACGGAGAGATGATTAACTAGAATGAGTGGCATAGCTCTTTAGGATGTAGAAGATAATCTTCAACAAAAGAAATCAAAATTAAAAACATTTAAGTCAATATACAAGTGTACTCCATTTGAGAATAACTTGCTCAAGGTCTAGACTAAGGCTTCTTTAACTTTTTACTTGTAACCAAATTTAATTTCCATTTAGACCCAAATAATTTAATTTGGTTTTGTTTTGTTTTGCAGCATATCAATCTCAGTGGGTCATTTAATGCTGATAAAGTTTTGAAATAAATCAATTCTTAAATGGATAATACAATTTTGTTTATCAACTCATGTTTTTCTATTTAACCCATAGATGGGACCCTAACAGGTACTACCACTCCGGGTCAGAGTGGACCAGGGAGCAATAGTGATGAAGGGGTGCTCCACATTCCCCAAACCTCCAAAACTGGAACCTCACCATCAGATAGAGTTTAACGTCATTCCCAGGACCAAATAATTTAATCAGACATTAATACTTGTGTTCGTTAATAGTACAACTGTTATCTTGCAACACCCTCTGGTTAAAAATGAGACTGTCCAAATTGTCCAAGATGAAATACAAAAATGTAAATCATGATTATCATAGCATTGAAATTCTATTAAAAATGTCCAGCATTAGTAAATCTCCAAAGTAAACAAATCAATACACCAGGTCCCCCCCCCCAACCTATACCCAGTCAAGCGCGTGGTGTAATGGTTAGAGTCATGGGAAATGGACTCGTCGCCCAGAGTTCAAATCCTGGATGTTGTAATTGCATTTCATTTAGCGCTAATATCCTTGGGAAAGGTATGAATCCTACTCTCCCTCAAGCTATGGGTAAATAGTAGGGCAGACTGGGCTCTTTAACCTTGGTTAGGCAACCGGTCTAGGAGAAGGAAAACTGAATTCAAACCTGCTGAACTCTGCTTAAGAAATTGACCTTGTGTCACATTCTGCTCATGCGGAGGGGTTGATAATATATATATATATAACCAGTCAATGCTGAGTAGCCGCTTTTAGTACTAAAATAAAACACACCTTTGGAATTATGAACTGGTCTCAGACTGAATTTGAGATGAAAACTCCCTAAGTCCCTCCATTCCAGTTACCCCTGGAGACTTTGAAAAAACAGTGGAAGAGTGCCGATTCTACCTAGAAATCTGATAATAAACCCCCAAATTATTTACCATAAGTTCCATCATCAACCCCTGTTGCCAAAATCTGCCTCTCTCCTCTGTGAATATCTTCATTCGGTGCTATCTCTCATGGCTGGAAACATTTTGGTATTTTTACTTAATCAAAACTCTGGTTTGATGAATTGTGTTTATATCCTCAACTGGCCTCTTTTATGTTTCTGGACAGTAGTCTCCGTTTAGATTTGGGGGAGGGCATATTTTACCCCACCCTCTTGTTGATAGGTTAAAAAAATGTTTAAGGGTTTGATTTCTCATCATCACTCCCTCTCTCTCACACACAGTCTCACTGTATGTATGTATGTGTGACTCTCTCTCTCTCTCTCTCTCATTTCACTTCCTTCTCTCATATACCAAATATTGTTTTATTTATAAGACTATAATGAGGTAATCAATTAGGAAGGACAAATATTCAAAGCCAAAGGTTTTGGTATGACTTTTATTTAATGAGGGATGTATCCCATGGGTATAAATAGTTATAGGTATATATATATATATATATATATATATATATATATATATATATATATATTTACCAACCTCTCCACATGAACGATGCGACTCATGGTCAATTTCTTAAGCAGTGTTCAACAGGATTGAATTCAGAGTTTTCCTGATTATAAATAATTCAGGAACCAATGATAATTACAATTAATTTAGCAAACAATAATAATTATAAGCAATTCATAAACTAATAATAATTATAAGCAATTCATAAACTAATAATAATTATAACCAATTTATAAAATAATAATAATTATAACCAATTTATAAACTAATAATAATTATAACCAATTTATAAAAAATAATATAATTATAACCAATTTATAAAATAATAATAATTATAACCAAATAAAATAATAATTTATAAAATAATAATAATTATAACCAATTTATAAAATAATAATAATTATAACCAATTCCAAAAATAATAATGATTATAACTAATTTATCGAACAATAATAATTATAACCAATTTATCAAGCAATAATTATAACCAATTCAGCAAATAATAATAATAACAACTAATCCAGCATATAATAATAGTTATAACTTATTAAGCAAACAATAATAATTGAAAATATAACCAATTTAGCCAATAAATAAACATTTAGCAAACAATAATAATTTAAATTATAGTCAATTTATCCAATTCTAAATGAAGATTAGAGTGAAAATGCTTTCAAAGTTTATAAATATTTATGTTGTTTTATATGTGAATTATTAAAGCAAATAATTCTTCTTTTAATAATTCTCCTATTTTTATATGAATGAATCTCCTTGTTGAGATTTAAAAGAAAAAATATATTCTTATCGTTCCTTTCTTTTTTTTTCTTCTTTTTTTTTTTTTACTTCCTCATCAACAAGAACATTAAATAATTCATTCCCCAAATGATTTGGCATACGACTGGCATTCATTTCTTCATTTCTAACTTGTAATTCATAAAAGAGAATATGAGACTCATCAGTTGGGAATTGGTGCTTGAAATGGTAAACTCTTAAACAACTGATGCATTCTCTCAGTGGCTGATAGGAACAAACAAAAAAATAAAATAAATAAATAAAAAAAGCAGATAAAGATATACCCAACCCCAACCCCCAACCATCACCCCCAGCAAATGAAACTCCATAAAACAAAATAAAAATGCACTCTACATTGAGATTTCGTACAAGTTCAAAAAGTGTTGTTAAATATTTCGAGTAATGTTATACCAAGATGGAAATGTATGAACTGATTTTTAAACTGATAGATGAATTCCCAAAAGAAAGAGGAAGATGTTTTATTTTCTTTCTTTAAATCTAAGACTTGATTACATTTATGATAACATCTTCAAGTGAAAACACAATGATACTATGAACTTGGAATATAAACTGGTTTTATTACTGATTAGCTTAATGTACCCAGCCCTGACCGGGTCATATACAGGGTGATTGAAAAGTAACTCCCTATTTTAATCTATTTAAAATTCTTTTTATATGCAGTTATATTTTTCTCAATTCTTTAATGTATGTTCCTCGATATATGCAAAATGGTGCTCCTCCACATTATGCTATTGTTGTCGGTGAATGGCTTAATCACCATTTTCAGAGTGAACCTGGGAGCAATGGTGATGAAGGAGTTATCCACATTCCCAGACCTTCAGAACTGGAACCTCACCATCAGATAGAGTTTAACGCCATTTCCAGGACATGAAGACTCTCAGCCACCATCTTCTAGCAACCATGTGATAAAAATGGTTGGGGGCTGCTTATGGCTCCAATAGGATCGGGGCAATCATATAGGTGCTAGGGCTTAACCAGCCAATTGATTGGAGGGGGCCACTCCAACCGCCCGTCTAGCCTAAGTAAGAGTCTAAGTGGGGTGTTGCATGTCATGGATTGTTCATCCACCAGGTCTCTGTCCTTAAGCATCACAGGTTGCCACCCACTGCCAACAGGTGGTCCCACTTGGGAGGTCTTACCCCTCTGCAGAGGTGCAGTCGGTGTATTCTAAAGCAATGATAATGTTGCAGGAGTTGTTGGATGGAACTAGTTCAGAATCACACTACTTTAGGGACTCCAGCTCCGGATTTGATTTTGGGGTTTACTCCTCAATAAGGTATAGACGCTAGGTAGCAGAGCTGTTCTAACAGACTTTTCTGCATAGTAACTTATGATTGCTATAACATAGCATATTTGATGACATATAAGCCCTCATGAGGCACCTCACATGGTGTAATGGTTGGCGAGCTCGATTAGCAGACCATGGGTAGTGAGTTCAATTCTCAATGGGCACCCCATACTACCAGCCTTGTGCCACATCTAAGCTAAGCTTAGTAAATAACTATAAGCCCCTCATCTCAAATGGCTAAAAAAATGTCTCTTGGGTGTTATGAATTATCTAGTAGTAGGCTAATGTTTATCCAAATGTGGTAGACTACTTGTACTTAGTCTAACTGTATTATACTGTAATATTAACTCTTAAGTGTGGGTGAGGTCTCAAATGCCATCAAATAAGGAATATAAGTATTTAGAAAAATGTTTATAGGAAGAGAATAACAAAAGTCACATCTACTAACCAAGTGACTAACAATCTTATATCAAACTTACAGTCGTCATTAAATTAAATCATTCTTCACTTTAAACTGAGATACAATATTGACAAGTACATGCTGTAGTTTATTCTTCTATGAACACTATTTTGGTATGTTGGTTGGATTTTACAGCACGACAACACTTGTTGGGTTATTTTATGCCAAAGATGTTTTCCTTTATTCATTCTTGATGGGTAATCAGTTCGTTTTTAAAAATAATTTTTTATGAACACATTTCTTCTGTTTTATATAAAAATTGTTGTGTTTTTACATACAGATAAAATACGGAACACTGAATGAAAATGCAAGATCAGGATGTTAGAAATCAACAAGGTTTTATTTAACACAGGGTAAAGAATGCTTCTACCCCAAAAGCTGAACTGTGCTGTGCATGAGCGTTCTGGCCATTCAAATCCCAACCCAAAAATGTCATGACAGAAACCCCACTTCCAGGTTCCCATCAGACCCCTACTGATCAAGGGGAGTAACTCTATTTTCGTTAGGTCTGGAATCTAACAAAAATATAATTTGTTTAAATCAAACTTTTATCCCCAATTCATGTTAAAATCTTAACACTTGAACCACGAAATGTATTTGTTTTACAAATAAAAATCAAAGTATTTTAAAGATTACAAAATAATAATCTAGTTTACTTAATTATAAAACAAATTGTTAAATATTGTTACCAGTGTTAAAAAAAAAACAAAAAAAACATAACAGTAGGTTGGCTGGTTGGATTTTACGGGATGTCAACCCTTGTTGGGTTATTTTATGCCAAAGACATTTTTTTTATTCATTCTTGATGGTTACTAAATGTTTTTAAAACTCTTAACATCCTGTTGAGAATTTTCTAAGTCCAGAGCCCCATTCCTATAAAGATTTATTAAAAAAATGGCTAAAAATGGACTTTTCATTTAAAGTTAACTGTTATTTCCCTTAAATTTCCCTTTAATATTACATTTAAACAAAGTCTATCGTTTGGGGTGGATTAGGAAAATGAATGTGACTTCCGGCCGGGTGCAATGAGGTGGTATAGGATGTTAAGAGTTAAACACATTCTTTTAAACTCATTTTTTCTATTTAACCCAGAGATAGAACCCTAACAGGTACTACCACCCTGGGTCCAAGTAAACCTAGGAGTAATGACAATGAAAGGGTATTCCATACTAACCCAAAGCTCCAGAACAGGAACCTCACCACCAGATGAAGTATAACATCATACCAGGACACTAAGACCCTCAGCCACCACCTTGGATTGGGAGTTTGCCATAATGGCAAAAGGGTTGGGACGATCATAATGGGGCTAGATCTAGATGTGACCAGCTGATTGTTTGGAGGGGGCCTTTCCAACTGACCATCTAGCCTCAGCAAGGGCCAAAGTGGAGTGTTGCATATCATGGGCTGCTCATCCACCAGGATTCCATCCCTAAGCATCACAGATCTCCACCCACGGCCAACAGGTGGCCCCATTGGGGTGATTTTTCCCTCCTCTGCAGAGGTGCAGTCAGTGTATTCTACAGCACCATCCAACTGGGTGGGTTTGCAGTTCTGCTGAAGAACATTTTAAAAACATGCTTGATTTAATGAAGATAATTATGAAATGCTAATTAGATTGTTTGCATCATATATTCGCATAAATTTGCATATATCCCTATCAATATTGAGGTAAATAAACTTCTTTTTTTTCTTTGAGTGAAAACAAAATAGTGTTGACTTAGGATTGATACAAACATTTTATGTTTTTGAATCATTTATTCATTTTATTGCTGTTACTTTGTTATTTTTTTTTTTTTTTTTAAATTTGAGTAATTTAATCAAAAAGAGAAAATATCCATTAGAAGAATCCATAAAAAATGGTTTTCTACTTAATTAATGAAGGAAGAGTAATCACCATGGTATGTATAATCAAAGTCATTTTTTTCTTTTTCAAAAGCATCAATATCACCATGGACTGCTGATATGACAGGAACCTAACAGTTTCAGGGGTTGTCCAGTGTGTGCGTATGCACATAAATGTTATGTGTGCGTATGCATATATATATATATATATATATATATATATATATATATATATATATATATAATGAATGCATGTATGTATATATATATATATATATAAATATATGAAATCAAAAGTAGAATAATATTGTGACTTTTATTTCTCTAAACACAAGATCAATAAAAACTTTGCCAAAATGATAATTTACTTACCACACCCAAAATTAATTAGATTCAAACATATTAAGATAGAAAACTTTTATATTTAGTTTTTTGTTTTAATTGTTGATTTGAATGGATTTTATACAAATTCATCCAATATTATTTGAATACTGAATGTCCGCCTTTGCTCAAATTTAGTAATAAGAAAAGATAAGAATTTTTTAAAAAAGAAAAGAATAACAAAAAGGAAATAATTAGTCATCTATATTTTGATACTTGTGTTCCTTAAAAGTATGACTGCTATCATCTTGCAACACCCTCTGGTTAGAAATGAGACCATCCAAATCGGCCACGATGAAATGAAAAAATGTAAATCCTGATTATCTGGTGTTGCTTATCAGCTGAATTCTTATTTTTTATGAGTGTTGTCACCTGAGGTGAATAATGGACCATTCTGTTTTTATTATACAGAAAGTGAAGAAAAAGCACATGCTACACAGAAAAATATTATAAGAAAGAAAGAAAGAAAGAAAGAGAGTAGGGAAAAAAGAAACATAATAAACACTCCCAACTGAATAAAAAAAAAAGAAAAGAAGCAAAAAAAAAACAAAACAACAAATAATCCTCTTTAAGATGATCATGGACATGGTCAAAAGCACTTGGAGAAAAAAAAACATAGGGCACCTTCTCTACCATTTTGGACCCTGATATAAGAAACATTGCATGACAGCTTAAATGTAAGCAATTAAAATAATAAATTGCTGCTAAAATATACACTATATATATATATATATATATATATATATATATATATTGGTTAGGAGGTTGATTTAGCAGGCTATCACAATGCAGGTGTAAAGAAAGAAAAATAATATGGTAACAATGGTGTTGTGTGTTAACCTGTATTTTATTCTTGAATTTTCGAGATAAAATTTTTTTCAAAAGATCACTGGAACTGAAGTAGTCTAGTTATGGCATTTCTTTTTAAATTTTTTTTTTTTTGAAAATGGTGGTATTTATTTATATTTTCATGGACACGCGCATGACAACATATGCACACGTACAAACAAAAAAAAAACAAAAAACGCATTCACGTAAACATGCAACACGAGAATACAGTTATATAAAAAAATACCATCATTTTCAAAAAAAAAAAAAATTCATTTAAAAAGAAATGCCATAACTAGACTACTTCAGTTCCAGTGATCTTTTGAAAAAAAGATTTTATCTTGAAAATTCAAGAATAAAATACAGGTTAACACACAACACCATTGTTACCGTATTATTATTTTTTCTTTACACCTGCATTGTGATAGCCTTCTAAATCAACCTCCTAACCAATATATACACAATGCTTCAAGCAAATTATAAAACTCTCTTATATATATATATATATGTGTGTGTGTGTATAGATAAAGGGGTATGAAAACACACAATATTGTTAAAATGAAAATATTTTATATCATTTTCATAGCTAATATTGAACAATATTTCGATTTATAAAAAAATCATCATCAGAGCATATATATATATATATATATATATATATATATATATATATATATATATATATATATATATATATATATATATATATATATATATATAGGCATTTACTCGCCTGTTGCTTACAAACTTGAGTTTTCTGGTGATTGTAAAAACATATCTACGTAAGTATGTATCAATTAATTGTTTGCCTCTGACTGACAGTCACTCATGGCCGTGAGGGTAAGGAGCTTGACAGACGAAAATTCTGGCGGGTTTCACTCCTGGCTTGAAGTAGCTGTTAAAAAGTTGAGCCGCACTGGTGAGACGTAAACGTCGAAACACATATCTATGGATGACATATATATATATATCTCCAATAAAAAAAATATATACATTGGTGTAACCACAACTACCCTTTCCAGATGGCTTACAATGTACCTTACAGACAATAGCCCAATAGCCCAACATCTAAAAACACACTCTTGTCCCAATAATAAATTCTGGAAAATACTTTACAATAACACTACCATTCTAGAAACACAATCATGTAAACAACAACTAAAAATCTTAGAAGCACTGCATATTAGACACAAAAATCCAAACTAAACAAAATAAACTTTGATAATAGCACCAACATTCTAAAATGCCTATAATTACTATAAAATTATAATAATAGTAAAAGTAATAATAATGACAACAATATAATAACACTAATAATAATAAAGGCACAACTTGTCAACTGGTGGATTTTGCAGTGCCAGCAGATCACAGGGTGAAGCTGAAGGAAAATGAAAAAATGGAAAAATATCTGGACCTTGCCAGAGAACTGAAAAAGTTATGGAATATGAAAGTAAAAGTGATACCAATTGTAGTTGGTGCACTTGGAACAGTCCCAAAAAGATTGGAAAAAGGGTCTGGAATGTTTGGAAATCAGAGGAAGGATTGAAACCATTCAGAACACTGCACTGCTGCAATCTGCCAGAATACTTAGAAGAGTCCTGGAGACCTGAGGAGACTTACTGTCCCTTAGACTCCAGTGAAAGACCATCAGCTAATACTGATGTGAAAACTCAAAAGGAGTAAATAACACTAATAATAATAACAACAACAACAATAATAAACACTATATATATATATATATATATATATATAATTAAAGAAATAACAAAAGATTTCGAGATCTTGCATTATAGACTATTTCGGGAGACTCATCAGATGCGAATGATGATTTCTTTATTACTTTTAAGGCATTTGAAAACAGATTTTTTTCCCCCTCCCTTCCTTTTAAATTGTCCTGTCCTGCTCAGTTGTAGAGTAATAAAAGATGTGAATAAAAAAATAGGAATAATAATAAACAATAATAATAAAACCAAAGATATCTGACCGCTTGTTGGTAATTTGTTAGGAGTTACTGTTAGATCAATCAATTCCAGAATTCCTGTTCACTTATTTAGTAGCTTTTGTTTATCTTAATTTATTTTATTTTCTTTCCATGTCGCTCAAATATATACACACATACATACATATACAAACTTATACATATACATACACACACACATGTCTTAAGGAAGATTTCTTCTCTGGACTTTTGGATTATATATGTATTCCTTCTCTCCTTTTTTCAATTTCTTCTTCCTTCCAGCATTCTCTCTTCAATTCCTTCTTTCTTTCTTTCTCTTTTAACTTGAATGAATTTGAATGAATCACCATTTGATTGATGTTTCTGCATTCTCAACTTTCCAAAATGACTGATGCCAACATTTTAAACACCCAGACAACAACAAGTGCTCATCCCAACATAAATAATCACATTGTATATGACAGCAACTATGCTAGTGATACATTTAATAGCCATGTTCTGTCAGTAACACTCACATTGATTTATGACCACCAACAATCTCTACTCAAGAGGAATCCCTGTTGGCTTTAGAATACACCAACTGAAACTCTATAGAGGGGTAAAATCATGATGCTTAAGGATGGAATCCTGGTGGCTGAGCAGTCAATGACATGCAACACTCTACTTTGGCCTTTACTTAAGCTAGACGCCAAGCCCTAGCACCTATATGATTGTCCCAACTCTATTGCTCTTATGGCAAACCCTCAACCCTTTTTATCATATAGGTGCTAGAAGGTGGTGGCTGAGGGTCTTAATGCTCTGGGCATGTGTTAAACTCTATCTGGTGGTGGAGTTCCAGTTCTGAAGCTCTGGGTAATGTGAAGTACCCCTTTATCACCATTACTCCCAGGTCCACTCTGACCCAGAGTGGTAGTACTTGTTAGGGTTAAATAGAAAAATGGGTTTTAAAAAATGTGTTAAAAAAAAAAATTGAGTACCATGAAGAATGAATAAAGTAAAAGTTCTTCAGCATAAAATAACCTAACAAAGGTTGACATGCTGTAAAATCCAACCAACCAACCAACCAACCATTACTGGCTAACATGCTGGACTGTGACATTGTAGTAAAAAAAAAAAAAGAAAAAATGTTATTTATCCAATCTGTTCACCATGGGTATGTATTTACCTAAGCCCTCTGCACGAGAAGGATGTGACACAAGGTCAATTTTTAAGGGGAGTTTAACAGGTTAGAATTCAAAGTTTTAGTTCTCCTAAACTGGTTGCCGTACCAAGGTTAAAGAAACCAGTCTGCCCAACTAAACAACACTACAGACCAAGTATTAAATGGATTCCTCGGCTAAAAATGCTTTTATAAACCAACTTTTAGGAGTAGGGAAGCTCTAGAACTCATTTTACAGACAAAAATAGATTACAAAAAGGCGTGACCCTCCTCAAATTTGGAGAGCTAAAAATCAATATAACTCCGCCAATTCTTCGAATTGGAAGCTCAAATTTTGGGAATTGTCTAACCTTAACATAACCCACATCTGTACAAAATTTCAGAAAAACTGAAGGGGATGGGTGACATGGCCTGGATGATTTGACATGGAATTACCCATATATATATATACAAACACACAGGTGCACGCATATATACGAATGCATACATGTACACAAATATAATTACATATATGCAGATACATGCACACAGAATGATGTGTGTTGAAAAAGTACTGAGACTGGAGCCTGTACATATAGTGAGAGAGAGATTTACCTAACCCCTCTACATGAGTAGGATGGGACACAAGGTCAATTCTTAAGTGGAGTTTAACAGGTTTGAATTCAGTTTTCCTTCTAGATTGGTTGCCATACCAAGGTTAACTCTTTACCTACTTTAAGCCGCTCACTGCACATTCCACACCCAAGCAAAATACAAAAACTGATGGTAAGTTCATTATAATAGAGCAGAAGGATTCAGATTACCATAGGACTATATTTGAATAGAATGAGTTCTGAGGTAAATAGATAGTGAACTTTGAAATATTCCATCATACAGGTAAAAAATTTGCTACAGCCATGGGGGAAATTTAAAGAGCCTAGTCTGCCCTACTATTTACCCATAGCTGGTTTGGTTTGTTTTGTTTTACAGCATATCAACCATAGTGGGTCATTTAATGCCAATAAAGTTTTGAAATAAATCAATTCTTAATGGATAATACAATTTTTTTATAAATACATTTTCCTATTTAACCCATAGATGGGACCCTAACAGGTACTACCACTCCGGGCCAGAGTGGACCAGGGAGCAATGGTGATGAAGGGGGTGCTCCACATTCCCCAAACCTGGACCTCACCATCAGAT
Source organism: Doryteuthis pealeii (assembly GCA_023376005.1). Taxonomy (NCBI): domain Eukaryota; kingdom Metazoa; phylum Mollusca; class Cephalopoda; order Myopsida; family Loliginidae; genus Doryteuthis; species Doryteuthis pealeii. Next base: position 44,556,607 of record CM042137.1, on the reverse strand, counting down.
AGAGTTTAACGTCATTCCCAGGACATGTAGACTCGCAGCCACCGCCTTCTAGCACCCATATGATAAAGAGGGGTTGGGGATTGCCATAAGAGCAATAGGGTTGGGGCAATCATATAGGTGCTAGGGCTTGACGTGACCAGCCGATTGATCGGAGGGGGCCTCTCCGACCGCCCGTCTAGCCCAAGATAGGACCAAAGTGGAGTATTGCAAGTCATGGACTGCTCATCCACCTGGGTTCTATCCTTAAGGATCACGGGTCACCACCCACGGCCAACAGGTGGCCCCATTGGGGAGTCTTACCCCTCTGCCGAGGTGCAGTCTAACACCCCAGCCGACAGGGCGGCCCATAGTTGGGTGAGAATAGTTGAATGTATACATTTCCCAACGGCATTAGCACTATGTGAAATGCAAACAGCCTTGTCCAGAATTTAAATTCAGTTTGCCATGTACATTTCCTACAAAGATAACCATTACACCACGCCTCCTCGGGTAGGATTTGACACTTGATCGCAAGTATGGGGGGGACCCAGCAAGGATTGAATCCGCTTTTCAGTAGTAATGGATCTGCAGGACAAAATTACACCACAATGGGACGCCACATTGTAGTAAGTGAGTTCAAACTCCAGACATGTTCACTTTTAAACTAATACCCTTCTTGTAATAGCACAACCGGGGTTTGAACTCGTTTATTATGCCGCCCTGTCGGCTGGGGTGTTAGAATGCACCGACTGTACCTCTACAGAGGGGTAAGACTCCCCTAATGGGGCCACCTGTTGGCCGTGGGTGCGACCTGTGATGCTTAAGGATAGAGCCCAGGTGGATGAGCAGTTCATGACATGCAATACTCCACTTTGGCCCTATCTTGGGCTAGACGGGTGGTCGGAGAGGCCCCTCCGATCAATCGGCTGGTCACGTCAAGCCCTAGCACCTATATGATTTTCCCAACCCTATTGCCCTTATGGCAACCCCAATCCCTTTATCATATGGGTGCTAGAAGGCGGTGGCTGCGGGTCTACATGTCCTGGGAATGACGTTAAACTCTATTGATGGTGAGGTTCCAGTTTTGGAGGTTTAGGGAATGTGGAGCACCCCTTCATCACCATTGCTCCCTGGTCCACTCTGACCCGGAGTGGTAGCACCTGTTAGGGTCCCATCTATGGGATAAATAGAAAAATGTATTTATACAAAAATTGTATTATCATTAGAATTGATTTATTTCAAAACTTTATTGGCATTAAATGACCCACTGAGGTTGATATGCCGTAAAACAAAACAATCGTTTATTATGATGTTGCAGTCCAGCATGTTGACCATTACACCACAGCGACCCCCCCTCTTATGAAATAAGCATTTTATAAGTTTTCCAGCATGTGTGTGTGTGTGTGTAATTAAAAGTAGAATAACAGTTAGAATTTTCTTTGATACAATTATTTTTTTTTTTTTTTCACTCTTTTTATTCAAATATAAAAATAAAAGAATGAACAAATATAAAAAAAATGATTGTTTTTAATCCAAAATATAAAAATAAGAAAAAATAATAAACAATCAAAAAATAAAAATAAAAATAAAAATGAAATAGGAAATAATATGAAATAGGTAATAAAAAATAAATAAAAAGATAATAAAGGAAATAAAAAATAAAAGAAAATAATCAAAAATAATTGTTTTTGTAAATTACCAGTAAAACAGAAAATACAAATAAAATTCTCAAAGACCTCTTTTGAGAAGTGGCCATTCTTAGAATCCACAAAAAAATTCTAGTTAATGTGCCTACTCAATAATATATTTTACTCTCATGACCCTAAAGTGGACACAACAGTGAGTCACCTTGTTTTTTTTCCCTCCAAAAACAAAGCAGTCGAAAATTGAAAAAAAAAAAAAAAAGAAAATGGTTGATAGCAATCAGTGAGTATCAAGATGTTTGATGAATCAACTGGTTTTAAAATGTTCTATGTAAATTAATGGGAAGGGAAACTGAAGAGGAAGTTAAGTAAAACACTTAGAAAAAAACTTTCCAACAAATAAATATCATTCAATATACAAAACAATTATGACAACTCAGCCTTTTCTTATATCTAAACAATCTTATTATAATTTACCATTAGAAAAAGTCTTTTTGTTTGTCAACTCAATCAGGCCAACAGCTATGATCAACAATTTTTCTGTTGTTACTCATGCAATGTTTGTATTATGATGTGATGTCATGAATTAAAATTTTAAACCAAATGGTTACAAATGATAATTGGTATAGAAAAGCATGGACTACTAAGACAAATTATTAATCACTAGCAAGAATATAAAAGATTTCATAATTTTAATTATATTTTAATTGGTTTCTATATAAAGTCATTCATAGGATTGATTTAATATGTTGAGAATAAAACAATAATATTAGAGATCGATAACACCATGTAATTATCTAATAAACATGGTTTAGTTAAAACCAGTATGTAAATAAACCAGGTGGCCTAAAGTCGGTATCAGCCAATCAGCAAGGGAGTCTATCCCCTTTTCACTAGCACTAGAAGATTGTTTTTGCATCTGAGGTGGGGCGCCACACCTACCATCAGCTTCTCACTTTACTGCACAGATCCCTATGCTACTTATACGCTGAGTTGGCGAGAACCGTATCCTCATCCTCAATGAGAGCACCCTTTTCACCAAGAGGGACAAAAAATGTTTTTTTTTTTATTAAAATCTTCCTCGGGGTCTAATAAATATTCAAAACCTATTTAGTAGTTATAGGAAAAGAATATCTTGCTGATATTTAATTAAATATTTGGAACTTTTCCCTTTCTGGATTTAATATTAAACTAGCAGGACCTGTGGATATATCAAAGCATACCTTTTCTCTCTCTCTCTTTCTTTCTTTCTTTTATTTTTTTCTGTGTAGCATGTCCCTTTTCTTCCCTTTCTTTATAATAAAAACGGACTGCTCCATTATTCAACTGAGGTGATAACACTCATAAAAAGAATAATCAATATTTACATTTTTGCATTTCATCTTGAACTATTTGGATGGTGTCATTTTTAACCAGAGGGTGTTGCAAGATGATAACAGTTGGATGATTAAGGAACATGAATATTAATATATACATTGGATTATATAATCTTTATCGACTCAGGACTCGATAACAATCATTTGTGAGCCAACTGGAACTAAACTCTTTTTTCAAATTTATTTTTTATATTTTGTTTTACCATTTAATATATGACAACTTCCAACTTACCATTATGATATACAGTTAGTAAAAAGCATCTATAAAAATAATAGAGATTAGATTTGCAGTGGTTGGGTAATAGAAGTTGTATTCAAAAAGCTATCAGCATCACTGATTGTATTAATTGTATAGATGCTTTCCCTACCAAATATTCTGTGTTAGGTTGCCTCTTTTGGATGGTGTTAGCTACAAATTGATACCCCACAATTTCTTATAAGATCATTAGTAAAAAGCATCTATAAAAATAACAGAGAGATTAGATTTACAGTGGTTGGGTAAGAGGAAAACAAGTGTAAATTTAAATTATTACATTTCTTTTTTCAATTAATTTCTTTTTTAAATTCCTAACATTCTCAGAAAAGAAATTAATCAAAGATGTATTGTGCCCAACCAAAAATGTCTTTAATGTTGAACGCTGGTCTCAACATGTTAGCAAAGATTTGTGTGTGAAACATTCTTAATTAGTACTGCTTGAAATACCAACAAAATTAAGCCGAAATCGGCGCTGACATTGCACAATTGCAACTGACCAATTCTTCGAGGCGATTTCAAATGGAAATATGCCATTTTCCAATTTTTGCTCATGTCGTCATGATTGATTCACTGATTAAAGCCAATGGATTAATGACAAAGAAAAAAAAGAAAAAAAGAGAAGAGAAAAAAAAAAAGAAAAAGAGAAAGATAAAGTCCCCCAAATTTAAACAACCAAACAAACAAATGTGGAATAAAATAATTAAAAAGAAATCAGAATAGAATTTTTTTTTTCAGGAAAATCAAATGCATTGAATTTGGAAAATGAAATGAAAAGCAATAATAATAATATAAAAAAAAAGAAATATTAGAATAAAAACAAAAGAAAGAAAAAAAAAGAACAAATATATGAAATATAATAAAGAAAAAAAATCAAGAAAATTATAAAAAATCTGATCTAAAATTTAAAACAAAAGAAAACAAAACAATAATAGAAAAGCAGAAATACAACAGAAAATTTAAGTTAATAAAAGAGTGAAATTTGGTTAAAAAAAAAAAGCACTAGAGTAAAGAAAATATAAATAATGCAGATAAAAACAAATAAAAAAAAAACCTTAAAATAATATGCACATTATAAAGAAAACAAAAAAAATATTCAAAAATTTTTTTTTAAATTTAAAAAAATAAATAAAAAGTAAAATATAACACCCCCAAGTTTTTTTTAAATATAGAAAATAACAAATGAAAACCATGGAAAAGGAAAAAAAATCAAAAGCCAAAAAAAAAAAAAGAATCCCCACCCTCCCGTTGAAACCAACAAGATTTGGTTCCTTTATTGGCAATAACCAAAACTTTTGGCAGACAATTAATCCTCAGTGAATTCTTCTTCTTCCTCCCCATTTCCATTTGATTTTCAAAATTTCTGCCTTTCTTCATTAATAAAATGAATGATGAAACTGAATATTCAAAAAGTTAATGGAAATACTCTCAAATCTCTTCGGTGGAGGGGGAGTAGCAGTTTTTTTTTTTTGTTTAACGGCATATTAACCTCAGTGGGTCATTTAATGCCAACAAAGTTTTGAAATAAATTCATTCATAATGAATACATAATATTTTTATAAACACATTTTTCTATTCAACCCATAGATGGAACCATAACAGGTACTATTACCCAGGTCCATGGACCAGGGAGCATGGTGATCAAAGAGTGCAGCCATACAGTAACACTGACACGGTTACAGCTTGAAAAATTTGAAATATCATGAATAGAAATATCTGATGATGACTGACTTTATGAGGAGATAACCTGATTGGAGGATATTTGTGTTTTTATTTTATGAATCAAAACAAAACATGTTGTGGCCTTTTTGGAAAATGAGCCTGAAAGTATAGACAAAGACATAATTCCCTTCTTTGGTGGGCCATTGTAAATGAAATAAAGTGCCCTAGACTAAAAACAAATGACACTGATCCCAGCACAGCTGTAAGCCAGTAAAGATGAAGGGCAAAATTAAGAGCATGGGCCACTGTGAACCAAACAAGGAGGCAATTGGATCTCAGCAGACGAATGGGTTCGTTTTTGCTTTGCTGGTGGTTGAGTTCTTTATTTTTCCTTCTGCTTTGTTCGACTGTCTTTTTTTTTTTTTTTTTTCTTTTTCTTTTTTGATTCCTCTAATTCTTAACGTCTTTTCTTTCCAACATTCTTTTAGTTTTGCTTTTTAGGGGTTTATTTGTTTTTTTTAAATTTCTTTTTTGAATTTAGTTTTTATTTCTTTCATTGTCTTCGTTTCCATTTTTTTCTCCATCTTTCTCTTTCTACAACCACCCTTATCCTCCACTCTTTTCACTTTAATTACTTCTGTTCTCATTTCTCTTTCTTTTACAATCATTCTAATTTTAACCCTCTTCTCTCCATTTATTCCTTTGTCTCTTCATTCCCTCATCACTTTTTCTACTTTCTTTTTTTGGTACCATTATAGAATGTGGCCTACGAAATCATGTCTCTCTTACAGTAGGTGACCTACCATAAACAGCATATTATAAGGTTATAATAAGGTCTGATTCATATAAATTATGGATAAATTCTTTTTTAATTATTCTTAATTACTATATACAGCTTATGACTGAATTACATTTCTGGAAATTGAATATATGTGAAAAATAATTAGTTTCAATAAATTACCTACTACTTATATCTATAAATATACTCTTACTGAGGTAGGACACATTCAAACTGAGTAGGCACAACTATAACAGAATCAAAAAGGTAGGCTACATACTATAACAGTACCATTTTTTTTTTTTTTTTCTAATATTTTTCTCTCTTTACTTTTTTGTTTTGATGCTTTTTTCCCCATCTTTTCTTTAAAAATAAATCCAAACAATCATTTGGCTAATTAGTTAGATTTTATGGCATGTCAACACTTGTTGGGTTATTTTATGCTGATTTGGTTTGGTTGGTTTGTTTTGCTCTACGGCATATCAATCTTGGTGGGTCATATCATGCCGACAAAGTTTTGAAATAAATTCATTCTTGATGGGTACTCAATTTTTTTTATAAATACATTTTTTCTATTTAACCCATAGATGAGACCCTAACAGGTAAAACCACTCCGGGTTATAGTGGATCGGTGATTAAGGGGTACCCACACTCCCCAAGCTCCAGAACTGGAACTGCACCATAGGATAAAGTTTGTCATACCCAAGACAATAAGACCCTCAACCACCGCTACTAGCACATATATGATAAAAAGGGGTTGGGGCTTGCCATAAGGGCAATAGGGTTGGGTCAATCGTACAGGTGCTAGGGCTTCACGTGACAAGCCGTTTGGTCGGAAGGGGCCTCACCACCCGCCCATCTAGGCAAAGTGGAGTGTTGCATGTTATGGACTGCTCAGCCATCAGAGTTCCATCCTTAAGCATCAGAGGTCGCCACTCATAGCCAATAGGTGACCCCATTAGGGGCCTTCTTAGTCAGTGTTTCTATTTTATGCTGAAAACATTCCTGTTTTTTAATTCTTGTTGGGTATTCATACATTTTTAAACTCATTTTTTATATCTATTTCCAGGTCAGAGTGGACCTGAGAGTAATGGCAATGAGAATATTAGAATATATCAAGATTACTTTAAAATATCTTATTTTTTTATGCTCAATCACACTAGATAACTCAGCTAGTTTAACTCATAATCTATTTGCCCCCCCCCGAACAAGCAGGATGTGACACAAGATCAATTTCTTAAGTGGAGTTTAAAAAGTTTGAATTCAGAGTTCTCTTCTCCTAGACCGGTTACCATGTCAAAAGTTAAAGAGCCCAGTCTGCCTACTACCATAGCTGAAGGGAGAATAGTTGAATTCTACCTTTACCAAGGGTATGAGCGCTATGTGAAATACAAACAGCCGTGTCCTGGATTCGATAAACAAAATGATAAGTAAAAAGTTGAAAAAAATCTGATGATGATGATGCGGGGTAGGGGTCAAAGTTCAGGTACTGGACATGTATGGATCCCATAATGAAAATTTTGATATTGGGAAAAGTACCTGGTATAAGCATAACATTTATTATCAATAATTCATTTATATATCTTATATAATGGAGATTGTGTGTTTTCTGTCTGTAACAATAGTTATAGACATCACAAAAATTGGTTAACTATGTCTACATATTGGATAGCGGTTTACCATATTAATATTAAAAATCGAATTTAATAAATATGTGCTTAGTATTATTGATTTCTAGCTTTTGGTTTTATCTTAATGAATATAAGCAAAAATCTCTTCAGTGAATCTTAAATGAAATCCATTAACA
>CM042137.1:44516609-44546609 GCA_023376005.1 Doryteuthis pealeii | reverse complement strand
AGGAAAGAAGGGATGAAAGAAAGAAAAAATGAAAGAAAGAAGAAATGAAAGAAAGAAGGAAGGAATGAAAGAAGGAAGGAAGGAATGAAAGAAGGAAGGAAGGAATGAAAGAAGGAAGGAAGGAATGAAAGAATGAAAGAAAGAATGAAGAAGGAAGGAAGGAAGGAATGAATGAAAGAATGAAGGAAGGAAGGAATGAAAGAAAGAAGGAAGGAATGAAAGAAAGAATGAAAGACAGAATGAAAGAATTTATGAATAAAAGGAAATGTATCTATCTATCTAGATAAGGAGAAGAAAAAGGGAGAGAGGAAAGAAAGAAATAGGAATAGAGACGGAGGAAGAAGAAATTATGGGAAGAGGAAAGAAAACATTTTTCTAGAAGAGATAAGAAGAACAATGAATGAAAAGGTTCAAATGAATGAATGAGAGAGAGATGGGGGGAGAGAGAGAGAGGGGGGAGAGAGAGAGAGGAGGGAAAGAAAGAGGGAGCGGTTGTTGTGTTCCCACAGTGTCAATTAGTAATTATATCAAGACAGGGACGCACATGTGCGTCTCATTAATACCATGTAACTCAGCTACCCAGGTTGGAAGCGGGACCCGTACCCCCTTAAACTCCCCTTTTACCCCACTCCCCAAATATCTGGTCATCCGAAGCAGAAATAAGAAGAGCGATCCCCTGACCCCGAATCCATTCTTGGGAATAAATAATTCCCAAGATAATATTTCTTTCAGGGGACCCGACTTTCACTGGCAAATAATTTTCAACGCAAAATCAGTGACCCTTCAACTCTAGTCTATTAACAAGCGCTTGCAGGCTTAGCTGAGAAGTTACAGAAGTGGACGCCTGGTCAAAAGGCTGGAAATTATTTCTCACTGTCGGTCTGGTAAGGCTCTTTTTTTTTTTTTTTTAGGAAACATTAAAATGATCCAAAATTCAAAGATAAAAACGAAGACATCCCGTTAAGTAAGTTTAGCAAAAATCCACGTGCCCCCCCCCCCAACGAATTATAATTCAACAAAATTTAAAAAAATGAATGAAACTTAACGTATTTTTGCTGTATTTTGAAGAGGAAAGACATTTTTTTTCGTTTTACAAAATTTCTAATGGATATCTGACGATACGGGGCTAATTTATGGAGTTATCGGTCGAAATAAATTTATAATAGCCAAATGGCGGTTTGTTGAGTTTTTTTTTCTTATTGAAAGTGTAAATATTACACTGTATATAATTAATCTATTAATTATCTTACATCGAGCTCCTTTGGGTTTGAGTTTTGTTTAACGGCATATCAACCTCTGTGGGTCATTTAATGCCAAAAAGGTTATTTTGGATTTCAGTCTTTAAAGTAGTGGTTCTATGGAGATATTCGGTTATGTTCTGAGCTCTCTTTGGGATTTGAAATAATCCTTGTATAAATCTATAGGTGAGCATCTACATACTTGTGGATATACGGAGGATATAGATGATCCCAAATAGAATAATCCCAACTTACCGATAGATTGTATACTTTTATCTCTCTCTCTCTCACACACACACACACACACATATATATATATATATATATATATATGTATGTGTGTGTGTGTGTGTGTGTGTGTGTAACGCTTTGAACAACATAATTTGATTTATTTAGTCTTTTCTCAAACTGTTTCGTTAGAGTCCAAGTGGTGCGACCATACAGTAGCATTGTCACAGCTATAGCTTGGAAGAATTCACGTTTTATCTATCAGAGAACAGATTCCCATATGATTGTTAGTGTGTCTATAGCAGACCATGGCATTCCTAAGCATATCTATGTATTTGAATTGAAAAAAAGTGTTGTTTGTGCAAGATTTTGAAAATTTAAATGATTTTTCTTTCTGTAATTAACCAGTTCAAAATATTCAAAGCAAGAGTTATTTTATCTTTTTTTTTATTTTTATTTTTTACTTACAGTTCGAGCTAATAATGAAAGTATTATCGATCGATATCAAATACGTCTGTACATTTCAGGATTCTTCAGAAAACTGTTAATAATCCTATTTCTTAGGCAAGAATCGTAATCTCTTGCGTTGCATGTTGAGACGTTAAATATTTTATTATTTATCTTATTATAATGGAGATTAGGTGTCTATCTATCTAACTGAAACTACATCACTGCCTATGTCTCAATACACTCAGGAATTGCGTAAGTTCATCAATGAGTATTTGATTTATAGTCAAAATCATTAATACATAGAATAGAATAAGTCGTCGCGTGGCCTAAAGTCGGTATCAGCCAAACAGCGAGGGAGTCTATCCCCTTTTCAGTAGCGCTAGATTGTCTAGCCTAAGTACGGGCCAACGTAGAGTTTTGCATGTCATAGACTGCTCAGCCACCAGGATTCTATCCTTAAGCATCACGGGTCGATACTCACGACCGATAGGTGATCCCATAGGACGGGGTCAACTCTCCGCAGAGGTGCAGTCAGTGTATTCTACAGCCCCAGCCGACAGAGCTGGTAAACAGTGGGGTTGACTGGGGTCTTTAAACTTGGTTAGGCAACCAGTCTAGAAGGAAAACTTAATCAAAACTTGTTAAACTCTGATTAAGAAATTGGTTAGATGTGTCAAATCCTACTCGTGTGGAGGGGGTGTATATTAGGGACCAACAATTCAAGCGTTAAAGTCAAATTTGACAGTAACAGAGCCCCCCCCCCTCAACACCGAAGGAAAAAAAACTCAGGGAATTAACAGATTTCAATTAAATTTTCAGTGTTCATATATTAATTAATGAATATTATAATGCACCGGTTATTTTATTTAAAATCTTCCACATTTTTTTCCAGGTCAGTTAACTTTGACACCCCCTATCTTTGGGGCGCAACATATATATATTGGGTATTTAAGACTGACACTGAAATTTTGAATAAATTAAAAGGGAAAAAACTGAAGATATTTACTAAATATCAAACGTAGGATTAAGTGCATTGACAAGGAAGGAAATTATGTTGAAAATATAAATATTTGTTGAGTAAAATCAATTGTTATTTTCATCATTATATTGTTGACTAATAAAACAAAACCTATTATATTTCTTACTAATAAATTCTTAAACAAGTACAAGGAGAGTTTTCACTGTGATTTTTGCTAAAACAGCGAAAGGGGAATCCTACAGTTATAATGCGAATCAAATGGCCTTTATTATTAACGTTTTAAAAAAGAAAAGAAAAAAGATACAATTATTTTTATTATTTTGTTCGGTTTACACTGGGGTATTAAAAGAATATTTTTATATTCGTACCGTGTAGATATACCGTGTGTCCCTGAAAATAAGACAGGGCTTATATCAATCTTCACTCCGAAATATAACCCTAGGACTTATTCTTCATATATTGAAAAACGACATTACGATGTAGAAAATTACGAAATTTCTAAATAAAAAGAAATTACGAAAAAAGATCTACATTTATTTACCATTAACATATTATTTTATTCAAAAACTCATTAACGTCAATTCATTCAAAAATAATCATATCATCCTCTGGAATGTTATTGTTCTGCAATTCACTGGATTCCAAAATTCTGCCGCTCACAACGAGGGCTTATTTTAAAGGAAAGGCTTATATTAAAATCATCCTGAAAAATCACGCTATAATAATAACAATATCTTTTCATCTAGTATATTAGGCCTGAGACCTGTTAGCTGTTCCTTATAATAAAATATTTATCTTATTTCCACTGAATATTCATATTCTTTCCACAATTCATCAAACTTTGCATTAAAAGAGTTCAGAGATGGGACATTCACTACTGATGATGGTAGTTTATTCCACGAATCTACTACCCTGTTATTAAAATAATTTTGTCTTACATTTGTTTTGCAAAATATTTTTAAAGGGTAAAAAAGAACAATTTCCTCGTAAATTCCTACCATAGAATAAACTGAACCCTCATTTTATGTCCGTGTTTTCGCAAATGTTTTATTTTTCTTGCACCCGTTATTTTACAATACTGAATATATTTTCTTTATTTGTTAAAGAATAAAGAACCCAGAAAATATATTTAGTATTGTAAAATAATGGGTGCAAGAAAAATAAAACATTTATTGCAAAAACACGGACATAAAATTGGGGTTCAGTTTATTGGTAGGAATTTACGAGGAAATTGTTCTTTTTTACCTTTTAAAGTTTTAATTTATGATCCCTGGTATTGATTTTTTTTTAGCAATTTGCAGGTAGGTCCTATTTTCGGGGAAACACGGTACTATTAAAAGAGTCAATTTAGTCGTAACTACGTTCGGCTAGAAACCACAAGGTTCCTAGTTCGATACCAGTCCTCGCCAACTCAGCGTATGAGTAGCACAGGGATCTGTGCGGTAAAGTAAGGAGCTGATGGTAGGTGTGGCGCTCCACCTCAGATGCTAAAAACAATCTCCTTGGTCTAGCGCTATTGAAAAGGGGATAGGCTGACTGTCTGATACGACGACTTTACTTACTACGGAGTGTATTTTGGCGTTGAGACATACAATCCAAAACTGTCAGGGTGGTCGGATTTATTATCGTTAACTTGTTACACATTCTCAATTTAGATTGCTTTCTCTGTTTCGATTTGAGTAAATAAGCATCGTCTGTTAAAAAAGGAAGGTAGATTTGTTTCAATGGCGTCTCTATTGCATATCCATTTGTCGAAAGTCTCTTGATAATTGTTGTTTGAGTCCTATTTATCCAAACATCATTATCTCCCTCCAAAGAAAGAAAGAAAGAAGAATGAAATAAATCTCATATTGTTCTCCATTGAATGATGATGATGATTATGAAAAGGAGTATGATGATGATGATGATTTACAGTATTCTGCCGTTGTTGGTTACTTAGCTGGGTTTTACGGCATGTCAACCCTCGTTGGGGTATTTTATGCCGAAGACGTTTTGTTTTATTGATTCTTGATGGGTACTCAGTTTTTTGTTAAACACATTTTTAAAACCTTATTTTGTTTTATCTAACCCACAGATGGGACCCTAACAGTTACTACCACTCCTGGTCAGAGTGGACCCGGAAGTAATGGCAATGAAGGGTACTCTATATTCTCCAGAAATCCAGAACTGGAGTCTCACCATTAGATACAATTTAGAGTCATACCCAAGACACTTATTCTATGGTCAAAATTCACAGATGATAGGAAGAACTAGGAGCAACCTTCGATTTAAGGATTTTATCATAAATGAACGCATTCTAGAGAGTGTGGGGTATCCCTAGGATTACAATAACTCCCTATTCTACTCTGACCCCGAGTGGTAGTACCAGCTAGGGTCCTATTTATTGTTCAGATAGATAAAAAGTATTTAAAAAAAAATTCGAATCCCCAACAAGAACGAATAAGACTGTCATCGGCATAAAATAACCCAACAAGGGTTGAAATGTCGTAAAATCCGACCAGCCAACCATTAAAGCCATATAATTGCTTACAGAAAAGGAAAAAGACTGACTTCATCATTAAGTAACCCAACAAGGGTTGACATGCCATAAAATCCAACCAACCAACCAACGGTTGACTTATACACGAGTAAATATTTCCCTGACCTTCCACCAAGCCGGATTGGCACAAGGACATTTTAACGTGGGGATCCACGCACAAACCGAAGCTCATGCAGTGACCTATGCAAAAAAAAGTGCGTGATCCCTTCGGCATTCCACTATTGGGGCGCCTCAGGCACCGGACAATAAACATTGACCTGTCTGTTTTAGACACGGGGTCTGGTACTGCCTGGGGTACGCCCACCTGGGATCACGCGATTTATTTAATATCTTATCGACCCAGACACCGAAGTTACTGGACAGAGGGCACTATGTGACACACACACACACTATATATATATATATACGGCTGAACTTGCACAAAGTGTCAAAATTAGGATGACCCAGAAAAAACAGAACTCACAAATGTTATAATAAAACTTAATTTTAACTATGGGGGTCTAGGGTTAGGGGTTGAGGTTTAGGGTTAGTTTAATGGGAAAATGAATAAATAATTTGGGTTCTGTTTTTTCTGGGTCACCCTGTCTACCGGTGACCCAGAAAAAACAGAACCCACAAATTTTGTAATAAAACTTAATTTTAACTAGGGGGGTAGGGTTAGGGGGTTTAAGATTAGTTTAATGGGAAAATAAATAAATAATTTGGGTTCTGTTTTTTTCTGGGTCACCCTAATTTTGACACCTTTGTGCAAGTTCAGCCATATATACATAATAGCAAAAACATGTGCCCCTCTGGGGACAAGTATTTAAGTTTTAATATAATCAAATATTATATTGAATTAGAAAGACTAATGAAATTAAATAAGAACACAAAATAAATTACACTTAATTGATTTGAATATAGAATTATACATAGGATTGCTTTTACTACGTTTGAGAATAAAACAATACTATTAGAAACAAATAACACCAAGTAATTATCTATTAAACACGGTTTTATTAAAACCGGTACGCAAATTTTCATACCATACACTATGTAAACATTTATTTCTTAGTCATAAATATAACACACATCGCAGGATTTTAAACACATTGTTAATATGGGCTGTTTTGAGGCAAATCTATCTCAGCTAGACCTTTAATAGAGACATTGTTAATAAATAATATACTGATTAAGATTAAATAATGACTATTTAATAACCGTTGAGAACGTAACGTAAATAACTACAGAAATGGTGGTGACGTAGTTTCGGTTACAGACAGATAGACACCGAATCTCCATTATAATAAGATATATCGACTTCTATACGAGCATGACGGTAGTCTTTTTTTTTTCTATCCTCGTGAGTAGGCAACATCGTATAATCTATAGCTTGTAATAAGCAATAAGAGACAGTAAGAAGACACATCAAAGAAGAGCGTTGAGTGGAAATTATATTAAATGTCTTACAGACACTATAAACCTGATATCGTAACAGGGTACGTGACGGGGGGGGGGTAGAGTTAAAGATACAACGGAAAAAGAAGGGAAGGCGTTTCTTTACAAAAAGAGCTACGTGCTTGAATGTTCGCCTATAAAGAGATGTTGATAAAGGGGCTAACACTTGTGAAGGTGTTGGTGGCCTGGGTTTTCGTATATTTATCTAATTTGGCCCGGGTTAGCGCCGAACCTGATGCTGCCAATAACGTGGCCTCTCTCTCTCTCTCTCGTAATTCTATAGAACCTTTAACAACAGCGGCGACGTAGTGAAGTGTGTATGAAATTCGAGTTTCATTTGTGAACGGCTAAGTCAAGTGGACATTACAATGGACTGATAGTAGAAGGGCAGTGCAAGGGATGTCAGTATGAAGAGAAAATACTGGGAGGGTGACCTGCTTTGTGGCAGGGGCGGACTGATCGGTAGGACAATCGGACAGTGCTCGAGGGCACAAAACGCCAAGAGGTCCAAATAGTAAAAATTTCATTTTTTATAAATTTGATATATTAGAATATATTATAAAAACCAAAATAAGTATATAAGTAAAGAAATAACAAAAGACTTAGAGATTTAGCATTATAGTTTATTTCAGGGAGCTATAACGCTAAATCTCTAAGTCTTTTGTTATTTTTTTACTTATATATTTGCTCTGTGACTAACATTAAGAGCACACATTGAGCTCTCAAACTGCGACAGGTTTAAAAAAAAAAAAAAAAAAAAAAGAATGGATTTTTATATATATATATATATATATATATATATATAAACAAATTGTGTGTGTGTGTGTGTGTGTGTGATGGTTAGAGTCATAGGAAATGGACTCGTCGACCTAAGTTCAAACCCTGGACGAGACTGTTTGCATTTCACATGGTAATAATACCATTAGGAAATATATGAATGCAACTATAGTAGGGCAAACTGGGACTCTTTAATTTGGCTAAGTAACCAGTCTAGGAGAAGGAAAACTCTGGAAAAAAACTGTTAAACCCCGCTTAAGAAATTGACCTAGTATCACATACTGCTCGTGGGGAGGGATATATATATATATATATATATATATACACACCGTTCCCAATGCTATTAGTAATGTGAAATGCTACCAGCCTCGTCCAAGATTTGAACTCGTGTTGCCGAGTCCATTTCCTACGACTATAACCATTACACAACGGACGCATCCTAGTTTGCGTTCGAGCTAGGCGTTCGAGCCTGGTAAAAGCGCGTTCGAATGAATTCCAGAAGTTATCAAAGCAGAATGACACCCAACTTGAAAGATTGACTCCTCACAAGATCCTTGTCCACTTAGTACATTTCCGTGCGAGTAAAATCTACAATAATTGTTGTAAATATCTAATTCTGCATAAATTCAACTTTATTCTGAATTCACCTCGTTTATTACCAATTGATCTCCCTCCTCTTCGTCCAAAGTGCCTTTACCCACCACTCTCTCTATCTCATGTGACCTTTCTTTTTTTTCTCCCCTTTTCGTCTTTGTTCCATCTACTCCTGCTATCACCTCTCTCTCTCTTTCTCTATTTCATGTACTTCTTCCTTTTCGTCTTTGTTCCATCTACTCCTGCTATCACTCTCCTCTCTCTCTCTCTATTTCATGTACTTCTTCCTTTTCGTCTTTGTTCCATCTACTCCTCTCTCTCTCTCTCTCAGGTACTTCTTCTTCTACCACCACTCTATCTCATGTATCGTTTCTTTTTTTCCCTTTCGTCTTTGTTCCAGTTACTCCCACCACGACTATGTGTTTAATGTAACCTTCTTTTTCCTTTCATCTCGGGGGCCATCTTATCCCACTACCACTCTCTCTATTTCATGTAACCCTTCTCCTTTCTCGTCTTCTTTGTTCCATTTACTCCCACCACCACTCTCTTTCTCATGTAACCTTTCTTTCTTTTTTTCCTTTTCGTCCTTGTTCCATCTTCTCCCACCACCACTCTCTTTCTCATGTAACCTTTCTTTCTTTTTCTTCTCCTTTTTTCCTTTTCGTCTTTGTTCCATCTCCTCGCGCCAATCAATCAGTCAATCCACCCACCCCCTCAATACTCAAACCCACCCACTCACCCTTTGTACAAAAGATCAATCACTTGATTAATTTCACAAGAATTAGAATTCCGATGACGAAAAGGGAGCCGAGGAATTTTTTGTTGTTTTGGGTCCTCTCCTCTATCTAATCAATTGCTTGTTAGATAATTACATAAATTTGTAAACATGGAGGTTAAAAAAAAAAAAGAAAGAAAAAAGTATATTTTATTGGAAAAAAAAAAAAAAGAAAAAAAAAAAAAAAAACTTAGTTTATTCATCTATTTTATTTCTATTCATTTATTTATCTGAATTTTTTTTTTTGGTTTTACTTGATGTGGTAATGTAATCTTTGGATATAAAAGAAAGTTTATTTTTCCTGAGCAAAATATTATTACCACCTGATTAGAAATTGGGGGAAAAAAAGAAGAAGATATAAGTAAACAAATTAAAAGGAAATAAATTCAAAGAAAAACAAATAAAGAGAAGTGTTTGAGCTAAGGTGACTGTTTGAGAGGATGACACGATCGCATATCTCGGCTGTAAATACAACAAAACCTATCTAAGAAGATCATCAAGATGATGAAGATAGCATTCGTGTGATAGGAGAAAGATGGCGCTATTGCTCTTGTGTAAACAAATATTCAAATACCCAAATGTTCACGAACAGTTGAGGCCATGTATAAACTGCCTATACGTAACTATTATATATATATATATATATATATATATATATAATCCAAAAGTCCAGAGAAGAAATCTTCCTTACGACACAAGAAAAAAAAAAAAACCTGTCGCAGTTTGAGAGCTCAATGTGTGCTCTTAATGTTAGAGTCACAGAGCAAATATATAAGTAAAGAAATAACAAAAGACTTGGAGATTTAGCATTATAGTCTATTTCAGGGAGCTTAGACAAAGTGTCTAACTCTCCCGACTCATCGGGTGCGAGTGATGAATTCTTTATTACTTTAAAGGCATAGCTCCCTGAAATAGACTATAATGCTAAATCTCTAAGCCTTTTGTTATTTCTTTACTTATATATATATATGTTCCAACTCCTTGTTGGTTGAGCTCGCTGGAATAAAATTTGATTGTCGGTCGCAAATTAAGCTTAAATGGCAAGGCTCTCCTATAAATCGGATGTGAGCTCTCTAGCGGCTATAACATATATACCCATGTATGTATTCATCAGTTAAAATCTACTTTTTCACTGCAGGTGGCTGATGGCGAAGCGGTTAAGACGCCGGACTGATGAAAAATCAGTCGGGTTTCTACCCGGCCGGAGATAGCCAGCTATGTCTAGCCACACTGACGAAACGTGATACGTCAAAACACAGTCTGTTGATGACATATATATATATATATATATATATATATATATATATATCGGTAATTTGTATTGGTGAAATGAAAATAAAGTGCTCGATTTCAGGTGTAAGAGCTGTATTATTTTGTTATAGTGGACAATGCAATTAAAAGGCGAGTGTTACCATTGGTTTCTAAGCAGCATACTAGCCACTTATCATCAGGTCAACGTACTGGGTCAGAATGATTCTGGGAGTAATAGCAACGAATAAGTACGGTAGTGATGTTTTTATTAGATCAATCTACAGAAAATGCTACAACTTTAGAGAATAAATCAATTTCCAGTTCAATTTGCAACTGTATACTTTTTGTTGCTCTATTCACACGGAAGAACATTTATTAAACGACCATGCATATGATGTTAATATGCGTGTGTGTGTGGGAGAGGGGCGCGAATAAAATACAATAATCTTCATACGCACAGATACACATTCTCGCACGTGTTTAATACAATTTGTGTTGAGATAATAGATTTTCATTTTATCTAAATAAAGTTTTCATTGGGCACTTTTGTAAGAATTCAAGGCAATTATATATATATATATATATATATATATATATATATATATATATATACACACACCTTCTTATCGCGCCGTATGAAATTATGACGTACTTGCTAACAAAATAAAAAAAAGTTTTGTAGACATTTTAAAAATGCAAAACTGATAAAGTAATCCGTCTTTGTTTCTCCTGCGAAATGGAATCACGTGGTCTACAATTACAGGGACAGAACGCAGCTACAAATCTAAAGATATACACAACTTCCTTCAGATTCAAAATCCAGTATTCACACACACACACACACACACACACACACACACATTATATATTTATACAAAAAATGCGATTCTAATGATATTATCTCTTGCGCGTTATTCTGCATCTTGTATCTAAAGTTTAAAACAGGCATTATCTATTGTTATTATGATAATGTCTCCACTAAGATAACAAATTCTGCATTTGTAACTTATTTTTAGTCTTGTAAAATCCAACAGAGTTTGTTTCCAAGTTGGATCGAAAGTTCTGTAAACACACAAACGGGATTTCAATTTTCGGGTTCAGTAATCCTCAGAAATGTTTTTTTTTTGTCATTTCGGCATACGACTCCAAAAGGGGGGAGGTGAATGGGGGAGCTAAAGGGAAAATTTTTATGGGTGGTCAGGTGGAAAGCAAACCAAGAGAGACTAACTTAAAGCAACAACAGTTTGGCTTCTCATTTTCTTTTCTTAATAGAAGAACAAAAGTCTGATTGAGGTAAATCCCCAAAGGAGAATTGAAGAAACAAGAACAGCCATAGTAGAGAGAGAGAGAGAGAGAGAGAGAGAGAGAGAGGGGGGGGGAGAGAATAACAACCATCTTTTTATTCTTAAGGGAACAAAAACAGTAAATCTACCTAACAGTGAAATAATTCAGGTATCTACTCGTAGACACAGACAAACGACTTAAACTGCATCTAATGGTGGCGTTCCAATTTTGGAGCTCTGGTTGAGGGTCTTAATGTTCTGGGTATGATATTAAATTCTATTTGATGGCGAAGTTTCGATTCTGGAGCTCTGGGGAATGTGGAGTACCCTTCATCGCACATACTCCAAGGTCCATTCTGACCCGGAGTGGTAGTACCTGTTAGGGTCCCATCCATGGGTTAAATACATTAAAAAAAATGGGTATTAAAATGTGTTTAGAAAAATGAGCTTGAAAATAATGAATACCCAACAATAATGAATAAAACAATGTCTTCGGCATAAAATGACCCAACAAGCGTTGACATGCCGTAAAAACCAACCAATCGACAAAGACCAGTTTTCAATTTGAGTCAATTGAGGAATCTTCAGATTCGATGTTTTTCGAAAAAGTGTGTTAGAAATCCATAAAAACACATTTTTTTCACATTTTTCAAAATGGCTCTTAAGTGTTCATATTAAATGTTGTAATAGTTAAATTGTCATACCGTGGTATATCCACAAGTCACTGACTGCGCCTCTGCACAGGGGTAAAATCTCCCCAATGATGTGAACCGTGATGCTTAAGGACAGAATGTTGGTGACATGCAACATTCCACTTTGACCCTTACTTAGGCTAGACGGATGGTTGGTTAGACTCCCTCCGTTCAATTGACTGATCACATCAACCCCCCAAAAACCTATATGATAGTCCGAGCATATTGCCTTTATAGCAAACTTCTAGCCTTTATGTACTAGTAGGCTGTGGCTGAGGATTTTGGGGTCTGAGAATGACGTTAAAATGCATCTAGTAGGGAAGTGCGAAGTCCTGGAGCGGTGTGGAGAGTAGAGTACCCCTTCATTGTCATCACTCCCAGGTCCACTCTGACCCGGAGTCGTGGTACCTATTAGGGTCCCATCTATGGGTTAAATAGATTTTAAAAGGCATTTGAAAAAATATGGTTAAAAAAATTCAATATCCAACAAGAATCAATGAAACAAAACATCTTCGGCATAAAATAACCCAACAATGGTTGATATGCCGTAAATTCCAACCAACCAGCATTTCGGGATAAACGTAATTTTAATTATAAACCGATAATATCAAGGGATCACATCAAATACAAGAACAGAATATTTAATATATTAACGATTCACAGCCTTTCTTTTAATGAGATTATGGGATAGCTTTAAATACAGATGTCTGCGCCCTGGGACGAAATCAATTTTGTACTCATTATTTTTGAAATTTTCTGAAATCAGGTACAGGTTATCTGAAGACCAGGAGTTTAAGAGTTAAAATGTCTTACTATAATGGGGATTCGGTGTCTGTAAACGAAACTACGTCACTGCTTAACGTCACAATACCCTCAGGAATTGCTTAAGTTTATCAATGATTATTTAATTTAGTGTCAAAATTATTAATACATAGTATAACTCTTATTTATTAACGATGTCTCTATTAAAATCTGAGATAGATATTTGCCTCAAAACAGCCATGTTATTAGCGCGTTTAAAATCCTGCAATGTGTCTTATATATCACTAGAAATAAAGGTTTACATAATGTATGGTGTGGTTAATTTGCATACTGGTTTTAACAAAACCGGGTTTAATAAATAATTACTTAGTGTTATTGATCTCTAATATTGTTTTATTTTCCAACGTATTAAAATCAATCCTATGGATGATTTTATATAGAAACCAATTAAAATATAATTAAAATAATATTTTTTTATATGCATTCGTATTTAATTTCGTTAGTTTTTCTAATTTAATATAGTTCATTACATTAAAACTTGAATACTTACGCCCGGGGGACGCATATTCTTAGTAGTTCTATTAGTTTATTAGATTTAGTGTTTTTGCCGGGTTAGCTCAGTCGTTAGGCGTTCGGCTAGAAGCCACAAGGTTCCTAGTTCGATACCGGTCCTCACCAACTCAGCTTAGGAGTAGCACATGGATCTGTGTGTAAAGTAAGGTGCTGATGGTAGGTGTGGCGCTCCGCCTCAGACGCAAAAACAATCTCCTTGGTCTAGCACTAATGAAAAGGGGATAGACTCCCTCGCTGTATGGCTCATGCCGACATTAGGCCGCCCCGACGACGACTACATATCGAAGCAGAGTTTAACTGATTTATATTTGAATTTTTCTTTTGGTTTCAATTTGTGTACGTAACTAAAAGGCAAACGAGTATATATATATATATATATATATATATAAGATAAATCTAATGAGTCAGACGAACCTACTATTAGTTTCGCTTAATGCTCTTCAAGGCTAAGATCTTAGCCCTGAAGAGCATTAAGCGAAACTAATAGCAGGTTCGCTGACTCATTAGATTTATCTTTATTATTTGCTCTACTTAGGTATTGAGCACTTTTTACTTATTAGCTTATTTTCCTAGCGGTTCTATGAATATATATATATATCTTATATACATATATATATACATATAAATTGTTTTTTCTTTTGGCCAAATACTGTACCAATAGATTACTTTTTGTTGGTACGACTATCTTGGTCTTTTCTTTTTTCAAAAAATTTTTTTTCTTCCCGGTTGATGTTTGGTAGTATATTTTTACAATCAAACTATTTGCTGGGTTTTTTCTCAACGCGAGGATTTACCAACACGCTTTATATATATATATATATATATAATATATATAAGAGTATATATACATATATACACAAGTTATAAGTTATATAAGTTAGAGTATATATACATACATACACATATAAGTTAGAATGAATATATATATAAGTTAAACTATATATAAAGTTCTTGGAATGAGAATTGGTGTTTGTTCTTTTTTCTTTAAAAGATTTTCAACATCAACCGCTTTCCCTCTATTCACTTTAAATCTCAAGGGTAGTTTGTTATGAGCTGACCCCACAAGTTGTTTAGGATATTCGACAGGGGAGGTAACTCCTTTATTAATTAAGGTTTTTTTTTCTTCTTCTTCTTCAGATTTCGTCTTAAAAGCTTTTTGGTTCAAGCTTTTGGGTAAGTAAGGTGAGGCCTGGTTGGCCCTCATCTACCACCGCCACCACCACCACTACCCCATAGCGACCCCCAGATTTTCGGCAAGGCATAAAGATAAGACGTTAGAGCTGAAGAAGACCCTTGTGAAAACTTTTTGTCAGAAAACGCCATTATATTTGCCAACAATAAGCACCAAAAGTTTGGGGTGGGGTGGGGGGTAAAAATAAAATAAAAATAGAACTGGCGCTTCCACCCGACACCCCCCTGTTCCCCCCAGCGAGCAAACAATAGCATGAAAGAAGTTGGAATAATCTCTTTACCAGGGTTCAATTTAGTTCAGTACAGATATTATATTGTTCTGGGAATTCTTCGACTCTGGGAAAAAAAAGAGGGGGTGTTGGATGAGGTAGTTTACGAATGGTTATGGGGGAGGGTGCAAAACGTACTTTTGTGTTAATTTTTTTTTCTTTTTAACCCCCGGTGGGACGACAAATCTTCAAAAGAACCCAGGATGAGGTAAGGACATATTGTTCAACATTTCGGTGAATTTTTAAAAAAAATGACAGGAGAGAGAGAGAGAGAGAGAGAGAGAGAGAGAGAGAGAGAGAGAGAGAGAGAGAGAGAGAGAGAGAGAGATTTTGCTATTGGGAAAGAATGCAAAGGTCATTTTTTCATTCATCTCACATATTCACTTTTGATGATGCATATACGTTTTTAGAGAATGTGCATGAAAATGTGAAAAGAAAAAAAAAAGGGAAAAGAAACGAAAAAAGTAACAAAAAACCCATACAAAACAACAACAACAAAAAACAGGTTTAAATTTTAACGTAGAACTTCTCACAAATTTACTATACAAGACAGGAGAAGGAAAACTCCGAATTAAAAACCAGCACTACTCCGCTTGTATTGCACGAATAAAAATGTATGGCATTTTTGTTGGTTTAGGGTTACTTACATACACCGTGGTACCTTGAGTTACGAGAGTCCCAAACTACGATGTTTTTTGGTTACGAGAGCCCCAAACTACGAGTTTTTTTGGTTACGAGAGCCCCAAACTACGAGTTTTTTTTTGGTTACGAGAGCCCCAAACTACGAGGTTTTTTTTTGGTTACGAGAGCCCCAAACTACGAGGTTTTTTTTTTTTTGGTTACGAGAGCCCCAAACTACGAGGTTTTTTTTTTTTTTTACGAGAGCCCCAAACTACGAGGTTTTTTTTGGTTACGAGAGCCCCAAACTACGAGGTTTTTTTTTTTTGGTTACGAGAGCCCCAAACTACGAGGTTTTTTTTTTTTCGTTACGAGAGCCCCAAACTACGAGTTTTTTTTAGTTACGAGAGCCCCAAACTACGAGTTTTTTTTAGTTACGAGAGACCCAAACTACGAGTTTTTTTTTGGTTACGAGAGCCCAAACTACGAGGGTTTTTTTTTTGCTACGAGAGCCCCAACTACGAGGTTTTTTTGGCTACGAGAGCCCAAACTACGAGGTTTTTTTTTTTGGCTACGAGAGCCCCAAACTACGAGTTTTTTTTTTTTAGTTACGAGAGCTCCAAATTACGAATTTTCAAGTTACGAGCTGTCACTTTGCTCAGTGTTGAGTGAGAAAATTTGAAGTACAAGTGAGCTTCAGATATGCTTAATAATTTCACTAAAAACATTTAAGTTTCCAAATTTATTACGTAAAAGAAAAATATCATTCATAAAAAATAAATAAAAATAAAAACATATTGCAGCACATAATTCATTGCATTCTATTTCATTATGTCTTAACTAGCACTTACTGTAGATATGATAATTTAATTATTACAACGTTTGATATGTTTACTTTAAGAGCTATTGCAATTAGTTCAATATGTACAAAGTATGATAATCTTGATTTAACTCTCACTTTTTTCTTTCTGTCCTTCTTTTCATTATGTTCGATTGAAACAGGTTACCGTTATCGTTTCCGCGCGTTCGCCTTTCTCTCTATCTTTCCCCTACTCTTTTTCTTGCTTTCTTTCTTTCTTATTATATTTTTCTGTATAGCATGTCCCTTTTTTTTAATAATAAATACGGAATGGCCCATAATTTAGCCGAGGTGATGACACTCATATGAAATAAGAATTTGGTGGATAAGCAACACCAGGTAATCAGGATTTAAATTTTTGCACTTCATCTTGGACGATTTGGACGGTCTGATTTTTAACCAGAATGTGTTGCAAGATGATAACGGTCGTACAATTAAGGAACACGAGTATTAATATATAGATACAGTACTATTTTTCTTATAAAAAAATAAAGTGTTTTGGGGGAGGGGCATGGCTGGAACGTATTAATGGCATTTCAGTTTATTTCAATAGGAAAAAAAACCTCGCAAAAAAGAAATAACGAACATAAAGAGTTGTTACAAACAAAAACAATTAATTCAAAGATCAAATTATTAGATTGGAGAAAACTTACTCACCATTATCTTGAAAAATAAGTAAAACAGTCCGGTTTTTTACAACACGGTCAGTTTCTTTACTGATATTTTTTTAGCGGAATTCTTTATTCATGGTTCTTTTACTAAAAAAAACTCTCGCATTGAAACTTATAAAAATCTTCTGATATAATTATTCAGACTCTTATCTTTATAGAAAAAAAAGTAAAAATTGTTTTTTGCCGGTTCATTTTTTCATATTTCATAAAATGGGGGGGGGGGGGGGGGACATCGTAAAAAATATTTCTCCTGATATATTTTAGGAAAAAAAACTATTTCAGACATATTTACATCCAAAAGTAAATAATTATGGAAATTTTCGTGAAAATCGGACCATTAATTGATTTTTCATAGAATTTTTTTAAAAAAGCCTCTAGTCATAACTTGTCTTTGGCTATGTTAAATTTCAATTGATTTAACGGCACAAAAAATGTAAATTCGTTCATAATTTTCATTATTTCCGTAAGCTGAATTTAAAAAAAAAAAATCATCCGGAGTTTATTTTTTTAATGTTTCTTCTTTCGAAGGGACAACAAATGTTCAAGATGATATTAACCTTTATGCACGTTCCGTTGTGTTAAATATAGGGGGGGGGGTTAAATTTCACAGGGAAAATTGGTGGTACCTAAAAGTTACATATTTACTTTTGATGATACAAATATTTTTTTAAGGTTGCGTATAAAAAAAAAATACTAGCCAAAAATAAAACAAAAAGGTTTAACGTCGAAGTTTTATCATACAAGACACTATCGCTTTTCCTTGCTGTTCTATAAAAAAAAAATACCTTAATTACTAGCAATTACTGAAGTCACAGAAAATGCTCTTTTTTTAGCGCAGTAAGTCGGTAAAACGTCTTAGCTACTAATCTACTAAGTTAAAACTATTATTAACAACACTATTCTAGCGGCATTGTAAGAAAATGATGACATCTTTTAAATTAACTAGCAAGAATATGCACCATCCGGGCGCAAATATTTAAGTTTTAAAGTAATGAAATATACATTAGAAAGACTAACAAAATTAAATAAGAACGCATATCAAACGATTACACTTATCTTAATTATATCTTAATTGGTTTCTACATAAAACTATTCATAGGATTGATTTTAATACGTTGGAGAATAAAATAATAATATTAGAGATCAATAACACTAACTATTTATTAAACCCCGTTCTGTTAAAACCAATATGCAAATTAACCACACCATATATTATGTAAACCTTTATTTCTTAAAAAATTGAGAACCCATCAAAAATTAATAAAACAATACGTTTTAGACATAAAATAACCCAACAAGGATTGACATGCCGTAAAATCCAACCAACCAACAGTAACCAGTATGCAGAGTTAAAAGGAATGTTATATTTCACACTTAGACAGTGAAAAATGGAGAAAAAAAATCATGCTAACTTATAGATGTCAATTTCATATAGCGGAGTTATTGCCAAGTTCATTATTAAAATTTTAAGTGGATAAGGGAAAATACTTTTTTTTTCATCAATTCAAAGAAAAATATTATTTTAAAACTACGAACAAAACTCACTAGAAAAAATATTTTTTTGAGTCTTAAGAAAATAGCTTAAATTTTCAAATAACTTTTTTCAGGTCTGGAAATTTTTGAATTTTTATTTTATTTTATTTTTCTGATGCAGTTTTCTGGATTTATCTTTCTAGAAATGTAAAAATCAGGGACTGGAAATTTTTTTTTTGTCAAATGAGCAAATATTGACTCCACCCACGCACGATCCTAACATTTTTTCAAGTTTATTTTTTTAACAAAATAACCTATTCATTATAAAATTAAGTCATTAATGAATAAAGTGTTGAAAATTTCATTAAAGTTGGACAATTTCCTGATTTTTGGTAATCGTTTTAGAATTTAAAAAAAAATGTTTTTTTAATTTATTTCTTCCCTAGAGTAAAATAGCACATACATACTAATCATTAAACAGAAGAATGAATGGTTTTCTTAGAAAGAAAAAAAAAAAATTAAAAACCGAAACCGAATCGAAGAATCGTGGTTCCAAGGAAAACTGAAATCAATATTGAAATCAAGTTTCGTAGTAGTACTTGTAGTCGCATCAATACTAATCAAGTAGCTAGTCATACTGTTAGAGAACTGCACGTTGACTTTTATTTATATTCCTGTACAAAAAGTAATAAACCCCTTTTCCGGATTTTTCAATGTTGTCTTGCCGAATCCAGTCACAACATAAAGAAGCCAACAGGGCAGTGAATGTGCCCAAATAAGCGACTGATTTTTGAAACTTGATCCGGGGAACCAGTGGTGCGTGATATCATTTCTTTATCATTGTTGTCTGAGTTTTTAAGAGCTGTTCTTTTTTTATGGTTGTCAACCAACCATTAAAAGACACATTCTTAAGTGTCACTCATGATTGTCACCCATTTTCATTGTCATATTGTTTGTCTATTTGGCTGTCCAATTACTTTTACTGACATCTATTTATAAAAAAAATAATGAACGGATTATGTTTATTGCTGTTGGCATTCTGACTGTTATACAAAAGACAGTGAATGTCTCTTAATAAATAAAAAAAGCAGACCCCAAAGTGTTCACTTGAAGAACTGTCGTCTCAGTCTAGTCTACCTGCAGAATCACCCCCCCAAAAAAAAAACAGCCACATAGAAGAATTGTTACATCATGATTGATTTTAACGGCATGTCACCCATCTAGGGTTATTTCATGCCTAGATGTTAGGGGATTCACGTTCATTGTATGTTCATATTTAGATAGTAAATTCTTTAAAAAATATTTTGGCAAAGTCTTATCGAATACGAATACAGAAAAACAAGTAAGATATTAGCTAGATTAAGCTACTATTTCCTCTTGCTCAACTTCACTTGCACCACACAAGTGATAGTTTAAAATGTGAGAGATATTTCTGTCTCACGCTGTATATTAGACACATGTTAAAACATTAGCTAGATGGAGCTACCATTATCACTTACCTAAGTTCATTTCTACCACCCGAGTGACAGTTTAAAATGTGGGACCCAGCATTATAATGGAGCTATCATTTCCACTTGTACCAGACAAGTGATAGTTTAAAATGTGGAAGGTATATGTGCCGCACCCTGCATTATAATGGAGCTACCATTGGCAGTTGCCTAAGTTCACTTGCACCATCCAGTGGGAGGTATTTCTGCCTCACCCTGTAGGTAACTAATTTTTTTCAAGGTGTAAAAACGAAAACTCACTCAACCTTTTCATTCAGTAACAGAGAGAGAAAAAAACAAAAAAACGTCCCAATGTAATAAGCATTACATACTGGAGTGGTGTATGAGGGGGGTATTCAGTGGAGGGGGGGTATTCAGTGGAGGGGGGGCGAGGGGGGTGCTAAACAATAGGCAAACAGTTTGCACTGTTTGATATCAGAAATGCTAAACAACAATCATTTGTTCTCTGTTGTCACCTCGGTTATTGTTCAGATTTTGTCTTATTGTCACACCATTTGTAAAGAAACAAATTACCAAGGTAGATATCGACCAACATGCAACTGACAAGAAAGAACAACAAAAGAAGATAAATACACCAAACAACTGGATTCAATTTTTTTTTTCACAAGTCATTTTCATAAATATGGTAAATGTATTTATTTCATGACAACACAGGTGTGTACATTAAACCTGATTTTGTCAATTGTGTTTATTATCCGGCATGGATATATATATATATATATATATATATATATATATATATATATATATATATATATATAAAGTAGTCGCGTCTGATTTGGTATGTTATTTAATATTTTAAATAATATAGAAAAATAAAAAAATTCTAAAATAGAATAAAATTGTAATATGCGAATTCTTAGTAAATTTAAAATTTGCTAAATTATTTTAGGCTTAACCCCTCTTTCCCCTTTCTCTCTCACACCCTAGCGTTCATAAAATTGTTTTAGTCCGGTCATGAACTGGGTACGTTTGCTAGTATATATATATATATATATATATATATATATATATAATGGCAGCAAATTCGTGTTCGAGTATTGCCACTGCTTGATAAAAAAAATTTCTTTTAAAGTCAAAAGTTCAAAAAGTTCAAAGGTGAGCTGCGCGAATCTTGCACATCTTCCCACATTCACAAGTTATTCCAGGGAGCACAGGGTATTGTATTGGTCCATTTCGCCGATGCACAGTTTGGTAACTCATCAGGCCAGCTCTGCTCAGACAAAGCCTTCCGCACTGTTCACACAGTAGACCGATTTGAAGCCCTTGCTCGTCTACTGCTTTCTGAACATCTCGTTTTAACCGTTCATGTTGCATACGATTGGTCTCAAATTTCTTTGTGCCTTCCTGCAAAATTTTTTCAAGGTTGACTTCAAGCAATCCTTGTACCTATTCTCAAGTTTTTGAGCCAAACGCTTTCCGTATGCAAGTTCCCCATAGAGCAGTTGTTTAGGAAGTCGCCCATCGTTACTAAATGCCCACTCCACCTCAATCTATGCTTGGTTATAAGAGCTTCTATACTGAATTCCTTACGAGAGGGTTTTTACCCGGTAATAAAGGACTATTTGCTCGTAAATTCCTACCATAAAATAAACTGAACCCCCATTTTATGTCCGTGTTTTTGTATTAAATGTTTTATTTTTCTTGCACCCGTTATGTTACAATACAAAATATATTTTCTTTATTTTAATATTCATTTCAATGTGCATATTCTAAAAGTTTTTATTTTTGTGAGAATGTTTAGTTTTAAAGTGGGAGCTCGTTTTACAATTTAGGCATAAATTGGATCCTCCTTTTATGACCGTAATTTTGTTTTTTCGTCGACGAGGATTAAAATCTGACGTTTTTATTTTAGAGTATCAAAGCCAAAAAGAAAAGAAATAACAACAAAAAGTAATATTCAACTTTTTACTCGTAAATTCCGGCCATAAAATTAGGCTTGGGCATTTTATGGTAGGAATTTACGAGTAAAAAGTTGAAGTGTAAAAACGAACCCCCACTTTAAAACTAAGCATTCTCACAAAATAAAAGCTTTTAGAATATACACATTGAAGTGAATATTAAAATAAATAAAGGAAATATATTTAGTATTGTAACATAACGGGTGCAAGAAAAATAAAACATTTATTCCAAAAACACGGACATAAAATGGGGGTTCAGTTTATTTTATGGTAGGAATTTACGAGCAAATAGTCCTTTGTTACCTTTTACCCTTCTACGGGAGATACAGTCAGTGTATTCTAAGTCTTACTGACAGGGTCAGAGTGAACCTGGCAGTAATGGAAATGAACAGGTACTCCACACTCCCCAGATCTCGAAAACTGGCGCCTCACCATCAGATGCAGTTTAGTGTCATACCCAGGATAATCCTTTTTTTCGGGGAGGGTGTCAATTGGGGTCTTCTTACCCATTTGCAGGGGATACAATCAGTGTATTCTAAGTCCTGCTGACAGGGCGGTTCCTTATCAGAGCACTTAGTGCATTTCTATTCTAATTGGTACAACCACGATCGTCCATTTTTTTTTTATGCCTCAAGAAAATTCCATCTTAACATAGAAAATCACATTAATTCTAGGATTAGCATCAAAGCAAATAAATATTCATGTAAAAACGGTCGGATTAAACTAAGTTCTAACTCATCTGTGTTTCATCAGCTACTAATTTAAGTTAGCAGTGGTGCATATCAGATCTTTAACTGAAACTAAGATTGGCAGAAATGCAGGAGACTATTATACCCTAATCTATACAGTGGGTCAACCGGAAGAAGGGCTGTTTTAGGGAAGTGCAGAAAATTAATTAATCATTTTTATTTGTTGGGGTCTGGCACAGTTTTGTAAAGAATTAGACACCCCATAAACCTGTTGGGGTGTTGCTATAGCAGCCGTCCATGATGATATTAATGCTTCTATTTGAAAAAAAGAGAGAAGGTTTCTAATCAACATTTTATAGTTATCTCTACATTCTCTACTATATTGAGAATATGGAGGATTAAAAATAAATCCCGCCCTGTCGGCTGGGGCGTTAGGATGCACCGACTGCACCTCTGCAGAGGGGTAAGACTCCCCCAATGGGGCCACCTGTTGGCCGTGGGTGCCGACCCGTGATGCTTAAGGATAGAGCCAAGGTAGATGAGCAGTTCATGACATGCAATACTCCACTTTGGCCCTATCTTGGCTAGACAGGCGGCCAGAGAGGCCTCCTCCAATCAATCGGCTGGTCACGTCAAGCCCTAGCACCTATATGATTTTCCCAACCCTATTGCCCTTATGGCAAGCCCCAACCCCTTTTTATCATATGGGTGTTAGAAGGCGGTGGCTGCGGGTCTACATGTCCTGGGAATGACGTTAAACTCTATCTGATGGTGAGGTTCCAGTTTTGGAGGTTTGGGGAATGTGGAGCACCCCTTCATCACCATTGCTCCCTGGTCCACTCTGACCCGGAGTGGTAGTACCTGTTAGGGTCCCATCTATGGGTTAAATAGAAAAACATGAGTTGATAAACAAAATTGTATTATCCATTAAGAATTGATTTATTTCAAAACTTTATCGGCATTAAATGACCCACTGAGGTTGATATGCCATAAACAAACCAAACCAAAACTAAAAATACCCCCCCCCCCCAAAAAAAAAAAAAATTCACAAAATTATCATCCAGTTTCAAATTGGACTAAAAGTTGCTTCATTCTATAAGTCATAGCAGTTTAAGATTATTGTTTTAATAAATTCTAATAAGCATTATATGGTTATAATTGTTAAACTGAGAATATGTATGATTAAAAATTGAGATTCATACTCCACAAAAACATAATCTAGTCACAAATTGAATGGTTGGTTTAATGGCATATCAATACTTGTTGGTTATTTAATACCAAATCTTATTTTTATATATATATATATATATATATATATATAAATTATATGATTTATTTAATAAATAATTTTCTTTAACTTCATGTGTATTAAAAAATTGGTAAAAATAATTTTCATTGACTTCATGTGCAGAGGTGCAGTCAGCATATTCTACAGCCCTTAAGTTAAATTCGTCGGGGCGGCCTAATGTCGGTATCAGCCATGCAGCGAGGGAGTCTATCTCCTTTTCACTAGCGCTAGACCAAGGAGATTATTTTAGCGTCTGAGGTGGGGCGCCACACCTACCATCAGCTCCTTACTTTACCGCACAGAAACCGGTCAAATTAACTGGAAATTCCTTTAGTGTTTTAGATGTATAGCTTTAATTAAAGTCGTGCTATGGTGTGCTTTTTTTTTTTTTTGCTGAGTTCTTATTACATACAAGCATAATGAGAATTTTAGAAATAGATAGATTATTTGATATTTCAAAAAAATTTAAAAAAATAAAAAAAATGTTGGTTTATAATAGTTATTGGCTTCAAACAAGAAGAATATTAATTTTTTTTTTTTTTTCAATTTGAGAGGAAAATCTAAAAAGGAAAATTTTTTTTCTCGTCAATTATTAATTTTGGCTATTTCATTGATTAGTTATTTCTTTGTGGAAAAAAAAAATTGCTAATCTTCAGGAGAGAATTTAATTTATAATTTTTTTTTTTTTTTCCATGACTTTCTAATATTGTGAGGAATTGAAAAATAGAAAAAATAACCCCCCCCCTCCGAAACACCTGATGTTTTCAAATATGAATGTTGAAAAATCTTTCTTTTAAAATTTTTTTATTTATGTTTGTTTTCTGTGTCCCCCCCCCCCCCGCTAAAAAAACAAACAAACAAAAAACAAAACAAATAATAATAATAATTTTTCTAAAAAGACAAACAAAAATAAATAATAATACTTCCCAGTATTTATTTATTGGCTGTGTAAAATTATTAGTTATCTTTTTAAATTATTTTTTTAAAGTCTTGAGCTTAATGTTTTTGCTTTCACAGGTGAAATATATCCTCTGTCAAATGTTAGTAATGCAGGGTTCATCAGAATGATTTCTTGGGTTTAGAATGTAAATAAAAATATTGGTACACACACACACACACATATATATATGTATGTATGTATGTATGTAAGCAATGTATTTCTCAAATATTATTCCATTCCAAGCTGCAATTCATGCAGGTGTCTTTGAAAAGCATTAATTTGAATATGCTTACCGATTTTGTTTTTCGATAATCTAAAATGGTACCTGTGGACTTATACTAAGTTAAAACTTAGATTTTTTTCTTGGTGTGGTGGACCCGTAGATCTCGTCAGATCATCCACCTGCGTTCCCCAAAGTCTCCCAGTCATCTTGCCTCGGCTTGTCACTGATACTTGACTTTGGGGAAGAAGAGCATGCGGTGCGTGTCGCACAAGGCCTGACTGGCTGGAAGCATGCAGATGTGAATCTACATATGGCGAGACTTGTGACCTACTTAACGTCACAGCCTTGCTGATTAAAATATTTATATGGTTGGAAATAAAATAAGATAATCTTTCTAAATATATAATTTGTATGTGTTTTTATCCATTGAATTATTTTTTACGACTAGTTAAAACAGTATTTTGCTTCAAGCAGCCGAAAATGCATAATATGAACAAAGATGCTGGACTGGTTTTGTTTAAAAACATTTGGTGTTATCTAAATTAATACTATATATATGTATACATCCAATATTAAAATGAAAATGTTGAAAAGTAGTAAACTTGGAAAACTTGTGGTTCAAGATTCAATATTAGTAACAGTTAATTGTCTTAATTTTTTTTCAATTAGGTGTAAATTTGATTTATTATTTTCATTTCTATAATAAAATTTCTCCTTTTCTATTGCTTCTTCAGCACAAATATGATAAATTGAATGTTTTCTTCATCTTGTAAATTGTTTAATTACACTCTGCATATCTCATCTCATTTATTTATGCTTGAGATCTTTCTTGAATTTCTACATTTCCATTTAAGAGTTAGTGTGTACTATTTTAATTTATTCAATGCCTCTAACCCTTCTGATGTGAGAATCCCAAGTCTGGTTTTCCTGGACTGATTTATCAAACAATATCAACTTCCGAAAAGAAACTGAGTAAAGGGGGGGGGGCGTTGCCTAAAGCCATTAACTCAGTAGGCTAAGATCAAAAGTTTTGATCTATCTACAGCTCAGATGTTCATAGATTGATGATTTTATAAACAACACTATGTGATATGATGGGTTTATCTGAAGATACAGGTTTTAGGAAAAGTTGACCAACGGCTATAGAGAGAGAGAGAAAGTGAGTGAGAGAGAGAGAGAGAGAAAGTGAGTGAGAGAGAGAGAGAGAGAAAGTGAGTGAGAGAGAGAAAGTGAGAGAGAGAGAGAGAGAAAGTGAGAGAGAGAGAAAGAGTGAGAGAAAGTGAGTGAGAGAGAGAGGCTGGGATCAACAATTTTAATCTATGACTGAGAGTAACACAGCAGTATTTTGATACACTGTTGATTCAAAAGATATGAGCTCAGAAGAGACAGAAAGAGTAGCTGAAGGCGAAAAAGCTTACTTGATGTAAACAGTTCTAAAGACAATTTGATCATTTTTTTTTCTTCCTCTGCAGTTTACCTTTTGTTTTATATATATATATATATGTATATATATATATATGTATATATATATGAAAGATTAAATAAACATAATCCTTTGATTTCTGTTCATGCTAAATATAAATGAAAGATACTGAACTGAACAAATGGAATTGAGAACTTTGTGATGGCTAAAGCAATAGTTACCATCACACACACACACACTATATATATATATATATATATATATATATATATATATATATATATATATAAAAGTTTTCTTTGAAATCGATAAGACAAAAAAACAACATCTTTTTGTTTTTATCTTTTATACGCATTGTAATTGCCCTCAAATTATTAATATATTATAATATATATATATATATATATATATATATATATATATATATTAAATTTTTTACTTGAAGGCACTTACAATGCATGTATCGCATAAAATTCGATACTTTTTCTTATAGAAAATGAACTTGATAAGTGTAATCCCGGCAAAGGATCGCTCGGTGTGTAGAATATCGTACAGACTGTTTCGACTTTATTAAGTCTCATCAGCGATATATACTAACGACTTCCCTCCGACAGAAATCGAAACCGGAACCTCAGCAGGCATAGTGAAACACTATACCGCCCTGGCCACAGTACACAGCTAACAATCCCAGCGAAATTAACCTTATCAAATGATACTACATGCCTCTACCATAATAGGTAAGGGGGCGTTTTTGAGAGAATAATAACATATATATATATATTTACCAAACCCTCTGCACAATTTCTTAATTTTTCAAGTAGAGTTTAACCGGTTTGAATTCAATTTTCCTTCTCCTAGACTGGTTGCCAGGTTAAAGAGCCAACTCTGCCCTACAATCTATCCATAGTTAGAGGAAGAATAGTTGGATGCATACCTTTCGCAAGGGTATCAGCTTGCTGAAATGCAAACAACCTCATCCAAGATTTGAACTCATCTCACCATGTCCATTTCAAACGACGGTAACCATTACATCACGTGCTCCCACTCGTTTTTTTAATAATATACAATAGTGTAAACTTTTGTACACAGTTTAGTTTGTTAGATTTTACAGCATGTCAACCCTTGTTCGGTTATTTTATGCCAAAGATGTTTTGTTTTATTCATTCTTGATAGATACTCAATTTCTTCTTTTTAAACCCATTTTTTAAAGACATTTTTTATAACTTATTTTTTTCTATTTAACCTATAGATGTAACCCTAATAGGTACTACCACGCTAGGTCTGAGTGGGCCTAGGAGTAATGGTGATCATGTCAACACTTGTTGGGTTATTATTTATGCCAAAGACTGTTTGTTTTATATATTCTTGATGGATACTCAATTTTTTTATACACATTTAAAAAAATCATTTTTCATCTATTTAACCCATAGATGGGACCTGTACAAGTACTGCCACTCCGGGTCAGAGTAGACCTCCGAGTAATAGTGCTCAAGGGATACTTTCACAGAGCTCCAGAGTTAGAACTTCACCATCAGATAGAGTTTAACAGGACTACTAAGACCCTCAGCCACCACCTTCTAGCACATATATAATAAAAAGGATTGGGGGTGGGTTACCATAAGGATGATAAGGGCAACAGGACAATCATATAGGTGCTAGGGGTTGATGTAACCAGCCAATTGATCAGAGAGTGCCTCTCCGACTGCACATCTAGCCTAAATAAGGGCCAAAGTGGAGTGTTGCATGTCATGGGCTTTCTCAACCACCAGGGTTCCACTTCCCAGTTTGGTGACCTACAAAGATTGAAGAAAGCTTCAAAGAATCATAACATCTTTTGATATTCAGTAAGAGATCCTTTCATGACTGGCAAAACCCAAGTGGAACAAAAAGGGGTTTTGCCACAACAGCTGCTGGAGAAGATCTAGCAACTAGAAGAAGGGGAGCTTTGCATTTATAGGACTGCGTGTTCCCTTCTGCTATTGCTCAAGAAATAGAAGCTGCCCTCAAAGACCTTGTGACACCATGTCTCCTCCCTATCAGCAGCCCCTGCTGGCTACTCATAGGGGTCTATTCTCTAAGAAATGAGAATCCTTTTTAAAGAATTCTTTTAACTGTATCTTTTCTCTGCTACCTTCTGCTCCACTGGTCAGAGACTAGTTTGTTGAAAAGGAATGTCTTTAGCATACCCATCATAGATAAATTGTTTTTTGTTTTTTTTGTTGTTTTTTTTTTAATTTGATAGCTTCAATGTTTGTTTTTATTGGTTGACTTGAGGGATTTAGTAGAACCATTTACTCAGTTTTGTCCCTAAGTCCAAGGAAATTGCTTTATGGGCGGAGCTTGTTGATTCTGTAGCATGATTTGGTATTTACTAACAATTTTTTAAATTTATTTATGAAACTAGCAAGAATATGCGCCCTCCGCACATAATTATTCAAGTTTTAATGCAATGAAATATAATTAGAAAGACCAACAAAATTAAATAAGATCACATATAAAAAGATTACACTTATTGGTTACCTAAAAAACTAATGTTTAAATCGAACTTAATGGACCTAAATTCCACCATTTTATGTCACCCCACGAGAGAGAGAAAAAAAAAAAAAAAAAAAAAAAATCAGGGAATTAACCGAATTTAATGAAATTTTTAGTGTTGATATATTAATGAATAAACTATAGAACACACCAGTTATTTTATTTAAAAACGTTTACATTTTTTCAGGTCAGTTAACTTTAAACCACATATCTTTGAGGCATAACATAGATTCTCAAAGATACGTGGTTCAAAGTTAACTGACCTAAAAAATAAAATTTAAAAAAATAAAAGTTTTTAAATAAAATAATTTAGCAAGAAAAAAATTAAATTTCTTAATAGACTTATTTTGTGAAATCAGCCTTGATAGTAAATTTCTCATTCGAGGAGAAATATAAAAAAAAAATGTCTACCATAATTGTGAATTCCATTATTTTTGAAAGTTTCAATTAGATCACATGTTATTCATCTTTCTAATGAAGTAGTTAATCCAAATTTATCCAATCTCTCCCTGTAATCTTTAACTCTTTTTATTAGTTTTGTTACTCTTCTTTGTGTGACCCAATCCTAATCTAATTGTCTTGGTATAAACCCTAAACAACTTCCTGTCTGAATAATTAAAGAAAGAAACAAAAAGAATAAATAAAAACAGCCTACCTCATTAGCATAATGGAAGACCTTGGCTGCTGGATGCATGACCAGTGGTTCAAGAGGACCAATTTTTGGATTATCCCATCCATTTTCGGATGTCCATTCAATGGTCAGCATGTGATCACTGAAATGTTTTCCAAAGACGAGATCACTGGCTGGGGGTTTTGGCTTCGGATCATCTGTTG
>CM042137.1:44506609-44511609 GCA_023376005.1 Doryteuthis pealeii | reverse complement strand
CTATTAAAAAACATTCTTATGCAATTTTACTTTGTTTAAAAAAAAAAATAAGAGGAGAGAAAAAAAGAAAATATTATTTTTGCTTTTTTGTCTTTTAATATTGTAATTCTGTATTTTTAAAAGACTTAAAGTATTTTTTATTTCTATTTGTTTAATACTTTTTCTTTAATTTGAAACCTTTAAATTTTTTTTGATTTAATTTTTATTTTCAGACTTTCTTTTGTTTTAATGTTTTGACAAGTGGCTTGTGATTTTTTTTGTTTTTACATTCTTAATTATTTTTCTTCTTTTTTTAAACTATTTTTCTTACATTCTTGATTTTTTCTTTTTTTTTTTAAATATTTTTTCTTACATTTTGAACTCTTTCATTTTTTTTTTGTCATTTTTTTTTTTTTTTTTTTCCTTTTGTTAGTCTTTGTTTAATTCTTTTTATTGTTTTCTTTTTGTTTTCTTTTTTTTTAAATACTTTTTTAAATTTTGAACAATTTATTTTTTTGTCATTTTTTTTTCTTTTTTTTCCTCTTTTCTCACGTTAGCCTTTTTTTTTTGTTAAATTTAAAAAAACCTTTTCTCTTTTTTTCCTTTATTTTTCAAGCAAATTTTGGTCAATTTGTCATTTTGTTGTTATTTTCATTTATTTCTTACTTTCCAAATTCTTTCATCATTTCCAATATTTTACAACTTTTTATCTTCATTCTTTAAGCCTTCCATTTCATTGTATCTTTTTATTTTTCCTTTTTTTGGTCTTTCCTCCCACCCCCATTTCAAATGTCTGGAACAAAAATTCCACAATTGGTTTGTCATCTTCCTTATTTCTTTGATTTTTCTCATCTGTCTTAAATTTGCAAACTATTCCTAAATTCTTCTCCATTCCTTCCTCAATCTATTTTACTTTTGCCTAGGGCCACAACAACTATCAAGTTTTCTATTCACAGCAGGGTTAAAAACAAATAAATAAAAAAAGATTCTAAAAGGTTTAAATTCCCACTAATTTGCATGCATACATTAGAAGAGGAAGAGAAAGAAGAAGAAGAAATGTTAAAGTGAGAAGAAGAAGGCAAGAGAAGATGAAGAAGAAGGTGAGAGAAGAGAGAAGAAGAAGAAGAAGATGAGAAAAGATGAAGAAGAAGAGAAAGAAGAGAAGAAGAAGGCGAGAAAAGATGAAAAGAAGAGAAGGCGAGAGAAGAAGAAGAAGGCGAGAAGAAGAGAAGAGGAAGAAGAAGGCGAGAGATGAAGAAGAAGAAGGCGAGAGAAGAAGAAGGGAGTCTATCCCCTTTTCACTAGTGCTAGACCAAGGAGATTGTTTTTGCATCTGAGGTGGAGCGCCACACCTACCATCAACTCCTCATACACTGAGTTGGCGAGGGCTGGTATCGAACTAGGAACCTTGTGGTTTCTAGCCGAATGCTCTACCGACTGAGCTAACCTGGCCCTTAAATCTAATAACTAATAACCGAATAACTTGACCAATTCTCAGTCAAATCTCAAATTTTAACACATGTGTAGAAACAACAAATATTTTTCTTAAATTTTATTGTTTAAGACTTAATCAATTTCTATTGGTTGGTTTAGTTTATTTCTTTAACAACATACCGACTCCTTTAGCTCAGTTGATAGAGCACATGCCTAAGAATGGCAAGGTTCCTGGTTCAATACCAACCCTCGCCAACTCAGCATATGAGTAGCATAAGGATCTGTGTGGTAAAGTGAGGACCTGATGATAGTTGTGATGCTCCATCTCAGACACAAAAAACAATCTCCTTGGTCTAGCGCTAGTGAAAAAGGGTTAGACTCCCTCGTTGTCTGGTTGATACCGACTTTAGGCCAATTAATTTAACTCTTTGCCTACTTTAAACCACCCACAGCTTGCATACCATAACCAAACAAAGTATAAAAACTGATGGTTAGTTCATTATAATTGAGCAGAAGGACTCAGATTATAATAATGATATGACTTTAACCATGACTAGGTAACCAGTCTAGGAGAAGGACAACTCTGAATACATACCTGTTAAACTCCACACAAGAAATTGATCTTGTGTTGCATCCTACTTGTACAGAGGGGTTGGTAATTATATATATATATATATATGGGACCCTAACAGGTACTACCACTCCGAGTCAGAGTGGACCAGGGAGCAATGGTGATGAAGGAGTGCTCCACATTCCCCAAAACTAGAACCTCACCATCAGATAAAGTTTAATGTCATTCCCAGGACATGTAGACCCTTAGCCACTGCCTTCTAGCACCCATATGATAAAAAGGGTTAGGGCTTGACATAAGGGCAATAGGGTTGGAGCAATCATATAGGTGCTAGGGCTTGACATAACCAACCGATTGATCTGAGGGGGCCTCTCTGACTGCCTGTCTAGCCCAAGTAAGGACCAAAGTGGAATATTGCATGTCATGGACTGCTCAACCACCTGGGTTCTGTCCTTAAGAACGGCCAACAGGTGGCCCATTAGGGGAGTCTTACCCCTTCTGCAGAGGTGTAGTCGGTACATTCTAACGCCCCAACCGACAGGATGGAGAGACATGAGTACATGTCATATTGACACAAACATGTGTGAGGTAGATGCAAAAAATAGAGTGGCCTGGCACCTTAACGTTAAGCAAGGCACGGAGAGAGGTGAGACGGAGAGGAGAGTAGCCTCGACAGCAAAGAGAGCCAGAAAGAGGAAGAAAGACAGCCGCCCCAGAAAGCATCACAGTTTGTGTGCATTCAGTGCACAAAAGACCAGAAATTGGCCTGCAGAGTCACTTGCACAGATGCAGATAATTTTTTTTCTTTTGGACACTACACCATTGTCCTTAGTGGACGGAAAGGTGCCAACATATTTATATATATATATATATATATATATATATATATATATATATATGGAGTTTCCATGAAGTCTCATTGCAGGTTGAAAATGTATCAACAAAGATGATCGTCATGTTGAAGTGCAATAATAAAAAAAATACATTAATAATAAAAATTCAAGAGTTGAAATTTTATGTTTTTCACAAAAGGATTTTTATCATTTGTACAATGTGAGTTATTAAATGTTCAATTTTAAAACTGTTTTAAGACTTTGTGGACACCCTGTATATATATAGGTATATTTCCTATAACTCTAACATAAACAAAGGGGAACCACTCTTGACTGACAAATTATTTTATTTATTTATTGATCTACTAGAAAAAAAGAAGGTTAGTGTTAGAGT
Organism: Doryteuthis pealeii; assembly: GCA_023376005.1. Lineage (NCBI taxonomy): Eukaryota > Metazoa > Mollusca > Cephalopoda > Myopsida > Loliginidae > Doryteuthis > Doryteuthis pealeii. The sequence goes on along the minus strand of CM042137.1, from coordinate 44,508,398 downwards.
TAGTTTAATGGGAAAATAAATAATGTATCAGTCAAGAGTGGTTCCCTTTGTTTATGTTGGAGTTATAGGAAATAACCCATATATATATATATATATATAATATATATATATATATATATATAAACTTCACAGAATGCCAACTAAGTGTCTTGAGTTTTGTATGATCCAGTTCATTATTTTTCAATATAAGTAAATTCTTTTTTTTAAAACCAATACCAAATAAAAGACCATATTTACTACAGAAGATGAAACATTACAACAAAGACATAAAAACTTGGCTAATGTGAATCTTGTTTAAAAAGCTAAAGGCTTCATTTGTGCCAGGATTTTTTTGAAAAAAAAAAAAAAACATCTTTTATTTTCTTTTTAAATAAAATAAAATTTCAATAGTTTCAATCTTAGACCAAATAGAGACCACTTAACCGGTTTTATTGATGTTCCAAGAAAAATCAGAAATCCAAAAGAATGCCAAGTTGAAAGAATCAATAATCAAGGAGCTTTTCTTAATTAACACTATTTAGAAAACATCAGATGAACTAAGGAAAGCTTTAACTGTACAATCATAAAAAATAAATTTCAAGAAAGGTGTGAAACATTTGAAAAAACAGATCTGAAGGTTTTGTTGAAATTCACCTTATAAGTCTCTTTCTCCGACAGAGCATCTAATTTTTCTTTTTTTTTTAATGAATAATAAAAATTTTAAAAAATAAAGAGAAAGAGAGAGAGAATTGATTGCAAAAATGTTCTAAAAAAAATAAATAAAAAATAACTCAGAGAATAGGAAAGAAGTTTGAATGAAAAAGTTGAATAAACGAAAAACCAGTGAGAAAAAAAATGGAGGATGGTGATAAAAAGAAAAACAAAATAGAAGAAGATGAATTTAAAAAAAAATAGAGGCAAAAAAGGAAGTAACTGGATAAAGGCAGACAAGCTAAGAGGAGGAGGAGGAGAAGAGAATAAAACAAGTAAATAACAAAAGTGCAGATGTGGGGGGAAAGTTAGAGGAAGAAATAGAAGAGAGAAAGAGAAAATAAATGATAAAGTAGAGAGAGAGAAAAATGGAGAAAATGAATTTTAAAAAAATTGGGAAGTAAATGGATAAAGGCAGACAAGCTTGGAGGAGGAGAAGGGGGAGAGAAGAAAACAAGTAAATAACAAAGGTGCAGAAGTGGGGGGGGGGAGTTAGAGGGAAAATAGTAGAGAGAAAGAGAAGATTAATAATAAAATAGAGGGAGTAAAAAAAAATTAAAAAATATATATAACTTTTAACTTGATGCCATCTTATCTATTTTTGTTAAATGTCTTATTTATCTCCATTCAGCAATTCATTCATCTTTTTTATTTCTCACCTTTTCTTCTATGTGAATACCCTAATTTACTCTTAAACTTATCTTTAGATTTTTATTTTATTTTTAAAAAGAATAAAAGGGGGCAAAACAGGCAGAATTATACATGCAAGAGAATGGGGTGGGGGTACAAAATGCCACTAGATAAGTATAAATAAATAAAGCTAAAAACAGACTGAGGTTAGTTATATATTTACTCGATAAAGAAATATACATTCACAGATAATCTTGAAAGTAGTTATTAAAAGATATATAAGAAAATTAACATGTTATAAAAAAAATTTGGGAAGTGTACTTATTTATGGGTGATATATATATATATATTGTGAGAAGATAAATGGAAAAGCATGAATATATATGTATGGATAAAATTTAATCTAATACATTTCATCCATTCAAATATATTTATGTTTTTCCATTTATCTTCCCAACATAGGTCAGAT
>CM042137.1:44484109-44501609 GCA_023376005.1 Doryteuthis pealeii | reverse complement strand
ATTGGGAAAGAAAGGTAGGGAGAGGAAGGGGGAAGGTGACTGGGAGAGAAAATTAAGAAAGGGGTAAAGTGATGGAAAGAAATTGTAAGAAGTAAAGACAATAGAAAATGAGAGAGAAAAAAAAAGGTGAAAGAGAAAGAGTGTAAGAAAAGTTAAAGAGAAAAAAAAAGGAAGAGAATAGAAAAAAAAATTTTTTAAAGAGAAAAAATAGAAAGAGATAGAGAAAGAGGAAAGGAGAAAGAAGAAAAAATGTGCAAAAAAATAAAAAATAGGAAGTTGAAGAAAATGTGAGGGATGAAAAGTGTATAGCAAAATATAGGGTACTAAAAAAACATAAAATTAAAAATAAAAAAAAACAGGGATATGAAAGAAGCAAAAAGAAAAAAATTATAAAGAAAAAAGTAAAAAAGTATTATGAAAAAAGAACAATTATGAAAAAAATAAAGAGCAAAGAAAGTTTACTTCAAAAAAGAAAAAAAAAAAAAAAAAGAGGAGAAAAATGTTGTGGAAAATAGGAAATAAAAAAGAAATTAAGAAAAAAAAAAAGAAAAGGAAGTGAAAAGAGAAATAAAGGAAAATGTGTAAAGAAAAAGATAGGAAAATAAAATGAAATAAAATAAAAAAGAAAGAACCAAATGAAAGAAAAAATAGAGAAATAAGTAAAGAATTATGAAAAGATGAAAAGAGAAAGAATTTAATTAGAAAAATAAGAAAAAAGATGGTAGAATTAATATAGAAAAAGATAGGGTACTTAAAATAAAAGAAAAAAAAACAGGTATAAGAAAGAAAAAATATGAATTATGAAAAAAAAAAAAAAAGAAAAAATGAAAGAAGAAAGAATTAAACTAGAACAAAAGAAAAAAAGAAAAAAAAGAAATAAGAAAAATAAGAACAAAGAAGGTAGAATTAATAAAAATACTTTTTTTTTTATTAATTCTACCTTCTTTTTCTTTTTTATGAATTATGAAAAAAAAAAAGAGAAGAAATGAAAAGAGAAAGAATTAAATTAGAAAATATTGATTAAAAGAAGAAAAAGAAAAGAGAAAAAAGAAGAAATTAGAAAAAAGAAGAAAAAGAAAAGAGAAAAAAGAAGAAATGAGAAAAGAAGAAAAAGAAGAAAAAGAAAAAGAAATAAAATAAAAAAAGATAAAAAGGTCGAATTAATAAAAAGGTAGGAAAAAAAAATCGGCAATATGGCACTTTAAAAGAACTTTTCAGTTTTTCCTAATGACTTTTGTGAACTCTTTCTCTTATTATAACGGTTGGATGTTGGGTCAGATTCAGAAGCTGGAAACTTATTGCTTTACTAATGGACATTTAGGGAATATCCCCACTAACCTTTTCCAATCTCACATTCCTTCTATTATTAATATCATTCTTATTAATATCATTCTTCTTATTATTATTAAAGTCATGAAGTGAGTGAACAGCAATACCTACGTCTCATTGCAGAGAAGCAGACAGCTTTATATAACATCAGTCTATGCTAATATGTATATTCCATATTAAGAACGCAGTAGTACACCCATTTAATAACTGAGAAATAAGCAACCAAACACTTCCTTTCACTCAGTTGCCCTTTTCTATGCAAATTTTGTTTGTGTTTGGGGAATATTTGTCTGAGTAGCTGAGTCAGTAGAGCAGTCGCCTGGGATTTGCAAGGTTCCAAGTTCAATACCAGTCCTTGTAAACTCAGCACATAAGTGGCACAGCTTTGGTTGGTTGGGTTTTATGGCATGTCAACCCTTGTTGGATTATTTTATCCCAAACAAGTTTTGTTTAATTAATTCGAGGGTGAATTCAAGTTGTTTTAAAACTCAATTTTTTAAAAACTCATTTTTTCTATTTAACCTATAGATGGGAGCCTAACAGGTACTACCACTCTGGGTCAGAGTGGATCTAGGAATAATGGCAATGAAGGGATACTCCAGACGCCCCAGAGCTCCAGAATTGAAACTTCACCATTAGATGCATTTCAACATCATACCCAGGACAATGCAAATTTTGTTTGTGTTGGGAATATTTGTCTGAGTAGCACAGTCAGTCAAGCATTCACCTGGGAATTGCAAGGTTTTGGGTTCAATACTGGTCCTTACTGACACAGCTTAATTACACAGAGTAATTTGATCTGTGCAGTTGGTTGAATTTTATGGCATGTCAATCCTTGTTGGGTTATTTTATGCCAAAGACATTTTGTTTTATTCATTCTTGATAAGTATTGAAAATTCTTTTTCTTTTAAAACTCAATTTTTTAAACACATTTTTAACTCATTTTTTTCTATTCAACCCATATATGGGACCCTAACAGGTACTACCACTCCGGGTCAGAACCTGTTCAGTAAGGATCTTGGAGCAGACAGTGGCGCTCCACATCATCTGGTCTGGTGCTAGCAAAAAGAGGATAGACTCCCCCACAGTTTGGATAATATTGAGAATAGGCCACTCCTATTGAGAATATTTGTCTGAGTATCTCAGTTGGTAGTCATTCACCAAGGAATCACAAGGTTCCAGGTTCAATACTTGTCCTCGCCAACTTAGAACATGAGTAGCACAGCTTGGGTAATCTGGTCTGTGTGGTAAAGCATGAGCTGGAAGTAGGTGTGGTGCTCCGCAAATATTGCAAATAATTGTTTCATATTTTCATAATCATCAGGAAATATTACCTGTTGATGAATTATAAGTGTTATGAGAGGGTGGTACATAAAAAGCATGGAATACAAAACATTTAAATTTACAAAGGATTCAAGAATATGTCAAACAAACAATATATTTAATACAGATGATAATCTAAGCTAGCCAGAAGGTGTACCCTCCAGGTGTAAGTGTTTAAGTTTTAATGTAATAAAATATATCTCTTATTATAATAGAGATTGCACGATTTTGTCTTTTTAGTCCTACCCACGGCATATAGTGTCTAGATCTCTTGGTATTTCTACTCTATTTTGTACGTATTCAAACTCGTAAAAACTCGTGTTGAAGTTGGTTACCGCTAACCCTAACCCCTAAACCTCTGCTGTTGTTTAGCATGACAACTTCTTTCTTTTCTTTCTTTCTTTCTTCCTTCTACGCACGCCGCCAGACTTTCTTCTTTTTACGAGCCAATTATTATTATTATTATTATTATTATTGCTTAAAACTTGACAAAAAAGTCTTCCGCTGTAAGTGTTAGAATCGCTTTATTTTTAAACGTTCAGAAGACCAAAAATACTCATTGTTCGCTTCGACAACCATAATCGGTTTCAGGAGGACACTAGACCTCTGCAACCAGAGGTTACTGGCGGGTGTGTGTGTCTCGCTGGGGTTAAACATTAGATGGGATTATCATTATTTAATCTTAATTAGCATCTTATTTATTAACAATGTTTCGCTTAAAATTTAACTGAGTTTGATTTGCCTCAAAACAGCTCATGTTATTAAGGCATTTAAAATCCTGCAATGTGTGTTATTTATCATTAAGAAATAAAGGTTTACATAGTATATGGTTTGGATAATTTGCATGCGTATTCTAACAAAACTAGGTTTAATAAATAATTACTTGGTATTATTGATTTCTAATATTATTGTTTTATTCTATAATGTATTAAAATCAACCCTATGAATTATTATATATAGAGACCAATGAAAATTTAATTAAAATAAATGTAATCTTTTTATATGCTTATTCAATTTTTTTTAGTCTTTCTAATTTTATATATTTCATTACATTAAAACTTAAATACTTATGCCCGGAGGGTGTATATTCTTACTAGTTAAATTAGAAAGACCAACTAAATTAAATAAGAACGCATATAAAAAAGATCATACTTATTGTAATTGTATTTTAATTGGTTTCTATATAAAATCTAATTGATTTTAATAAGTTGGAGAATGAAACAATAATATTAGAGAAAGAGTTAGATAAAGATTATTAGAGATCAATAACACCAAGTATTGTCTTTCTTCACATGATCTTGGAAAAAACTATTGCTAGTCATGTTGAAAGTTATATTCAGAAAATGAGGTTTAGTAAAATAAAAAAAATTCAAATTAAAAAAAAAAAAAAAAAAAATTCAGGAAAAATATTACAAATTTCTTTTTTTAAATTTTTTTTTGTTCTTCCATAAATTCGAAAGATCAGTAACAGTTGATTGGAAAGATAAAAAAAAAAGTGATTTGAAAATTAAAGAGAAATGACAAGTCTGTTTACAGCTAAACATTGTACAAGTGTGAGGACATGCTTATTCTTACATTGAAATAAGATGGGAAAAAAATTAGAGGGACAAAAACTTTTAATCTTTAATTGAAAAAAAAAAAAAAAAAACTTTTTTTCTTATAGAAAAGCAATTAACTTCTAAAGATAAAATGGTTATTTTCAAAAAAGGAATATGTGTGTGTGTAGGTGAGGGAGATGAGTATATGACAGATACATACACACTTTATATCATCAAAGACCTGTACATATATATAACAAATGAATAAAGAGAAGATATATAAAAATTATTCATATCCTAATCTTTGTTTATATCTAATACATGGTAAATATAAATAAAATTTCAATGTGTGTGTGTGTGTGTGTGCGTGCGTGTGCGTGTGCGTACAGTTTCTTGTTCAGAACATGTCCAGCAATTCTGTATATCTCAAGGATCAGTTGAACTGCCTTTATATAAAGCATATGATGAATGTTCAAAATTCAAAATATTCACAGAATACATTGTATACTATATGGCACGATTGTACCCACATCCTTGACAATGACCAACAAAGGTTGAAAGTATATATACTTGGGATACTACACCAGTGATTTTGGATAATTATCATCAAGCTTTGATCCTAATTTGAGACATCTCATTTGTAATCTTGTTTATTAATTCATGTTTTTCTATTTAACCCATAGATGGGACTCTAACAGGTACTACCACTCCGGGTCAGAGTAGACCAGAGAGCAATGGTGATGAATGGGTGCTCCACATTCCCCACACCTCCAAAACTGGAACCTCACCATCAGATAGAGTTTAACGTCATTCCCAGGACATGTAGACCCTCAGCCACCGCTTTCTAGCACCCATATGATAAAAAAGGGTTGGGGCTTTCCATAAGGGCAATAGAGTTGGGAAAATCACATAGGTGCTAGGGCTTGACGTAACCAGCCGATTGATCGGAGGGGCCTCTCCGACCGCCCGTCTAGCTCAAGAAAGGGTCAAAGTGGAGTATTGCAAGTCATGGACTGCTCAATCACCTAGGTTCTATCCTTAAGCATCACGGGTCGCCACCAGATGTGCAGTCGGTCCATTCTAACGCCCCAGTCGACAGGGCGGTGTAAATAGGTAAAATGTGAACTGGGGAATAAATGAATAAATATACTGACTGCTGATGGAAAAAAAAAGGGAACACACACAAGTTCACTGAACAACAATAATATATTCTTATGATATTGTCTACGGATCTTTTCAAGTTTATTATAAAAGTGAATAATGAAAAGAACAAATGAAAACCAATCCCATGTAGAAAAAAAAAAGAAGAAAAATTCGCAGAGTCCAAGACATCCAACTTGTTGAATCAAAAGTTTGGGGTTGGCTTATTAACAATGGCAGATGCAAATTTGATGGGCAAATATATTCAATAGATAATGTTTCGCTTCAATACATCCTATAAATGTTGGTGGAGAGAAAGGAGCAGGTGCTAGGGATGGAAGAATAGGGAATGTGTAAAGTTCATGGTGATTGAGCCGATGGTGGGAGAGGGGTGCGGAAAGGGGGGGTCGTTCCGGAGAAGATCTACAAAAGTATATGATATGAATAAAACAAAATGGAACAAACATGAACACGAAAGAAATGTTCCGACCCCCAGTAAAATAGCTTTAAAAATCCAAAAAAAAAAAAAAAAAAAAATTTTAAAAAATAAAAAGTGAGAGATTTTTTTTTATTCGTTATCATTCTAAAAATCTTTAGACAGGAACACACAAGTTGAAGAAAACGTATAAAATCAAATCTAAAAGTGTGTGTGTATATCATATATATATATATATATATATATATATATATATATATATATAATGGACTCTCCCGTCGATTTTCGACGTATGAGGTTTCATACACACAATGAACATCCACACAGGGATTTGTTTATAATGGTGAAGGCTTGTGTTGGACTATCCACACTTTTTGGCACAGTCAATAGGAAAGAATTGGTGCATCAAGGGTTGCCACAAACCCAATCAACGACCAACCTCAGGAATTTTTAATTCAGAGTTATCCCTCTCCTAGACTGGTTACCTACCCAAGGCTGAAGAGCCCAGTCTGCCCTACTATTTAACCCATAGCTGGAGGGAGAATATATGGATTCATACCTTTCCCAAGGGTATTAGCGCTATGTGAAATGCCAAATCAACGAGTCCATTTTCCACGACTCTAACCACTAGCCCACGCGCCTCAATATATATATATGTATATATATATATATATATATATATAATGGTACCGAAAAGTTCTCAGCCTGACCAATGAGGTAATGACCAACAGCCATGAAACAGATTCTATCTACAGTGATTGCTGATAGCTTTTTAATTTAGTTTGTCCTGGGATGCATGTATTTGATTTGAATGAGTGCTCGGGAAATTTGATGGGTCTCAACTAAAGATTCTTAATGAATTATAGTTTTTATTTATGAACAACTAAAGCCGTCTAACCCCTACATTGTACGCCATACAGTGTAATTCGTTTCCAAGAAAATATTGAAATGTATTTACAGTTAGCTGGAAATGGTGGGGGAAGAAAAAAGAAAAACACTAGGACACATTGATACAATTTTTCTGTCTTTTTAGATTTTTATGCGTCAGTGACATAGGATGCGTACTTATCAGCATCTCTTTGTCTATCTATCTATCTATCTATCTATCTATCTACAGTCGGATTCATTCCCTATTTTACTCCTATCTATCTATATATCAATACTCGTGTTTCTTATTTGTACAACTGTTATCATCTTGCAACATTCGCTGGTTAAAAGTAAGACCGTCTAAGAGGAAATGCAAAAATGTAAATACTGATTATCTGATGTTGTTTATCCGCCGAATTCTTATTTCTCATGAGTATTATCAACTCAGCTAAATAATGGACCATTCCGTTTTATCATAAAGAAAGAAAGGGAAGATAAAGGACACGCTAAGTAGAAAAATATAAGAAAGCGTAGGGGAAAAATAGAGAGTGGGTGAGCGCGTGGAAGCGATAATGCTAAACTGTTTCAATCGAACATAAAGATGAAAAGAAAGAAAGATTAAAAGAAAGAAAGAAGAAAAGAAAGAATTGAAACAAGATTATTATACTTTTTACATATTGAACTATTTGGTAATATCTCTCAAGTAAACATATCAAACGTTGTAATAGTTAAATTATCATACTGTGCAATATCAACAGGTCCTGCTAGTAATAATAATAGATTATTTGAGGGAGGGGTTAAGAAACTTGAAAAATAAAGTATTTACCCAACTCCTTTGCCACAAGTAGGATGTGACACAAAGAGTTTTTTTTTAATTTTATAGTCAGCGTATTCTATCGAGGCCTCGATTCTATGCCCTGACGACAGGGCTAAAGTCGTAAAAACGTACAAGTGTGTGTGTGTGGTGGGGGGGTGTACACTTTTGCTTTAGTGATTTTAGAAGCATACACACATATATGGTAATGCATAAGCTGACTTCTATAAAATAGAAAAACACACAAGATACACATGTACATCAAAAGAATAAATATTGAAAATTTTATGCATAAATAAAAGTATAAGATCGAAGTACAAAACAATATATATATAGTATATATAATATATTAATATATATATACACACATATATATATATATATATAACTCGTAATTACACAATTACATACCTATAGATCCACACATCACCTACGACATATATTCACGACCCAAAACGATTTCCTCCTCACCTCCCACCCCCATACTCACCCCCTACAAACCCATGCTTTACCCCCCCCTCCCCGTTTAAACTGTGCCACCCATGAAATGTCCACCAAAGTCAAAAACACAGCAGACCAGTGTCATGTGTGTTCGTATATCGACAAAAAGTAAATGACATGCTTCCTGTGTTTGTGCTTGGCCCAGGTGCACGTTCGGCAACAATCGACCATGCATATTCATAGGATTACTGACAGGCCACTGCCTGCCAACACACACACCACACCGACTCATTCCCCCCCCCATCTCCACCCCAAATCCCCCACGGCACATTACTCATCGGATGGACATCGCTCAGTGTTAAGGTGATGTTAGGGATCAAACAACTTAAATATGAAGTGGAAATACCGCAATGATCAAGTCGAGCTAAAGTCTATCAAAACCTGTTAGAGAATACAAAGACATAGCCAACGCCACAGATAATGGAGATTCGGCATCTGTCTATGACCGAAACTACGTCACTGCTTAAGTCACAATACCTTCAAGAATTTCGTAAGTTTATCAACGAGTTTATAGTCGAAATCATTAATACATAGAATCAATTTTATTAACAATGTCTCTGAAAATCTGAGCTAGATTTGCCTCCAAACAGTCCGTGTCATTAGTGCGTTTAAAATCCTGCTACATATCACTAAGAAATAAAGATTCACAAATATATGGTGTTGTTAATTTGCATATTGGTTTTAACAAAACTGGGTTTAATAAATAATTACTTGGTGTTATTGATCTCTAATATCATTGTTTTATTCTCCAACGTATTAAAAACAATCCTAGAAATGATTTAATAAGAATGCATATAAAAAGATTACACTTACATCACAATAACTTCAGGAGTTGCGTAAGTTTATCCATGAGTATTTGATTTATTGTCAAAATCATTACTACATATAATAAAATAAAATCTTAATTATTAACACTGAAAATCTCTATGAAAATCGGAGTTAGATTTGCCTCAAAACAGCCTTTGTTATTAGTTAGTTTAAAATCCTGCAATGTATCTTATATATCACTAAGAAATAACCGTTTACATAATATATAGTGTGATTAATTTGCATATTGGTTTTAACAAAACTGGGTTTAATAAATAATTACTTGGTGTTATTGATCTCTAATATCATTGTTTTATTCTCCAACGTATTATTAAACAATACTATGAATAATTCTATATAGAAACTAATTAAAAAGGTGCCCTTATTTTTGTAAACATACACACACACACATATATATATATATATATACACCCAACTACAGACACATATATATTCTTATAGCTATATAGACCAATATATATTCAATATCCTTTAAATACACTAGCAAATATATGCACCCTCCGGGTGCAAGTATTTAAGTTTTAATGCAATAAAAAAGTGTATTAAATTAGAAAGGCTAATGAAACTAAATAAGAATGCAGATAAAAAGTTTTGAAATAGAGGGTGTATAATCGAAAAATAGAACAACTGAAACTTACTCTTCCATCACTCTCGTCTTTCATTGTTATTTTTTCTAATTTAAGTATTTAGTTAAAATAGGAAGTAAAGAATAAAATGACACTTATCTTTTCTTGTTAATGGATTTCATTTAAGATTCATTGAAGAGATTTTTGCTTATATTCATTAAAATAAAACCAAACAGTTAGAAATCAATAATACTAAGCACATATTTATTAAAATCAAATTTTAAATATCAATATGCAAATTAGCCTTCCTGTTCTCACTGTAAACCGCTATTTTGTTGTATATATAAATAAAATTGCATGTCATTAATGTGTAGATATGGTCAACAGTATTAATAATGTTTAACAATTTTATTAATAATTGAGGTTTAAATAAAAATAAAATCATGAAGAATGTAGCGTAAATAACTATGGGAATTGTGACTTGAGTAGTAATAGAGTTTCGGCTTCAGACAGAAAAACACACAATCTCCATTATAATAGGATATGTGTGTGTGTGAGAGAGAGAGAGGGGGGGGACACACAAAGGTAAGTAAGATAACTATCATGGATCATGCTTATTTAAGATCGCAATGTATTTTTTTTTAAACATACCCCCCCCCCAGTGTGATTCTGAATTAAATTAATTAAAGACAACCACATGAAATGATTTTCATTAATTTACTTTTAGATTTCGAAATCATTGATATAAAATCACTAATCACAAAAACAGAAATATTACTAAAAAGTAATTCACAAAACATATTCTCTCTAAAAATCAAAAATGGATACGAAAATATGGAGCAAATCTATGCAGAAATGAGTGTCAATTTTCATCAAATTTCCTATAATAGAATATGAGAGAGAGAGAGAGGGGGGGAGGGAGAAGATAAGAAAAAAAAAAGCCAAAACATAACGATTTGACGAAGGTGTGACAGAAGGTGAAAAAAAGAAAGAAAGAATGTAAAAAATAAAGGCAAGAAAGATAGGAAGATAATAAAAAGAAAAAAAGATCGGAGAGAGAGTGGGGGAGAGAGAGAGATGGGAAAGAGAGAAAGAGAGAGAGGGGGTTGGAAAGAGAGAGGGGAAGAGGAGAGAGAGGGAGGGAAAGAGAGAGAGGGGGAAGGAGAGAGAGAGGGGTAGGAGAGAGAGAGAGAGGGTGGGAATGAGAGAGGGTGAGGAGAGAGAGGGAAGGGAGAGAGAGAGAGAGAAGAGGGAAGGAGAGAGAGAGAGGGAAGGAGAGAGATAGGGGGAGGAGAGAGATAGGGGGAGGAGAGGGAGGAGAGGGGGAGGGGAGGCAATGAGTGAAGGAAGGGAAAGGGATTCCAAGAAAGAAAAGAAATGAAGGCAAGAAACCAAGAAAAAAAACGATTTGAAGGTGTGACAGACGGGAACAAAAAAAAGAAAGAAAAAAGGAGAAAGAGAGAAAGAGAGAGAGGGGGGAGATGAAGGCGAAGGCGAAAAAGAAAGAAAGAAAGAACATAAGGTGGAAAGTCAAGAAAGGTGGAAAGATTAGTACAAAAGAGAGAGAGAGAGAAGTAAGAAGGCGAAAAAGAAAAGGAAAGAAAGATGAAGAAAGAAAGAAAAGTCACCGATGAATGAATCAAACCCTTAATATTTTGTCACATGTAATTTTAAGCCACAATTAAATGAAGATAAAAATTAAGATCTTTGTAATAGTTTAAAATTAAGAAAGAACCCTTAACTTAAAATTTTTTTTTAATAAAAGGATGAAAGAAAATAAAATACAAATAATCCTTCTTTCAACTCAGTTACGAAAAACCGTAATAATAAGAGATAGAATACGAGTGACATGTTGTGAGCCAAAAATATTAAAACACAAACAATTTTATTTTATTTTATTTTATTTTTAAAACTTCTTTCATTACTATAGTCTCACATCCGACACTAATCTTATCAATATCTTTTCATGAGCAAAGGAAGGATTTTTAAAGAAAAGAGAATATATAATTAATGAATGTGATCAAAAAAAAATAATTTCCCCTTTGCATTTGAAACATCTTAAAATACTCAAGCCGCGTTATTATTCAAACTTAAGTCTTGAATAATTGGCAAAAGACAAAATTAATTGGTCGTCTTTAGCTCATTATAGAGAAAGCCCGCCAAAAGTATTATCACATTTGGCGGGTGGGGGGGGGCTATTTTTATATGGCTGCCCTCATTATCATTAACAATAACAAGACAAATGATATTCATGTAATTATGTGTGTAATACAGTATTATAAACTCAATTCTTGGGACTATAGTTTAAATATTGCGGCCAGAAACCTTCTTCAACTATATCCGACCACACCCGGTTTTTTTCCTTTTGAAGAACTTTAGTAATAATTCAAAATATAAGGATTTTTAAATGAAAATTCATATTTCAAATAAAACATACAAAGACACATGCAATAGGTCGAAATGTACATTCAGGGATTGGCATTTCTCGGTTTGTTTAGCCTTACATTTGAACATATATGCCGCCTAAATTCATTAATTGTACTAATTAATTTTCAAAATAGGTATGACTTCATATATATATATATATATATATATATATATATATATATATATATATATATATATATATGTGTGTGTGTGTGTGTGTGTGTGGTTTATGTATTTTGGCAGCAAGTTATTAACTAGGCAAGTATTGTTAAACCATGGATTATTTCTTTTTCATGATCTGCACCTGAAGTTTTTCTAGTCGTCAAGTTGTTTTTCTTAGTTCGGGATTCAGCTGGTATAGGAACTGTCTTATACTCTTTACCCTAGTATATATATATATAAGTTATCAAGAATGAATGTGAAAAGTATTAGCATATGAAGGTGTTCAATGCTAAAATAGCAGAACAGGTTTAAAATCAGAGATTAAATATTATGGATGTAATATCTCGTAACTACAGTTTCATGCGTACTTGCAATCATCAGACAGTCAAAATGTTAAGATGCCGTTTTTTTTGTTTTTTTTTAATCTTAACATTTTGACTGTTTGATGATTGCAAGTACGCATGAAACTGTAGTTACGGGATATTAAATCCATAATATTTAATCTCTTTTATATATATATATATAAGATCAGAAATTAAATATTATGGATTTAATATCAAGTTTTATGCGTACTTGCAATCATCATCAATATATATATATATATATATATATATATATATATATATATATATAGAGAGAGAGAGAGAGAGAGAGAAGAGAGAGAGAGGTTATTAATATTAAAATACAAAACAAACTTCTATTACTGGAAGTCCTATACATTAAACAAAGAAAACACACCTTAAACAAGATAAACTTTCAATACACCAATCACATACTCAAATGCCTATGATTTCCCGGCAATTTTTCTCCCCCATTCCCCATAACTCTATGAGTTCCTCCTCCTACTTACTCCTACCACAACTCGGTTTATTAAAAAAGAAACCACGAAAACATCTCACTACTGTAAACTTGACGATGGCACTAAGTAGTGCCGAAAGTACTCTTGATAGAACCTTCGGTTGATTCATTAACCAACATGTTATTAACGGTATCTATATTTTTCATTTAGAAGAATTTTTTGTATCTTTATTCTTCACAAAATATTAATATAAACGAATATTAAAAAAATTGTTAAATCTGTGATGTTATTTTTAACATTACTTGCATTCATAATAAAAAATATTTACAGCGATAGTAAAATAAGCAAAAAAGTAGGTTTGTCTATTTTACGAGGACCGGCTAAATAAGCCTTAAAGCAGGTTTGTCTATTTGACCAGGACCGGCTAAGTAACCCCTTTCAATTTTTTTCAATAAGACTTTTCCCTAAGGCTCTTTTCATTAAAAAAATAAAAGTCTTTAAAAACATTGTTGGTTGGTTGATGGATTTTAACGGCATATCAATCGTCTCGGGTTATTTCATAAACCCCCCGCCACGGGAGGCAAGACGCGACACAAGGCCAGCTTCTAAGTGGAGTACAGCTGGTTTTAATTCAGAGTTTTTTCTTCTAAATGGGTTGCCTCATCAAGGCTAAATAATATAGTCTGCTCTACTATTTACCCATAGCTGGAGGGAGAAATTAGATTTGTATTTTTCCTAAGAACATTAACGCGAAGTAAAACGCAATCCGCTTCGTCCAAGGTCAATTTTTAAACGGAGTTTAAACCTCGTTTGTGACCAGTTCTCCCACTTACCGCAAGAGTTGTCGAGATTTATCTTTTAGTGTCAGTCATACATCCGGGCACCAAGTTCACTCCGTGTGTGAGGCGGACACTTTATTTTACATTGCTTTTCTAAGAGATTTTGCTACTCTCACAAACAGTGTTTCGTTTTTACAACGTCGATAACCATAACACAACAAGCGCCGCAGGGCTTTTTATATAGTAATTTTATCTGATCCGTGATTTATTCTCAACACCCTATCTTCCTTAGAGAGCCTCGTCTAGGATTTGAACTCAGGTAAACCGAGTCTACTTCCTAATACGATAACCATTACACAACGAGGGCTCGACAATATCTTATTATAATGGAGATGTGTGTTTTTCTGTCTGTAACCGAAACTATATTACTAATCGAGTCACAATTAACATAGTTATTTACATCACATTCTCTCATAATTTTATTTATATTTAAACCTCAATTATTAATAAAATTGCTTCACCTTTTTATTAGTGTTCTCCATATCTACATACTAATAACATGCTAATGTATTTAATATACAAAAAAAATAGCGGTTTGCACTGTGAACGGGAAGCCTAATTTGCATATTGATATTAAAAAATGTGATTTTTATTAAATATGTGCTTAGTATTATTGATTTCTAACTGTTTGGTTTTATTTTAATGAATATAAGCAAAAATCTCTCCAATGAATCTTAAATGAAATCCATTAACAGAAAAAATAACTGTCATTTTATTCTTTATTTCCTAATTTAACTAAATAGTTAAATAAGTAAAAATTCAGCAACAATGAAAGACGGCAGTGATGAATAGAAGTTTAATTTCTATTTTTTCTATTATACCCCCACTCTGTTTCAAATCTTTTATCTGCATTCTTATATAGACTTTCTAATTTAATATGATATTTCATTACTTAAGACTTAAATACTTGCACCTGGAGGGTGCATATATTGCTAGTTCTAATAAATAAGGAAGAAAGAACGATTAGTTATATTTTTTATGAAACCACTCAGTCGTTACATAACAAAAACATTAATACTGATCACAGGTGACAATAAATTTGCATATCTGATGAATTAGAATTTTCAGAAGAAGAAAAGGTGACAAAGACACACAAGAACATTTGAACTGAATGTCTTGTGTTACTGAAGAACATAAAAACAGAAATGAAGCGAGGAATTAAAAAAAAAAAAAAAAAAAAGGAAATTCCTAAGATATTCAAGAAATTACTGTTAGTGTTTCTAAAAGATTCCATCTCTCTTTGATAATGCTGATAAGAATGGCAATTCCTGCATGGTATGCTCGCAGAAATTACCATTCCCTCTTCATATCTGACAGTTTGATCTTGTTTGGTTGTTGTCAACTCTTTTCTTACTAAAAGCTGTTATGTAAAACATGATATCACGAGGAGGTTTTATGTAACAAAATGTCAAAACCCATTTTCAATTCTTTAAGTGAAAACCAACTGACATCTGTTTTAAAATTTCTTTTAGATAAATCTTTGTTTGTGTTGTGTTTTTACATACAGATAAAATACGGAACACTGAATGAAAATGCAAGACCAGGTTGTTGGAAATTATCAAGGTTTTATTTAACACAGGGTAGAGAATGCTTCTACCCTAAAAGTGACTTGACTAGTTCAACCGTTCTGTGCACGTGCGTCCACTCTGTATAATAAACCCCAATCCAAAAGTGTCATAGTGGAAACCCCACTTCCGGCTTCCCATCAGCCCTATTGATCAAGGGGAGTAACTAGTGTGTTTTGGTTGCTTTGAAGCATATCCCCATTCGGTGGGTCATTTAATGCGGGTAAAGTTTTGAAACGTATTAATTTTTGATGGTACTGATTTAAAAAAAATATTATTCCTCCTTTTATTCAACCCAAGATAGGACCCTAACAGGTACTAGCACTCCGAGTCAGAGTGGACCTGGGAGTAATGGTGATGAAGGGGTACTCTGCATTCCGTGGAACTTCACCATCATATAGAGTTTAACGTCATACCAGGACATCAAGACCTCAGCCACCGCCTTCTAGCATGTATATGATAAAAAGGGTTAAGGCTTGCAAAGGTTGGGAAAATCACAATTGCTAGGGTTTTACGTGATCAGCTGATAGATTGGAGGGGGGCCTCTCCAACTGCCGTCTAGCCCAAGTAAGTGCCAAAATGGAGCGTTGCTACCAGAATTCCGTCCTTAAGCATCACCCACGGTCAACAGGTGACCCCATTGGGAGGGGGGTCTTACACATCTGCAGAGGTGTAGTCGGTATATTCTAAAGCCAAACCGACAGAGCTTTTTAAATGTTTAATTGAAGAAAATATATATATTATATATATATATATATATTAGTATTTCAGAATCTGAAATTAATATTATTGGATTCTTCGGACTGTTGTTCTCATCTTTATTCTTATATACACAACATTTCGATCGATGTGCTCTCTGACATTCTTCAGATGTTTCTAGTCTCAGGAGCCTTCACAGAACTTCGAACCAAACCTTTATTCAATCCACCGTGGTAGACCGTTCCCATTATATTAACCGTGACCGGCTACAATTGATAAGCTATTTTAAATATTCTATGTTATTGAAAGTGAACATAACCGCACAACTAGAGTTCGAACATCGTGTGTGTGTGTGTGTGTGTGACTATAGCCCAGCAAAATAGCATATTTTAAGATTTAATTAGAGCAATACATTTCAAATGCCCCAATTTAGAGAATAAAGCCATTTCCAACCCAATTAGCAACTGAATGATAATTTTATGGGCTCTGTGTTTGAACTACGAAAAAGTCAGTCACACTATTTGAAAAATAAATAACGATTTTAACCGAATAACAAAAATTAGTTGTTTTTTTTTAAATCATGATAATTGCTTAAAGTTGTCGACAAAAAGAAAATTTATTGGGATTGGGAAAGTTTTCAAAAATTGAAAAAAAAAAATTCACTTGGATCCAATTTTAAGTGAGAATAATGTTATTGCGAGGACTAACCAAAATATGCGACCCCTGGGCGCAAGTATTAAAATTTAAATGTAATAAAATGTTATATTGAATTAGAATAACGAAACTAGACCGGCCCTCGACAACTCAACGTATGAGTAGCACAGGGATATGTGCGGTAAAGTAAGGAGCTGATGGTAGGTGTGGCACACCACCTCAGACGCTAAAATAATCTCCTTGGTCTAGCGCTAGTGAAAAGGGGATAGACTCCCTCGCTGCATGGCTGATACCGATATCAGGCCGCCCCGACGACTTTACTTATTTTTATTTATTATGTATCATACTATGATTTTATTTTATAAATTATTCTATTATTTATTATGTTATCTTATTATTATTGATTTCTATATAAAATGATATACAGGATTGATTTTAATACAATTGAGGTTAACATAATTGTTATAGAAATCACTAACAGCAAATAATTATTTATTAAACCCTGTTTATTAAAATCATTATGCAATTATCCTCACATATACTATGTAAATCTTTATCTCTTAGAGATATATACCACATATTTCAGGATTTTAAATACATTAATAATATAGACAGTTTTGTGACAAATCTAACCCAGCTAGACTTTAATAGAGACATTGTTAATAATAAGATGCTAATTAAGATTAAATAATAACTATTTCATAATCGTTGAGAATATAACTTAAGTAACAAAGGAAAGGCATACCAAACATCGTGGGTTATTTAAAGCCAAAACCATCCTCGTAGAACAATCGGAGTACTATTTAACCCATTATTGCTGTGGGGGGATGAAGATGAGAGGGGTGGGTAATACATTTTTTAAAATCCGAAAGTGAACGTAATAGCGTGACTGGAGTTCGAACTCTGTTATTATAATGTCGCAGTCCAGTATGTTAGCCACTACGTCACCGATACCCCCCCGACTTGATACAGATCGACTTTTTGCTCGAATCAAATTAAGAAATAAGTCTTAT
>CM042137.1:44466609-44479109 GCA_023376005.1 Doryteuthis pealeii | reverse complement strand
TAGAGAGAGAGAGTGAGAAATGAAACATATATTTGAGAGAGAGAGAGTGAGAATTGAACATATATATTTAGAGAGAGAGAGAGAGAGAGAGAGAGAGAGAGAGAGAGAGAATTGAACATATATATTTTAGAGAGAGAGAGAGAGAGAGAGAATTGAACATATATATTTAGAGAGAGAGAGAGAGAGAGAGTTGAACATATATATTTAGAAGAGAGAGAGAGAGAGTTGAACATATATTTAGAGAGAGAGAGAGTTGAACATATATATTAGAGAGAGAGAGAGAGAGAGTGAACATATATATTGAGAGAGAGAGAGAGAGAGAGAGAGAGAGAGAGAGAGAGAGAGGTTGAACATATATATTGAGAGAGAGAGAGAGAGTTGAACATATATATTGAGAGAGAGATAAATATATTTAGAGAGAGGACGGGAGAGAGAGATGAAAAAAACTTATATATATATATATATATATATATATATATATATATATAAAAGAGAGAAAGATATTAACAGACTGTGATATCGGAAGATTATCGTGGATATAAACATACTGATACAGATTACTTCAAACAGACAGAATAGACTGATCCACACAGATATAATATATATATATATATATATATATATATATATATATATGCGACATATTACACACTTCTGCGGACAGTCACACTATAATAATGTTTTAATATTGGGAGTATACTTTTGCCTTTATTGGTAATATCACCGTTTGTCATCTCATACTTTAATTGCCCATTAGACACTCTTGAATTTAATCGAGTTTTCATCACCTTTGGCTGAGGGGAAACTGACTTAAGACCCACTTGAACTTTGAAGCGCTTTGATGAGTAATAGATACCCAATTTAAACTTCACTATATTTTGAAATAATATATAGTTAAGTAATCGTTAAATTAACTAATTTTTATTGACTCGTATATTTTCATAATGTCTACTTGATTTTCTGAAAGATTTAATTACACTTTAAAGTTTTTTGTTAAAATATATCACTCATGTCGCTATTAAAGTTAATTTTAGATTATAAAAATTAAGATAATTTTTTAAATTTTTCATTTAAGTAATATTTATTTTTTATGACTAAATTATGCTATACTAGATATGCCATTTCTATTGCAAAGGATATCCACCCAAGTAGGGGTATCCGGGGGTTGACACTAAACTGTATCTGGTGGTGAGGCTCCAGTTCTGGAGATCTGGGAGTGTGCAGTATTTATTCATTGCCATTTCTCATAAGTCAACTCTGACCCCGCCCTGTCAGCTGAGGCGTTAGAATGCACCGACTGCACCTCTGCAGAGGGGTAAGACTCCTCCAAAGGGGTCACCTGTTGCCGTGGGTGGTGACCCGTGATGCTTAAGGATAGCCCAGGTAGATGAGCAGTTCATGACATGCAATACTCCACTTTGGCCCTATCTTGGGCAGTCGGAGAGGCCCCCTCCGATCAATCGGCTGGTCATGTCAAGTCCTAGCACCTATATGATTTTCCCAACCCTATTGCTCTTATGGCAAGCCCCAACCCTTTTTATCATATGGGTGCTAGAAGGCGGTGGCTGCGGGTCTACATGTCCTGGGAATGACGTTAAACTCTATCTGATGGTGAGGTTCCAGTTCTGGAGGTTTGGGGAATGTGGAGCACCCCTTCATCACCATTGCTCCCTGGTCCACTCTGACCCGGAGTGGTAGTACCTGTTAGGGTCCCATCTATGGGTTAAATAGAAAAATGTATTTATAAAAAAAATGTATTATCCATTAAGAATTGATTTATTTCAAAACTTTATCGACATTAAATGACCCACTGAGGTTGATATGCCGTAAAACAAAACAAACAAAACTAAACTGTATCTGGTGGCGAGGCTCCTGTTCTGGAGATCTGGGGAGTGTACAGTATTTATTCATTGCCATTGCTCATAAGTCAACTCTGACCCGGAGTGGTAGTACCTGTGATAGTTACTTGAAGCCATAATTGTTTACTATATTGTTCAGGTGTTTCATTTTTAACTTGAGAACCTTCTTGTCGAATTTAGGAGTCTTCACGGAATGAAAACAGTCTACCCCGCTGGATTAGATAAAGAGTTCGTGAAGGCTCCCAATTACGACAAGAAACACCTGAAGAACGCCGGGGTACACACCGGCCGAAATTTTGTGTATATAACAAAGTGAGGGAAACAATTCGAAAAAAATCTAAATAATATGAATCATCAAGAGTCATCTAAAAAAAAAATTCAGACAAATTAAATTAAGTACTTGAAGGTGGGTGTTGATCTTACTTTAAAAGGTCTCTCTCTCTCTCTCTCTCTCTCTCTCTCTCTCTCTCTCTCTCTCTCTCTCTCTCTCTCTCTCTCTCTTTCTCTCTCTCCCTCTCTCTTTCTTTCTCTCTCTTCTCTCTCTCTTCTCTCTCTCTTCTTTTCTTTCTCTCTCTCTTTCTTTTTTCTTTCTCTCTTTCTTTCTTTCCTCTCTTCTTTTCTTTTTTCTCTCTCTCTCACTTTCTTCTCTCTCTCTCACTTTCTCTCTCTCTCACTTTCTCTCTCTCTCTTCTTTCTCTCTTTCTTTCTCTCACTTTCTCTCTCTCACTTTCTCTCTTTTTCTCTTCTCTCTCTCTCTCTCTCTCTCTCTCTCTCTCTCTCTCTCTCTCTCTCTCTCTCTCTCTCTCTCTCAATAATCTACAATATCTAATTCAGATGTACTAAATTTAAAAAAAAACAAAACTTAACGACCCTATCCCAAACTATCCAATTCATCTATTTGATAATTTAATGTTCTTCCACTTTTGTCTAAAGGAGTGCACAGAAATATTGTTTAGATTAATTCATCTTTGATTTTTTTACATATACAAATAAAATAAGACTTATTTCTTAATTTGATTCGAGCAAAAAGTCGATCTGTATCAAGTCGGGGGTGTATCGGTGACGTAGTGGCTAACATACTGGACTGCGACATTATAATAACAGAGTTCGAACTCCAGTCACGCTATTACGTTCACTTTCGGATTTTAAAAATGTATTACCCACCCCCTCTCATCTTCATCCCCCCACAGCAATAATGGGTTAAATAGTACTCCGATTGTTCTACGAGGATGGTTTTGGCTTTAAATAACCCACGATGTTTGGTATGCCTTTCCTTTGTTACTTAAGTTATATTCTCAACGATTATGAAATAGTTATTATTTAATCTTAATTAGCATCTTATTTATTAACAATGTCTCTATTAAAGTCTAGCTGGGTTAGATTTGTCACAAAACTGTCTATATTATTAATGTATTTAAAATCCTGAAATATGTGGTATATATCTCTAAGAGATAAAGATTTACATAGTATATGTTGAGGATAATTTGCATAATGATTTTAATAAAACAGGGTTTAATAAATAATTATTTGCTGTTAGTGATTTCTATAACAATTATGTTAACCTCAATTGTATTAAAATCAATCCTGTATATCATTTTATATAGAAATCAATAATAATAAGATAACATAATAAATAATAGAATAATATTATAAAATAAAATCATAGTATGATACATAATAAATAAAAATAAGTAAAGTCGTCGGGGCGGCCTGATATCGGTATCAGCCATGCAGCGAGGGAGTCTATCCCCTTTTCACTAGCGCTAGACCAAGGAGATTATTTTAGCGTCTGAGGTGGTGTGCCACACCTACCATCAGCTCCTTACTTTACCGCACATATCCCTGTGCTACTCATACGTTGAGTTGTCGAGGGCCGGTCTAGTTTCGTTATTCTAATTCAATATAACATTTTATTACATTTAAATTTTAATACTTGCGCCCAGGGGTCGCATATTTTGGTTAGTCCTCGCAATAACATTATTCTCACTTAAAATTGGATCCAAGTGAATATTTTTTTTTTCAATTTTTGAAAACTTTCCCAATCCCAATAAATTTTCTTTTTGTCGACAACTTTAAGCAATTATCATGATTTAAAAAAAAAACAACTAATTTGTTATTCGGTTAAAATCGTTATTTATTTTTCAAATAGTGTGACTGACTTTTTCGTAGTTCAAACACAGAGCCCATAAAATTATCATTCAGTTGCTAATTGGGTTGGAAATGGCTTTATTCTCTAAATTGGGGCATTTGAAATGTATTGCTCTAATTAAATCTTAAAATATGCTATTTTTGCTGGGCTATAGTCACACACACACACACACACACGATGTTCGAACTCTAGTTGTGCGGTTATGTTCACTTTCAATAACATAGAATATTTAAAATAGCTTATCAATTGTAGCCGGTCACGGTTAATATAATGGGAACGGTCTACCACGGTGGATTGAATAAAGGGTTTGGTTCGAAGTTCTGTGAAGGCTCCTGAGACTAGAAACATCTGAAGAATGTCAGAGAGCACATCGATCGAAATGTTGTGTATATAAGAATAAAGATGAGAACAACAGTCCGAAGAATCCAAATAATATTAATTTCAGATTCTGAAATACTAATATATATATATATATATATATATATATATTTCTTCAATTAAACATCTTAAAAAGCTCTGTCGGTTTGGCTTTAGAATATACCGACTACACCTCTGCAGATGTGTAAGACCCCCCTCCCAATGGGGTCACCTGTTGACCGTGGGTGATGCTTAAGGACGGAATTCTGGTAGCAACGCTCCATTTTGGCACTTACTTGGGCTAGACGGGCAGTTGGAGAGGCCCCCCTCCAATCTATCAGCTGATCACGTAAAACCCTAGCACATGTGATTTTCCCAACCCTATTGCAAGCCTTAACCCTTTTTATCATATACATGCTAGAAGGCGGTGGCTGAGGGTCTTGATGTCCTGGGTATGACGTTAAACTCTATATGATGGTGAAGTTCCACGGAATGCAGAGTACCCCTTCATCACCATTACTCCCAGGTCCACTCTGACTCGGAGTGCTAGTACCTGTTAGGGTCCTATCTATGGGTTGAATAAAAGAGGAATAATATTTTTTTTAAATCAGTACACATCAAAAATTAATACGTTTCAAAACTTTACCCGCATTAAATGACCCACCGAATGGGGATATGCTTCAAAGCAAACCAAAACACACTAGTTACTCCCCTTGATCAATAGGGGACTGATGGGAAGCCGGAAGTGGGGTTTCCACTATGACACTTTTGGATTGGGGTTTATTATACAGAGTGGACGCACGTGCACAGAACGGTTGAACTAGTCAAGTCACTTTTAGGGTAGAAGCATTCTCTACCCCTGTGTTAAATAAAACCTTGATAATTTCCAACAACCTGGTCTTGCATTTTCATTCAGTGTTCCGTATTTTATCTGTATGTAAAAACACAACACAAACAAAGATTTATCTTAAAAGAAATTTTAAAACAGATGTCAGTTGAGTTTTCACTTAAAAGAATTGAAAATGGGTTTTGACATTTTGTTACATAAACCTCCTCGTGATATCATGTTTTACATAACAGCTTTTTAGTAAGAAAAGAGTTGACAACAAACCAAACAAGATCAAACTGTCAGATATGAAGAGAATGGTAATTTCTGCGAGCATACCATGCAGGAATTGCCATTCTTATCAGCATTATCAAAGAGAGATGGAATCTTTTAGAAACACTAACAGTAATTTCTTGAATATCTTAGGAATTTTCCTTTTTTTTTTTTTTTTTTTTTAATTCCTCGCTTCATTTCTGTTTTTATGTTCTTCAGTAACACAAGACATTCAGTTCAAATGTTCTTGTGTGTCTTTGTCACCTTTTCTTCTTCTGAAAATTCTAATATCATCAGATATGCAAATTTATTGTCACCTGTGATCAGTATTAATGTTTTTGTTATGTAACGACTGAGTGGTTTCATAAAAAAAATATAACTAATCGTTCTTTCTTCCTTATTTATTAGAACTAGCAAATATATGCACCCTCCAGGTGCAAGTATTTAAGTCTTAATGTAATGAAATATCATATTAAATTAGAAAGTCTAATAAGAATGCAGATAAAAGATTTGAAACAGAGTGGGGGTATAATAGAAAAATAGAAATTAAACTTACTATTCCATCACTGCCGTCTTTCATTGCTGAATTTTACTTATTTAACTATTTAGTTAAATTAGGAAATAAAGAATAAAATGACAGTTATTTTTTCTTGTTAATGGATTTCATTTAAGATTCATTGGAGAGATTTTGCTTATATTCATTAAAATAAAACCAAACAGTTAGAAATCAATAATACTAAGCACATATTTAATAAAATCACATTTTTAATATCAATATGCAAATTAGGCTTCCCGTTCACAGTGCAAACCGCTATTTTTTGTATATATAAATACATTAGCATGTTATTAGTATGTAGATATGGAGAACACTAATAAAAAGGTGAAGCAATTTTATTAATAATTGAGGTTTAAATATAAATAAAATTATGAGAGAATGTGATGTAAATAACTATGTTAATTGTGACTCGATTAGTAATATAGTTTCGGTTACAGACAGAAAAACACACAATCTCCATTATAATAAGATATTGTCGAAGCCCTCGTTGTGTAATGGTTATCGTATTAGGAAGTAGACTCGGTTACCTGAGTTCAAATCCTAGACGAGGCTCTCTAAGGAAGATAGGGTGTGAGAATAAATCACGGATCAGATAAAATTACTATATAAAAAGCCCTGCAGGCGCTTGTTGTGTTATGGTTATCGACGTTGTAAAAACGAAACACTGTTTGTGAGAGTAGCAAAATCTCTTAGAAAAGCAATGTAAAATAAAGTGTCCGCCTCACACACGGAGTGAACTTGGTGCCCGGATGTATGACTGACACTAAAAGATAAATCTCGACAACTCTTGCGGTAAGTGGAGAACTGTCACAAACGAGGTTTAAACTCCGTTTTAAAAAATTGACCTTGGACGAAGCGGATTGCGTTTACTTCGCGTTAATGTTCTTAGGAAAAATACAAATCTAATTTCTCCCTCCAGCTATGGGTAAATAGTAGAGCAGACTATATTATTTAGCCTTGATGAGGCAACCCATTTAGAAGAAAAAACTCTGAATTAAAACCAGCTGTACTCCACTTAGAAGCTGCCTTGTGTCGCGTCTTGCCTCCCGTGGCGGGGGTTTATGAAATAACCCGAGACGATTGATATGCCGTTAAAATCCATCAACCAACCAACAATGTTTTAAAGACTTTTATTTTTTAATGAAAAGAGCCTTAGGAAAAGTCTTATTGAAAAAAATTGAAAGGGGTTACTAGCCGGTCCTGGTCAAATAGACAAACCTGCTTTAAGGCTTATTTAGCCGGCCTCGTAAAATAGACAAACCTACTTTTGCTTATTACTATCGCTGTAAATATTTTTATTATGAATGCAAGTAATTTAAAAATAACATCACAGATTTAACAATTTTTTTAATATTCGTTTATATTAATATTTTGTGAAGAATAAAGATACAAAAAATTCTTCTAAATGAAAAATATAGATACCGTTAATAACATGTTGGTTAATGAATCAACCGAAGGTTCTATCAAGAGTACTTTCGGCACTACTTAGTGCCATCGTCAAGTTTACAGTAGTGAGATGTTTTCGTGGTTTCTTTTTTAATAAACCGAGTTGTGGTAGGAGTAAGTAGGAGGAGGAACTCATAGAGTTATGGGGAATGGGGGGAGAAAAATTGCCGGGAAATCATAGGCATTTGAGTATGTGATTGGTGTATTGAAAGTTTATCTTGTTTAAGGTGTGTTTTTCTTTTGTTTAATGTATAGGACTTCCAGTAATAGAAGTTTTTGTTTTGTATTTTAATATTAATACTACCTCTCTCTCTCTCTCTCTCTCTCTCTCTCTCTCTATATATATATATAATAATATATATATATATATATATTATATTGATGATGATTGCAAGTACGCATTAAAACTTGATATTAAATCCATAATATTTAATTTCTGATCTTATATATATATATATAAAAGAGATTAAATATTATGGATTTAATATCCCGTAACTACAGTTTCATGCGTACTTGCAATCATCAAACAGTCAAAATGTTAAGATAAAAAAAAAAAACAAAAAAAAACGGCATCTTAACATTTTGACTGTCTGATGATTGCAAGTACGCATGAAACTGTAGTTACGAGATATTACATCCATAATATTTAATCTCTGATTTTAAACCTGTTCTGCTATTTTTAGCCATTGAACACCTTCATATGCTAATACTTTTCACATTCATTCTTGATAACTATATATAATATACTAGGGTAAAGAGTATAAGGACAGTTCTATACCAGCTGAATCCCGAACTAAGAAAAACAACTTGACGACTAGAAAAACTTCAGGTGCAGATCATGAAAAAGAAAATAATCCATTTAACAATACTTGCCTAGTTATAAACTTGCTGCCAAAATACATAACACACACACACACACACACACACATATATTATATATATATATATATATATATATATATTATATATAATATATATATATATATGAAGTCATACCTAATTTTGAAAATTAATTAGTAAACAATTAATGAATTTTAGGCGGGCATATATGTTCAAATGTAAGGCTAAACAAACCGAGAAAATGCCAATCCCTGAATGTACATTTCGACCTATTGCATGTGTCTTTGTATGTTTTATTTGAAATATGAATTTTCATTTAAAAATCCTTATATTTGAATTATTACTAAAGTTCTTCAAAAAGGAAAAAAAACCGGGTGTGGTCGGATATAGTTGAAGAAGGTTTCTGGCCGCAATATTTAAACTATAGTCCCAAGAATTGAGTTTATAATACCTGTATTACACACATAATTACATGAATATCATTTGTCTTGTTATTGTTAATGATAATGAGGGCAGCCATATAAAAATAGCCCCCCCACCCCCACCCGCCAAATGTGATAATACTTTTGGCGGGCTTTCTCTATAATGAGCTAAAGACGACCAATTAATTTTGTCTTTTGCCAATTATTCAAGACTTAAGTTTGAATAATAAACCGGGCTTGAGTATTTAAGATGTTTCAAATGCAAAGGGGAAATTATTTTTTGTTTTGATCACATTCATTAATTATATATTCTCTTTTCTTTAAAAATCCTTCCTTTGCTCATGAAAAGATATTGATAAGATTAGTGTCGGATGTGAGACTATAGTAATGAAAGAAGTTTTAAAAATAAAATAAAATAAAATAAAATTGTTTGTGTTTTAATATTTTTGGCTCACAACATGTCACTCGTATTCTATCTCTTATTATTACGGTTTTTCGTAACTGAGTTGAAAGAAGGATTATTTGTATTTTATTTTCTTTCATCCTTTTATTAAAAAAAAAATTTTAAGTTAAGGGTTCTTTCTTAATTTTAACTATTACAAAGATCTTAATTTTTATCTTCATTTAATTGTGGCTTAAAATTACATGTGACAAAATATTAAGGGTTTGATTCATTCATCGGTGACTTTTCTTTCTTTCTTCATCTTTCTTTCCTTTTCTTTTTTCGCCTTCTTACTTCTCTCTCTCTCTCTTTTTTGTACTATCTTTCCACCTTTCTTGACTTTCCACCTTATGTTCTTTCTTTCTTTCTTTTTCGCCTTCGCCTTCATCTCCCCCTCTCTCTCTTCTCTCTTTCTCCTTATTTTCTTTCTTTTTTTTTTTGTTCCCGTCTGTCACACACTTCAAATCGTTTTTTTTCTTTTGTTTCTTGCCTTCATTTTCTTTTCTTTCTTGGAATCCCTTTCCTTCTTCACTCATTGCCTCCCCCCCCTCTCCTTCCCCTCCCCCCTCTCTCTCCTTCCCCTCTCCCCTATCTCTCCTCCTTCCCTCTCTCTCTCTCCTTCCCTCTCTTCTCTCCTTTCCTCTCTCTCTCTCCTCTCCTTCTCTCTCTCTCATTCCCACCCTCTCTCATTCCCACCCTCTCTCTCTCTCCTACCCCTTCTCTCTCTCCTTCCCCCTCTCTCTCTTTCCCTCCCTCTCTCTCTCTTTCCCCCTCTCTCTTTCCAACCCCCTCTCTCTCTTTCTCTCTCTTTCCCATCTTCTCCTCTCCCCCACTCTCTCTCCGATCTTTTTTCTTTTATTATCTTCCTATCTTTCTTGCCTTTATTTTACATTCTTTCTTTCTTTTTTCACCTTCTGTCACACCTTCGTCAAATCGTTATGTTTTGGCTTTTTTTTTTCTTATCTTCTCCCTCCCCCCCTCTCTCTCTCTCTCATATTCTATTATAGGAAATTTGATGAAAATTGACACTCATTCTGCATAGATTTGCTCCATATTTTCGTATCCATTTTTGATTTTTAGAGAGAATATGTTTTGTGAATTACTTTTTAGTAATATTTCTGTTTTTGTGATTAGTGATTTTATATCAATGATTTCGAAATCTAAAAGTAAATTAATGAAAATCATTTCATGTGGTGTCTTTAATTAATTTAATTCAGAATCACCACTGGGGGGGGGTATGTTTAAAAAAAATACATTGCGATCTTAAATAAGCATGATCCATGATAGTTATCTTACTTACCTTTGTGTGTCCCCCCCCCTCTCTCTCTCTCACACACACACATATCCTATTATAATGGAGATTGTGTGTTTTTCTGTCTGAAGCCGAAACTCTATTACTACTCAAGTCACAATTCCCATAGTTATTTACGCTACATTCTTCATGATTTTATTTTTATTTAAACCTCAATTATTAATAAAATTGTTAAACATTATTAATACTGTTGACCATATCTACACATTAATGACATGCAATTTTATTTATATATACAACAAAATAGCGGTTTACAGTGAGAACAGGAAGGCTAATTTGCATATTGATATTTAAAATTTGATTTTAATAAATATGTGCTTAGTATTATTGATTCTAACTGTTTGGTTTTATTTTAATGAATATAAGCAAAAATCTCTTCAATGAATCTTAAATGAAATCCATTAACAAGAAAAGATAAGTGTCATTTTATTCTTTACTTCCTATTTTAACTAAATACTTAAATTAGAAAAATAACAATGAAAGACGAGAGTGATGGAAGAGTAAGTTTCAGTTGTTCTATTTTTCGATTATACACCCTCTATTTCAAAACTTTTATCTGCATTCTTATTTAGTTTCATTAGCCTTTCTAATTTAATACACTTTTTTTATTGCATTAAAACTTAAATACTTGCACCCGGAGGTGCATATATTTGCTAGTGTATTTAAAGGATATTGAATATATATTTGTCTATATAGCTATAAGAATATATATGTGTCTGTAGTTGGGTGTATATATATATATATATATGTGTGTGTGTGTATGTTTACAAAAAATAAGGGCACCTTTTAATTAGTTTCTATATAGAATTATTCATAGTATTGTTTAATAATACGTTGGAGAATAAAACAATGATATTAGAGATCAATAACACCAAGTAATTATTTATTAAACCCAGTTTTGTTTAAAACCAATATGCAAATTAATCACACTATATATTATGTAAACGGTTATTTCTTAGTGATATTATAAGATACATGCAGGATTTTAAACTAACTAATAACAAAGGCTGTTTTGAGGCAAATCTAACTCCGATTTTCATAGAGATTTTCAGTGTTAATAATTAAGATTTTATTTTATTATATGTAGTTAATGATTTTGACAATAAATCAAATACTCATGGATAAACTTACGCAACTCCTGAAGTTATTGTGATGTAAGTGTAATCTTTTTATATGCATTCTTATTAAATCATTTCTAGGATTGTTTTTAATACGTTGGAGAAAATAAACAATGATATTAGAGATCAATAACACCAAGTAATTATTTATTAAACCCAGTTTGGTTAAAAACCAATATGCAATTAACAACACCATATATTTGTGAATCTTTATTTCTTAGTGATATCTTAGCAGGATTTTAAACGCACTAATGACACGGACTGTTTGGAGGCCAAATCTAGCTCAGATTTTCAGAGACATTGTTATAAAATTGATTCTATGTATTAATGATTTCGACTATAAACTCGTTGATAAACTTACGAAATTCTTGAAGGTATTGTGACTTAAGCAGTGACGTAGTTTCGGTCATAGACAATTGCCTAATCTCCATTATTCTGTGGCGTGGGGCTATGTCTTTGTATTCTCTAACAGGTTTTGATAGACTTTAGCCTCGACTTGATCATTCGGTATTTCCACTTCATATTTAAGTTGTTTGATCCCCTAACATACACCTTAACACTTGAGCGATTGTCCATCATGAGTAATGTGCCGTGGGGGTTGAATTGGGCGTGAGATGGGGGGGGGAATGAGTCGGTGTGGTGTGTGTGTGGCAGGCAGTGGCCTGTCAGTAATCCTATGAATATCATGGTCTTCGATTGTTGCCGAACGCTGCACCTGGGCCAAGCACAAACACAGAAGCATGTCATTACTTTTGTCGATATACGAACACACATGACACTGGTCTGCTGTTTTTTTGACTTTGCGTGGAATTTCATGGGTGGCCACATTTAAACGGCGGAGGGGTAAAGCATGGGTGTTAGGGATGTGAGTATGGGGGTGGTGAGTGAGATCCTCTCTTT
>CM042137.1:44449198-44466509 GCA_023376005.1 Doryteuthis pealeii | reverse complement strand
ACTTACCTTTTCCAATCTCCACATTCCTCCATATTAATACATTCCTTAAATATTCTTCTTCTTATTTTATATAAAGTCATGGAAGTGAGTGGAAACACAATACCTACGTCTCATGCAGAGAAGCGACAGCTTAATAACATCAGTTCTATGCTAAATACTGTATATCCATAATTAAAGACGCAGTAGTACACCCATTAAATACTGAGGAAAGAAAAATAAGCAAACCAACCACTTCCTTCACTCAGTATGCCCTTTTCTATGAAATTTTGTTGGTTTGGGGAATATTTGTCTGAGTAGCTTGATAGTTCAGTAGAAGCAGTCGCCTGGATATTGCAAAAGGTTTCCAAGTTCAATACCAGTCCTTGTAAACTCAGACACAATAAGGGCACAGCTTTGGTGGTGGGTTTTATGGCATGCTCAACCTTGTTGGATTATTTTTATCCCAAACAAGTTTTGTGTTTAATTAATTCGAGGGTGAATTCAAGTTGTTTTTAAACTCAATTTTTAAAAACTCATTTCTATTAACCTATAGTGAGCCAACAGGTTACTACCCCACTCTGGGTCAGGAGGGATTCTAGGAATAATGGCAATGAAGGACTATCCAGAACGCCCCAGAGCTCCAGAATTTGAAACTTCACCATTAGATGCAATTTCAACATCATACCCAGGACAATGCGCAATTTTGTTTGTGTGGGAATATTTGTCTGAGTAGTAGCACAGTCAAGTTCAAGCATTCACCTGGGAAATTGCAAGTTTTGGGGTTCAATACTGGTCCTTTACAGACACAGCTTAATTACACAGAGTAATTTTGATCTGTGCAGTGGTTGAATTTTTATGGCATGTCAATCCTTGTTGGTTATTTTATGCCAAAGGACATTTGTTTTATTCATCTTGAATAAGTTATTGAAAATTCTTTTTCTTTTTAAAACTCAATTTTTTAAACACATTTTAACTCATTTTTTTTCTATTCAACCCATATATGGGACCTAACAGCGTACTACCACTCCGGGTCAGGAACCTTGTTCAGTAAGGATTCTTGGAGCCAGACAGTGCGCGCTTCCACATTCATCGGTCTGGTGCTAGCAAAAAGAGGATAGATCCCCACCAGTTGAGATAATATTGACGGAATAGGCCACTCCTATGAGAATATTGCTGTCACTCTGAATATCTCAGATAGTAGTTCATCTCACAAGGAATCAACAAGGTTCCAGGTTCAATACTTGTCCTCGCCAACTTAAGAACAATGAAGTAGCACAGCCTGGGTAAATCTGGTTCTGGTTGGTAAAGCATGAGCTGCAAAAGTAGGTGTGGTGCTCCGCAAAATTGCAAAATAATTGTCTTCCATATTTTCATAATCATCAGGAAATAGACCTGTTGATGAATATAAGTGTTTATTGAGGGGTCGTACATTTAAAAGAAAAAAAGCATTGAATACCAAAACATTAAATTTTACAAAGATTCAAGAATATGTTCAAACAAACAATAATTTAATACAGATGATAAATCTAAGCTAAGCCAGGAAGTTGACCCTCCAGGTGTAAGTGTTTAATTTAATGTAATAAAATATATCTCTTATATAATAGAGATTGCACGATTTTGTCTTCTTTATTAGTCCTACCCAACGGCATATAGGATTAGATCTCTTGTATTTCTACTCTATTTTGTAACGTATTCAAACTCGTAAAACTCGTGTTGAAGTGGTACCGCATAACCAACCCTAAACCTCTGCGGATGATTGTTTAAGCATGACAAACTTCTTCCTTTCTTTCTTTCTTTCTTTCCTTCTACGCACGCGCCAGAACTTTTCTTCATTTTCACGAGCCATTATTATTATTATTATTATTATATTGCTTAAAACTTGACAAAAAAGTCTTCCGCTTGTAAAGTGTTAGAATCGCTTTATTTTTTAAAACGTCAGAAAGACAAAAAAAAAAAAAAAAAAAAAAAAAAAAAAAAAAAAATAAAAAAAAAAAAAATAAAAAAATAAAAAAAAAAAAAAAAAAAAAAAAAAAAAAAAAAAAAAAAAAAAAAAAAAAAAAAAAAAAAAAAAAAAAAAAAAAAAAAAAAAAAAAAAAAAAAAAACAAAAAAAAAAAAAAAAAAAAAAAAAAAAAAAAAAAAAAAAAAAAAAAAAAAAAAAATAAAAAAAAAAAAAAAAAAAAAAAAAAAAAAAAAAAAAAAAAAAAAAAAAAAAAAATAAAAAAAAAAAAAAAAAAAAAAAAAAAAAAAAAAAAAAAAAAAAAAAAACATAAAATAAAAAAAAAAAAAAAAAAAAAAACAAAAAAAAAAAAAAAAAAAAAAAAAAAAAAAAAAAAAAAAAAAAATAAAAAAATAATAAAAAAAATAAAAAAAAAAAAAAAAAAAAAAAAAAAAAAAAAGAAAAAAAAAAAAAAAAAAAAAAAAAAAAAAAAAAAAAAAAAAAAAAAAAAAAAATAAAAATAAAAAAAAAAAAAAAAAAAAAAAAAAAAAAAAAAAAAATAAAAAAAAAAAAAAAAAAAAAAAAAAAATAAAAAAAAAATTAAAAAAAAAAAAAAAAAAAAAAAAAAAAAAAAAAAAAAAAAAAAAAAAAAATAAAAAAAAAATAAAAAAAAAAAAAATAAAAAAAAAAAAAATAAAAAAAAAAAAAAACAAAAAAAAAAAAAAAATAAAAAAAAAAAACAAAATTAAAAAAAAAAAAAAAAAAAAAAATAAAAAAAAAAAAAAAAAAAAAAATAAAAAAAATAAAAAAAAAAATAAAATACTCATTGTTCGCTTCGACAACCATAATCGGATTCAGGAGGGCACACCTAGACCCTGCAACCAGATGTTACTGGCGGTGTGTTGTGTCTGCTGGGTTTAAACAATTAGATGGGATTATCATTATTAATCTTAATTAGCATACTTAATTATTTAAACATGTTTCGCTTAAAATTTTAACTGAGTTTGATTTGCCTCAAAACAGCCATGTTTTAAAGGCATTAAATCCTGCAATGCATGTGTTATTTCATAGAAAATAAAAGCGTTTACATAGTATGGTTTGGATAATGCATGCGTCATTAACAAAACTAGGTTTAATAAATAATACTTGGTATTATTGATTCTCTATAATATTATTGTTTATATCCATAAATGTACTTAAACAACCCTATAATTATAATATATAGAGACCAATGAAAAATTAAATTAAAATAAAATGTAATCTTTTATATGCTTATTCAATTTTTTTTAGTCTTTCTAATTTTATATATTTCATTACATTAAAACAAACTTATGCCCGGAGGGTTATATTCTACTATTTAAATTAGAAGAAACCAACTAAATTAATAAGAACGCATATAAAACAAGATCATACTTATCTGCTAATTGTATTTTAATTGGTTTTATTAAAAATCTCTAATTGATTTTTAATAAGTGTGAGACATGAAACAATAATTATTAGAGAAAGAGTTTAGATAAAAGAATTATTAGAGATCAATAACACCAAGGTATTTGTTCTCTTCACATGACTTGGGAAAACATGCTAGTCATGTTAAAGTATATTCAGAAATTGAGGTTTTAGTTAAAAATAAAAAAATTCCAAATTAAAAAAAAAAAAAAAAAAAAAAAACTTCAGGAAAAAATATTACAAATTTCTTTTTTTAAATTTTTTTTTGTTCTTCATAAATTCGAAAGATCAGTAAACAGCTTGATTGGAAAAGATAGGGAAAAAAAAAAGTGATTTGAACAATTAAAGAAAATGACAAGTCTGTTACAGCTAAACATTGTACAAGTGGAAGACATGCTTATTCTTACATTGAAATACAAGATGGGGAAAAAAATATAGAGGACAAAAACTTTTAATCTTAATTGAAAAAAAAAAAAAAAAACTTTTTTCTTATAGAAACAATTAACTCTAAAGATAAAGGGTTATTTTCAAAAAAGAATATGTGGTGTGTTAGGTGAGGAGATGAGTATATGACAGATACATACACACTTTATATCATCAAAACTTGTACATATATTATAACAAAATAAGAAAGATATATAAAAATTATTCATATCCTAATCTTGCTATATATCTAATACATGGTAAATATAAAAAAATTCAATTGTGTGTGTTGTGTGTGTGCGTTGCGTGTGCGTGCGTACAGTTCTTGTTATTCAGAACATGCCAGCAATTCTTGTAAATCTCAAGGATCAGCAATTGAACTGCCTTTATATAAGGCATATGATGAAGTCAAAATTTAAAATTTCACAGAAATACATTGTAATACTAATGGCACATTGTACCCAATCCTTGACAATGACCAACAAAGGTTGAAAAGTAATATACTTGGGATACATACACCAGTATTTTGGATAATTATCATCAAGCTTTGATCCTAATTTGAGACATCCATTTGTATCTTGTTTATTTTAATTCATAGTTTTCTATTTAACCCCATAGATGGGACTCTAACAGGTACTACCACTCCGGGTCAGCAAGTAGACCAGGAGAGCAATGGTGATGAATGGGTGCTCCACATTCCCCAAACCTCCAAAACTGGAACCTCACCATCAGATAGAGTTTAACGTCATTCCCAGGACATGTAGACCCTCAGCCACCGCTTTCTAGCACCCATATGATAAAAAAAGGTTGGGGCTTCCAAAGGGCAATAGGTTGGGAAAAATCACATTAGGTGCTAGGGCTTGACGTAACCAGCCGATTGATCGGAGGGGCTCTCCGACCGCCCGAGTCTAGCTCAAGAAAGGGTCAAGGGAGTTTATGCAAGTCATGACTGCTCAATCACCTAGGTTCTATCTTAAGCATCACGGGTGCCACAGATGTGCAGTCGGTCACCATTCTAACGCACCCAGTCAGCAGGGCGGTGTAAATAGGTTAAATGTGAATGTAGAATAAATGAATAAATATACTGACTGCTGATGGAAAAAAAAAAAAAAGGAACACACACAGGGTTCACTGCAACATAATATTTCTTATATAATGCTCGGATCTTTCAAAGTTTATATAAAAGTGAATAATGGAAAAGAAAACAAATGAACCAATCCCGTTAAAAAAAAAGAAGAAAAAATTCGCAGAGTCCAAGACATCCAACTTGTTGAATCAAAAGTTGGGTTGGCTTATTAACAATGGCAGATGCAAAATTTGAAGGGCAATATATTCAATAGATAATGTTTTCGCTTCAATACCATCCTATAAATGTTGGTGGAGAGAAAGGAGCAGGTGCTAGGGATGGAAGAATAGGGAATGTGTCAAGTTCATGGTGATTGAGCCGATGGTGGGGGAGAGGGGTGCGGAAAGGGGGGGGGTCGTTCCGGAGAAAAGATCTACAAAAGTATATGATATGAATAAAACAAAATGGAACAAACATGAAACACGAAAGAAAATGTATGTCCGACCCCCAGTAAAATAGCTTTAAAATCCAAAAAAAAAAAAAAAAAAAAAAAATTTAAAAAATAAAAAGTGAGAGATTTTTTTTTATCGTTATCATTCTAAAATCTTTAGACAGGAACACACAAGGTTGAAGAAGAAAACGTATAAAAATCAAATCTAAAAGTGGTGTGTGATATATCAATATATATATATATT
Source organism: Doryteuthis pealeii (assembly GCA_023376005.1). Lineage (NCBI taxonomy): Eukaryota > Metazoa > Mollusca > Cephalopoda > Myopsida > Loliginidae > Doryteuthis > Doryteuthis pealeii. Next base: position 44,460,963 of record CM042137.1, on the reverse strand, counting down.
TATATATATAAAATATATATATATATATAATGGACTCTCCCGTCGATTTTCGACGTATGAGGTTTTCATACACACAATGAACATCCACACAGGATTGTTTATAATGGTGAAGGCTTGTGTTGGACTATCCACACTTTTTGGCACAGTCAATAGGAAAGAATTGGTGCATCAAGGGTTGCCACAAACCCAATCAACGACCAACCTCAGGAATTTTTTAATTCAGAGTTATCCCTCTCTAGACTGGTTACCTACCCCAAGGCTGAAGAGCCCAGTCTGCCCTACTATTTAACCATAGCTGGAGGGAGAATATATGGATTCATACCTTTCCAAGGGTATTAGCGCTATGGTGAAAATGCCAAAATTCAACGAGTCCATTTTCCACGACTCTAACCACTAGCCCACGCGCCCCAATATATATATATGTATATATATATATATATATAATATATATATAATGGTACCGAAAGTTCTCAGCCTCCTGACCAATGAGGTAATGGACCAACAAGCCATGAAACAGATTCTATCTACAGTGATGCTGATAGCTTTTTAATTTAGTTTGTCCTGGGATGCATGTATTTGATTTGAATGAGGCTCGGGAAATTTGATGGGTCTCAACTAAGATTCTTAATGAATTATAGTTTTTATTTATGAAACTAAAGCCGTCTAACCCCTACATTGTACCCATACAGTGTAATTCGTTTCCAAGAAAATATTGAAATGTATTTACAGTTAGCTGGAATGGTGGGGGAAGAAAAAAGAAAACACTAGGACACATTGATACAATTTTTCTGTCTTTTTAGATTTTTATTGCGTCAGTGACATAGGGATGCCTACTTATCAGCATCTCTTGTCTATCTATCTATCTATCTATCTATCTATCTACATGTCGGATTCATTCCCTATTTTACTCCTATCTATCTATATATCAATACTCGTTGTTCTTATTGTTACAACTGTTATCATCTTGCAACATTCGCTGGTTAAAGTAAGACCGTCTAAGAGGAAATGCAAAAATGTAAATACTGATTATCTGATGTTGTTTATCCGCCGAATTCTTATTTCTCAATGAGTTATTATCAACTCAGCTAAATAATGGACCATTCCGTTTTATCATAAAGAAGAAAGAAAGAAGATAAAGGACACGCTAAGTAAGAAAATATAAGAAAGCGTAGGGGAAAAAAATAGAGAGTGGTGAGCGCGTGGAAGCGATAATGCTAAACTGTTTCAATCGAACATAAAGATGAAAAGAAGAAAGATTAAAAGAAAGAAAGAAGAAAAAGAATTGAAACAAGATATTTATACTTTTTACATATTGAACTATTTGGTAATATCTCTCAAGTAAACATATCAACGTTGTAATAGTTAAATTATCATACTGTGCAATATCAACAGGTCCTGCGTAATAATAATAGATTATTGAGGAGGGGGTTAAGAAAACTTGAAAAAATAAAAGTATTTACCCAATCCTTTGCCACAAGTAGGATGTGACACAAAGAGTTTTTTTTTTAATTTTATAGTCAGCACGTATTCTATCGAGGCCTCGATTCTATGCCCTGACGACAGGGCTAAAGTCGAAAAACGTACAAGTGTGTTGTGTTGTGGGGGGGTGTACACTTTTGCTTTAGTGATTTTTAGAAGCATACACCACATATATGGTAATGCATAAGCTGACTTCTATAAAATAGAAAAACACACAAGATACACATGTACATCAAAAAGAATAAAATATTGAAATTTTATGCATAAATAAAAGTATAAGATCGAAGTACAAAACAATATATATATATATATATAATAATATATATATATATATATATATACACAATATATTATATATATATAATAAAAAACTCCGTAATTACACAATTACATACTATAGATCCACACCATACACCTCGACATATATTCACACCAAAACGATTTCCTCCACCTCCCACCCCCATACTCACCCCTCCCCCCTACAAACCCCATGCTTTACCCCCCCCCCCCCCCCCCCGTTTAAAACTGTGGCCACCCATGAAATGTCCACAAAGTCAAAAAACACAGCAGACCAGTGTCATGTGTGTTCGTATATCGACAAAAAGTAAATGACATGCTTCCTGTGTTTGTGCTTGGCCAGGTGCACGTTCGGCAACAATCCCCATATTCATAGGATTACTGACAGGCCACTGCCTGCCAACACACACACCACACCGACTCATTCCCCCCCCCATCTCCACCCCAATCACCCCCCACGGCACATTTACTTCATCGGGTTGACATGGACACTCCAGTGTTAAGTGATAAAAACAACTTAAAAATGAAGGGAAAAATACCGCAATATCAAGTCGAGCAAAGTCAAAAACCTGTTAGAGGAATACAAAGACATAGCCAACGCCACAGATAATGGAGGAGATTCGGCATCTGTCTATGACCGAAACTACGTCACTGCTTAAGTCACAATACCTTCAAGAATTTCGTAAGTTATCAACCGAGTTTAAGTCGAATCATTAATACATAGAATCAAATTATTAACAATGTCTCTGAAAATCTGAGCTAGATTTGCCTCCAACAAGTCCGTGTCATTAGTGCGTTTAAAATCCTGCTACATATCACTAAATAAAATAGACACAATATTATGGTGTTGTAATTTGCATATTGGTTTTAACAAAACTGGGAAAAAACGGTGTTATTGATCTCTTAATATCATTGTTTTATTTCTCCAACGTATTAAAAACAATCCTAGAAATGATTAATAAGAATGCATAAAAAGATTACACTTACATCACAATAACTTCAGGAAGTTGCGTAAGTTTATCCATGAGTTATTTGATTTATTGTCAAAATCATTACTAACATATATAAAATAAAACTTAATTATTAACACTGAAAATCTCTATGAAAAATCGGAGTTAGATTTGCCTCAAAACAGCCTTTGTTATTAGTTAGTTTAAAATCCTGCAATGTATCTTATATATCACTAAGAAATAACCGTTTACATAAATATTAGTGTGATTAATTTGCATATTGGTTTTAACAAAACTGGGTTTAATAAATAATTACTTGGTGTTTATTGATCTCTAATATCATTGTTTTTATTCTCCAACGTATTATTAAACAATACTATGAATAATTCTATATAGAAACTAATTAAAAAGGTGCCCTTATTTTTGTAAACATAACACACACACACATATATATATATATATATACACCCAACTACAGACACATATATATTCTTATAGCTATATAGACCAATATATATTCAATATCCTTTAAATACACTAGCAAATATATGCACCCTCCGGGTGCAAGTATTTAAGTTTTAATGCAATAAAAAAGTTATTAAATTAGAAAGGCTAATGAAACTAAATAAGAATGCAGATAAAAAGTTTTGAAATAGAGGTGTATTAATCGAAAAAATGAACAACTGAAACTTACTCTTCCATCACTCTCGTCTTTCATTGTTATTTTTTCTAATTTAAGTATTTAGTTAAAAATAGGAAGTAAAGAATAAAATGACACTTATCTTTTCTTGTTAATGGATTTCATTTAAGATTCATTGAAGAGATTTTTGCTTATATTCATTAAAATAAAACCAAACAGTTAGAAATCAATAATACTAAGCACATATTTATTAAAAATCAAAATTTAAATATCAATATGCAAATTAGCCTTCCTGTTCTCACTGTAAACCGCTATTTTGTTGTATATATAAATAAAATTGCATGTCATTAATGTGTAGATATGGGTCAACAGTATTAATAATGTTTTTAACAATTTTATTAATAATTGAGGTTTAAATAAAAAAATAAAATCATGAAGAATGTAGCGTAAATAACTATGGGAATTGTGACTTGAGTAGTAATAGAGTTTCGGCTTCAGACAGAGAAAAACACACAATCTCCATTATAATAGGATATGTGTGTGTGTGAGAGAGAGAGAGGGGGGGGACACACAAAGGTAAGTAAGATAACTATCATGGATCATGCTTATTTAAGATCGCAATGTATTTTTTTAAACATACCCCCCCCCCAGTGGTGATTCTGAATAAATTAATTAAAGACAACCACATGAAATGATTTTCATTAATTTACTTTTAGATTTCGAAATCATTGATATAAAAATCACTAATCACAAAAACAGAAATATTACTAAAAAGTAATTCACAAAACATATTCTCTCTAAAAATCAAAAATGAATACGAAAATATGGAGCAAAATCTATGCAGAAATGAGTGTCAATTTTCATCAAATTTCCTATAATAGAATATGAGAGAGAGAGAGAGGGGGAGGGAGAAGATAAGAAAAAAAAAGCCAAAACATAACGATTTGGACGAAGGTGTGACAGAAGGTGAAAAAAAGAAAGAAAAGAATGTAAAAAATAAAGGCAAGAAAGATAGGAAGATAATAAAAAGAAAAAAAGATCGGAGAGAGAGTGGGGGAGAGAGAGAGATGGGAAAGAGAGAGAAAAAGAGAGAGAGGGGGTTGGAAAGAGAGAGGGGGAAAGAGAGAGAGAGGGAGGGAAAGAGAGAGAGGGGGAAGGAGAGAGAGAGAGGGGTAGGAGAGAGAGAGAGGGTGGGAATGAGAGAGGGTGGGGAATGAGAGAGAGAGGAAGGAGAGAGAGAGGGAAGGAGAAAGAGGAAGGAGAGAGAGAGGAAGGAGAGAGAGAGGGAAGGAGAGAGAGAGAGGAAGGAGAGAGGGGAGAGGAAGAGAGAGATAGGGGAGAGGGAAGGGAGAGGGGAGGAGGCAATGAGTGAAGGAAGGGAAGGGATTCCAAGAAAGAAAAGAAAATGAAGGCAAGAAACAAAAGAAAAAAAACGATTTGAAGGTGTGACAGACGGGAACAAAAAAAAAAGAAAGAAAATAAGGAGAAAGAGAGAAAGAGAGAGAGGGGGGAGATGAAGGCGAAGGCGAAAAAGAAAGAAAGAAAGAACATAAGGTGGAAAGTCAAGAAAGGTGGAAAGATAGTACAAAAAGAGAGAGAGAGAGAAGTAAGAAGGCGAAAAAGAAAAGGAAAGAAAGATGAAGAAAGAAAGAAAAGTCACCGATGAATGAATCAAACCCTTAATATTTTGTCACATGTAATTTTAAGCCACAATTAAATGAAGATAAAAATTAAGATCTTTGTAATAGTTAAAATTAAGAAAGAACCCTTAACTTAAAATTTTTTTTTTAATAAAAGGATGAAAGAAAATAAAATACAAATAATCCTTCTTTCAACTCAGTTACGAAAAACCGTAATAATAAGAGATAGAATACGAGTGACATGTTGTGAGCCAAAAATATTAAAACACAAACAATTTTATTTTATTTTATTTTATTTTTAAAACTTCTTTCATTACTATAGTCTCACATCCGACACTAATCTTATCAATATCTTTTCATGAGCAAAGGAAGGATTTTTAAAGAAAAGAGAATATATAATTAATGAATGTGATCAAAACAAAAAATAATTTCCCCTTTGCATTTGAAACATCTTAAATACTCAAGCCCGGTTTATTATTCAAACTTAAGTCTTGAATAATTGGCAAAAGACAAAATTAATTGGTCGTCTTTAGCTCATTATAGAGAAAGCCCGCCAAAAGTATTATCACATTTGGCGGGTGGGGGGGGGGTGCTATTTTTATATGGCTGCCCTCATTATCATTAACAATAACAAGACAAATGATATTCATGTAATTATGTGTGTAATACAGGTATTATAAACTCAATTCTTGGGACTATAGTTTAAATATTGCGGCCAGAAACCTTCTTCAACTATATCCGACCACACCCGGTTTTTTTTCCTTTTTGAAGAACTTTAGTAATAATTCAAATATAAGGATTTTTAAATGAAAATTCATATTTCAAATAAAACATACAAAGACAAATGCAATAGGTTGAAATGTACATTCAGGGATTGGCATTTTCTTGGTTTGTTTAGCCTTGCATTTGAACATATATGCCCACCTAAATTCATTAATTATTTACTAATTAATTTTCAAAATTAGGTATGACTTCATATATATATATATATATATATATATATATATATATATATATATATATATGTGTGTGTGTGTGTGTGTGTGTGTGTATGTATTTTGGCAGCAAGTTATTAACTAGGCAAGTATTGTTAAAACACGGATATTTCTTTTTCATGATCTGCACCTGAAGTTTTTCTAGTCGTCTAGTTGTTTTTCTTAGTTCGGGATTCAGCTGGTATAGGAATTGTCTCATACTCTTTACCCTAGCGTGTGTATATATATTATATATATATATATATATAATGTTATCGAGAATGAATGTGAAAGTATTAGCATATGAAAGGTGTTAAAGCTAAAAATAACAGCAAGCTATGGATTAATTAAGTACGCATGAAACTGGTAGTTACGGGATATTAAATCCATAATATTTAATCTCTGATCTTATATATATATATATATAAGATCAGAGATTAAATATTATGGATTTAATATCTCGTAACTACGGTTTCATGCGTACTTGCATCATTATATATATATATATATATATATGTATATATACTATAATATATATATAAGAGAGAGGAGGAGAGAGAGAGACAGAGAGAGAGAGAGAAGAGAGAGAGAGAGAGTATTAATATTAAAATACAAAACAAAAACTTCAAATACTAGAAGCCCTATACATTAAACAAAAAAAAATCTACCTTAAACAAGATAAACGTTCAATACACCAATCACATTTTTAAACGGAGTTTAAACCTCGTGTGTGACCGTTTCTCCCACTTACCGCAAGAGTTGTCGAGATTTATCTTTTGGTGTCGGTCATACATCCGGGCACCAAGTTCACTCCGTATGTGAGGCGGACACTTTATTTTACATTGCATTTCTAAGAGATTTTGCTACTCTCACAAACGGCGGTTCGTTTTTACAACGTCGATAACCATAACACCACAAGCGCCTGCATGGCTTTTTATGTAGTAATTTTATCTGATCCATGATTTATTCTCACACCCTATCTTCCTTAGAGAGCCTCGTCTAGGATTTGAACTCAGGTAACCGAGTCTACTTCCTAATACGATAACCATTACACAACGAGGGCTTCGACAATATTCTAATAAATAAGGAGAAAGAACGATTAGTTATATATATTTTTTAAACCACTCAGTCGTTACATAACAAAAACATTAATACTGATCACAGGTGACAATAAATTTGCATATCTGATGATATTAGAATTTTCAGAAGAAGAAAAGGTGACAAAGCACACAAGAACATTTGAACTGAATGTCTTGAGTTACTGAAGAACATAAAAACAGAAATGAAGCGAGGAATTAAAAAAAAAAAAAAAAAAAAAGAAAAAAAAAGGAAAATTCCTAAGATATTCAAGAAATTACTGTTAGTGTTTCTAAAAAGATTCCATCTCTCTTTGATAATGCTGATAAGAATGGCAATTCCTGCATGGTATGCTCGCAGAAATTACCATTCTCTTCATATCTGACAGTTTGATCTTGTTTGGTTTGTTGTCAACTCTTTTCTTACTAAAAAGCTGTTATGTAAAACATGATATCACGAGGAGGTTTATGTAACAAAATGTCAAAACCCATTTTCAATTCTTTTAAGTGAAAACTCAACTGACATCTGTTTTAAAATTTCTTTTAAGATAAACCTTTGTTTGTGTTGTGTTTTTACATACAGATAAAATACGGAACACTGAATGAAAATGCAAGACCAGATTGTTGGAAATTAACAAGGTTTTATTTAACACCGGGTAGAGAGAATGCTTCTACCCTAAAATTGACTTAACTAGCTCAACCGTGCTGTGCACGTGCGTCCACTCTGTATAAACCCCAATCCAAAAGTGTCATAGTGGAAACCCCACTTCCGGGTTCCCATCAGTCCCCTATTGATCAAGGGGAGTAACTAGTGTGTTTTGGTTTGCTTTGAAGCATATCCCCATTCGGTGGGTCATTTAATGCGGGTAAAGTTTTGAAACGTATTAATTTTTGATGTGTACTGATTTAAAAAAAATATTATTCCTCTTTTATTCAACCCATAGATAGGACCCTAACAGGTACTAGCACTCCGAGTCAGAGTGGACCTGGGAGTAATGGTGATGAAGGGGTACTCTGCATTCCGTGGAACTTCACCATCATATAGAGTTTAACGTCATACCCAGGACATCAAGACCCTCAGCCACCGCCTTCTAGCATGTATATGATAAAAAACGTTAAGGCTTGCAATAGGGTTAGGAAAATCACACAAGTGCTAGGGTTTGACGTGATCAGCTGATAGATTGGAGGGGGGCCTCTCCAACTGCCCGTCTAGCCCAAGTAAGTGCCAAAATGGAGCGTTGCTACCAGAATTCCGTCCTTAAGCATAACCCACGGTCAACAGGTGACCCCATTGGGAGGGGGGTCTTACACATCTGCAGAGGTGTAACTCGGTATATTCTAAAGCCAAACCGACAGAGCTTTTTAAGATAAATGTTTAATTGGAGAAATCTTATATATATATATATATATATAGTATTCCAGAACCTGAAATTAATATTATTGGGATTCTTCGGACTGTTGTCCTCATCTTTATTATATACACAACATTTCGGTCGATGTGCTCTCCGACATTCTTCAGATGTTTCTAGTCTCAAGAGCCTTCACAGAACTTCGAACCAAACCCTTTATTCAATCCACCGTGATAGACCGTTCCCATTATATTAACCGTGACCGGCTACAATTGTTAAGCTATTTTAAATATTCTATGTTATTGAAAGTGAACATAACAGCATAACTAGAGTTCGAACATTGTGTGTGTGTGTGTGTGTATGTGTGTGTGTGTGTGTGTGTGTGACTATAGCCCAACAAAAATAGCATATTTTAAGATTTAATTAGAGCAATACATTTTAAATGCTCCAATTTAGAGAATAAAGCCATTTCCAACCCAATTAGCAACTGAATGATAATTTTATGGGCTCTGTGTTTGAACTGCGAAAAAGTCAGTCACACTATTTGAAAAATAAATAACGATTTTAACCGAATAACAATTAGTTGTTTTTTTTTTAAATCATGATAATTGCTTAAAGTTGTCGACAAAAAGAAAATTTATTGGGATTGGGAAAGTTTTTCAAAAATTGAAAAAAAAAATATTCACTTGGATCCAATTTTAAGTGAGAATAATGTTATTGCGAGGACTAACCAAAATATGCGACCCCTGGGCGCAAGTATTAAAATTTAAATGTAATAAAATGTTATATTGAATTAGAATAACGAAACTAGACCGGCCCTCGACAACTCAACGTATGAGTAGCACAGGGATATGTGCGGTAAAGTAAGGAGCTGATGGTAGGTGTGGCACCACCACCTCAGACGCTAAAATAATCTCCTTGGTCTAGCGCTAGTGAAAAGGGGATAGACTCCCTCGCTGCATGGCTGATACCGATATCAGGCCGCCCCGACGACTTTACTTATTTTTTATTTATTATGTATCATACTATGATTTTATTTTATAATATTATTCTATTATTATTATGTTATCTTATTATTATTGATTTCTATATAAAATGATATACAGGATTGATTTTAATACAATTGCAGTTAACATAATTGTTATAGAAATCAGTAACAGCAAATAATTATTTATTAAACCCAGTTTTATTAAAATCATTATGCAAATTATCCTCAACATATACTATGTAAATCTTTATCTCTTAGAGATATATACCACATATTTCAGGATTTTAAATACATTAATAATATAGACAGTTTTGCGACAAATCTAACTCAGCTAGACTTTAATATAGACATTGTTAATAAATAAGATGCCAATTAAGATTAAATAATGACTATTTCATAATCGTTGAGAATATAACTTAAGTAACAAAGGAAAGGCATACCAAACATCGTGGGTTATTTAAAGCCAAAACCATCCTCATAGAACAATCGAGTACTATTTAACCCATTGCTGTGGGGGGGATGAAGATGAGAGGGGGGGGTAATACATTTTTTAAATCTGAAAGTGAACGTAATAGCGTGACTGGAGTTCGAACTCTGTTATTATAATGTCGCAGTCCAGCATGTTAGCCACTACGTCACCGATACACCCCCGACTTGATACAGATCGACTTTTTGCTCGAATCAAATTAAGAAATAAGTCTTATTTTATTTGCATATGTAAAAAAAAATCAAAGATGAATTAAACTAAACAATATTTCTGTGCACTCCTTTAGACTAAAGTGGGGAAAACATTAAATTATCAAATAGATGAATTGGATAGTTTGGGATAGGGTCGTTAAGTTTTGTTTTTTTTAAATTTAGTACATCTGAATTAGATATTGTAGATTATTGAGAGAGAGAGAGAGAGAGAGAGAGAGAGAGAGAGAGAGAGGAAGAGAGAGAGAGAGAGAGAGAGAGAGAGAAAGAGAGAGAGAGAGAGAGAAAGAGAGAAAGAAGAGAGAAGAAAGAGAGAGAGAGAAGGAGAGAGAGAGAGAAAGTGAGAGAGAGAAGAAAGTGAGAGAGAGAAGAAAAAAGAAGAAGAGAGAGAAGAAAAGAAAGAAGAAAGAAAGAAAGAAAGAGAGAGAAAGAAAGAAGAGAGAGAGAGAGAGAGAGAGAAAGAGAGAGAAGAAAGAGAGAGAGAGAGAGAAGAGAAGAGAGAGAGAGAGAGAGAGAGAGAGAGAGAGAGAGAGAGAGAGAGAGAGAGAGAGAGAAACCTTTTAAAGTTAAGATCACACCCACCTTCAAGTACTTAATTTAATTTGTCTGAATTTTTTTTTTAGATGACTCTTGATGATTCATATTATTTAGATTTTTTTCGAATTGTTTCCCTCACTTTGTTATATACACAAATTTCGGCCGGTGTGTACCCCGGCGTTCTTCAGGTGTTTCTTGTCGTAATTGGGAGCCTTCACGAACTCTTTATCTAATCCAGCGGGGTAGACTGTTTTCATTCCGTGAAGACTCCTAAATTCGACAAGAAGGTTCTCAAGTTAAAAATGAAAACACCTGAACAATATAGTAAACAATTATGGCTTCAAGTAACTATCACAGGTACTACCACTCCGGGTCAGAGTTGACTTATGAGCAATGGCAATGAATAAATACTGTACACTCCCCAGATCTCCAGAACAGGAGCCTCGCCACCAGATACAGTTTAGTTTTGTTTGTTTTGTTTTACGGCATATCAACCTCAGTGGGTCATTTAATGTCGATAAAGTTTTGAAATAAATCAATTCTTAATGGATAATACATTTTTTTTATAAATACATTTTTCTATTTAACCCATAGATGGGACCCTAACAGGTACTACCACTCCGGGTCAGAGTGGACCAGGGAGCAATGGTGATGAAGGGGTGCTCCACATTCCCCAAACCTCCAGAACTGGAACCTCACCATCAGATAGAGTTTAACGTCATTCCCAGGACATGTAGACCCGCAGCCACCGCCTTCTAGCACCCATATGATAAAAAGGGTTGGGGCTTGCCATAAGAGCAATAGGGTTGGGAAAATCATATAGGTGCTAGGACTTGACATGACCAGCCGATTGATCGGAGGGGGCCTCTCCGACTGCCCAAGATAGGGCCAAAGTGGAGTATTGCATGTCATGAACTGCTCATCTACCTGGGCTCTATCCTTAAGCATCACGGGTCACCACCCACGGCCAACAGGTGACCCCTTTGGAGGAGTCTTACCCCTCTGCAGAGGTGCAGTCGGTGCATTCTAACGCCTCAGCTGACAGGGCGGGAGTCAGAGTTGACTTATGAGAAATGGCAATGAATAAATACTGCACACTCCCCAGATCTCCAGAACTGGAGCCTCACCACCAGATACAG
>CM042137.1:44424198-44444198 GCA_023376005.1 Doryteuthis pealeii | reverse complement strand
CGTTCTAGTAAAAGAACCAGGGATACAGAATTCTGCTAAAAAATATCAATAAAGAAACTGACCCTGTTGTAAAAAAAACGAACCGTTTTACTTATTTTTCAAAATAACGGTGAGTAATTTTTCCCAGTCGGATAATTTGATCTTTGAATTAACTGTTTTTCTTTGTAGCAACTCTTTATGTTCGTTATTTCTTTTTTGCGAGATTTTAAAAGAAAGAGTTCAAAAATATTTACGTTTCTTTCTTAACGTATTTTGTTGGTATCTATATAAAAATTTTGAAAAAAAATGAAAAAGAACTAGAAACCCTAGTACAAACCATTAGAATATACGAGGGTGAGTCTAAACGTAATGCCATTTTGTGTAGGACAGGTGTCATACATCAAAATGAAGCTGGTCCTCTGTGGATCACATCCCTACTTCTCCACAGTCACCGTTTCTCTCAATAGCAATGTTCCACCTTCGAATGAGAGCATGTATCTCTGCCCCGTAAAAATTCTGTTGACTGTTCTTTGAGCCACTTCTTCACGACAGATTTCATTTCCTCGTCACTGGAATAATATCTGCCTCAGATACCCTCTTTCATGGGACCGAAGAGAGGGTGGAACATTGCTATTGAGAGAAACGGTGACTATATGGAGAAGTAGGGATGTGATCCACACAGGACCAGCTTCATTTTGGTGTATGATACATGTTCCAATATTGGTAATTTTACCTGGCCTAAACAAAATGCATTACTTAGGATAAAATTTGCGCCCTCTACCCAGGGTCTATTTGTATCCCCTCTAGCCCATTTTATCCAATTATCATTATACATAATTGATATTAATCTTAAATAATTAAGAACTTCTTTTCCATGGATTTAAGTATTTACTAGAAGTGGCTACCCGGCGTGGCCTGGGTATGGGGGGGGGATTTCTTTTTAAGTTAGTCTTGCAGATCCATTATTATTGAATCGTCAATTGGATCCTCGCAGGATGCCCCATTAAAACCCCTACGTAAAATAAAAAAAATGCGTTGATCCAGCCACTCTGAAAAGAAAAATCTGTCTCCGATTTGAAATACTAAACTTTTTAAAAATGTCCATTCTGATATCATTTAGATTTCTTCACAAATATAAATCAAATCTTCATTATTTTTGCTCAAAAAGCAAGGTTTGGTGATAGTGAATGTGTATGTATATTTACTTTGTCGTTAATTGTTTTATTTTCGTAGTTTCATCCGGATATACACAAAACTGCTTATATATATATATATATATATATATATATATATATATATATATGACTAGAAGTGGCTACCCAGCATCGCCTGGGTAGAGGTAGAAAAAAAAACGTGTTGATTTGTTTACTTTGAAGATTTACGAATGCTGGACATTTTCAAATAGAATTTCAATGCTATTTCTATGTATATTTTAATTTCTAAATATCTTTGAATATAAATCAAATCTTCATAATTTTTGCATAAAAAGCAAGAACCAGTGATATTTAATGTGTATATGTATTTACTTTGTCATTGATTGTTTTATTTGTTATAGTTTCATCCGGACATACTTACACACAATTGCGTATAGATAACTCATTAAGATGAAAGAAAAACCAATAAAAACTTTCGATGGATTAGAATTAATAGTAAGGATTTATCTAATTAATTAAAAAAAAATTGAAATGAACATTTTCACAATGAAATCCACATTTTATCGTAACGAACATTTCCTGGGGAAGAGCTACTTGAGACGAATTAAAGAGTACCGAGCGGCTCAGTGGTCGCAGGTCAAGGGGTTACCGGTTTGTTAGGGAATGCTTGGTGTGCAGTGTTTAGCACAATGATCAATGAAACCAATTAAAGAAAGGGATTTACTTGCAAATCGTCGTCAAAATTAAAACGAAAACTTATTTGGTGGTGCTCCATGACAGTCTAACTATAGTGTATGAATTAACTTTTTTGCGAATTGGGTTACAGTTTAGGGGTTTGGGGATTAAGGTTGTTTTTAATTTCGTATTGCTTAAAAAATAACAACAAAACGCCCCAAATTACTATACATTTAATTAACCATTGAAATTAATTATTGAATCCAACGGTAGACACATTAGTCTGAGTTGTTTGTGTTAGTATTGCAATTAATAATTTCTATTAAACTTGGTTTAAAAAAAAATATTTTTCAATATTAAATGTATAGTAGTTTGGATTTTTGTTGTTGTTTTTTTCAGCAATACGTAATTAAAAACAACCTTAATCCCCAAACCCCTAAACCCAATTCGCAAAAAAGTTCATTCATACACTGTAGTTAAACTATCATTTTTCACCACAAAATAAGTTTCCGTTTTAATTTTGACGACGTTTTGCAAGTTTAACCAAAGAAAGTTGCTTTTTTTAAGGGGTATCATAAAATTTGTATTTGTTTATTGGGTAGAAAACAAATCGGTATAAGCAGATCACATATATGGGGCGAACAAACATACATACGTACGTACGGACATTATCAAAATTTAAGAATATTTGTTTAACGCGAAAAATCAAAGTAGAAATAATTTTTCATCATAATCTTAAATATACAATAAAATATCTATTCATCTCAATCAAAATTGATTAAAAAAATTCATTATATAAGTTAAGGTAGCGCGGACAGGGAGTCAACGGCGCCTGATTACTGACAGTTTTTCTCTTAGGCTCACAGGCGAAAAACTCAGCAATCAGGCGCCGCTGATACACGCACACACACCACACATATATATATATATTTGTGTGTGTGTGTCAAAACAAATACTTGTGACCGGTGTGCGCATATTTTTGATAGTATGTATATAAAATGTCAAATTATTGAAGATTTTCGTTTGTCTTACAGGTCATTTCTCTTAAGTGAAAATCATTCCAGAAGAAAATGAAATTCTTTTCTATTTCTAAAAAATTATTTGAGGAATTCATTTCACGCCTCACCTTATCCATACATTTTGGCTAGAACCTTACATTCACACACACACACACACACACATTATATATATAATATATATATATATACATATATATATTATAGAGAGAGAGAGGGGGGGAGACAGAGAGGGGGAGACAGAGAGAGAGAGACAGACAGAGAGTGAGAGTAAGAGAAAGAAAGAGAGGGGGAATTTATTTTCCTTATTCTATGACACTTATACAGATATTTCTGTGTTAACAGTCATTTTTTCTCTCTTTTTAATTGTGACTTAAAAGTGTATTTATTAAATCAATCTTATGGCTCCAATTTTCTTCTGCCCCCTCCCCCCACTCCACCTTACGATATTGCCAGAACACAGTTTAGTCCGGTATACATCAGTGTACATGAAATGTGTGTGTGTGTGTGTGTGTGTGAAAGAAATGTGTGCGTGTGTGAAAGAAATGCGCGCTCGCGCGTGTGTGTGTGAGAGAGAAATATGAGTGTGTGTGTGTGTGAGAGAAATATGAGTGTGTTGTGTGTGAGAGAAATATGAGTGTGTGTGTGAGAGAGAGAAATATGAGTGTGTGTGTGGGAGAATGAAAGAAATATGAGTGTGTATGTGTGTGTGAGAGAATGAAAGAAATATGAGTGTGTGTGTGTGTGAGAGAATGAAAGAAATATGAGTGTGTGTGTGTGAGAGAGATGAAAGAAATATGAGTGTGCGTGTGTGAGAGAGAAATATGAGTGTGTGTGTGGGAGAATGAAAGAAATATGAGTGTGTGTGTGGAGAGAGAGAAATATGAGTGTGTGTGTGTGAGAGAGAGAAATATGAGTGTGTGTGTGTGAGAGAGAGAGAAATATGAGTGTGTGTGTGGGAGAATGAAAGAAATATGAGTGTGTGTGTGTGTGTGTGTGTGTGAGAATGAAAGACATATGTGTGTGTGTGTATGAAAGAAATGTGTGTGTGTGTGTGTATGAAAGAAATGTGTGTGCGTGTGTATGAAAGAAATGTGTGTGTGTGTGTGTGTGTGAGAATGAAAGAAATATGTGTGTGTGTGTGTATGTGAGAATGAAAGAAATATGTGGGTGTGTGTGTGTATGAGAGAGAGAGAGAGAGAGAGAGAGAGAGAAAGAAAGAAATGCGCGCGTGTGTGAGAGAGAAAGATAAAAAGGAAGAAATACGTGTGTGAGTATATGGATCATCACTATATTCATTTTAAGAAAACTTTTGGGAGAGAAAGAGAGAAAGAGTGGGAGGGAAGGCGGGTGAAGAAGGTGGGGGTGCAGAGATCGATTGAGCCCATCATGTAAGTCACCTAATGTACAACACAGGTTAGCCAAGCTCATTTCTGGTGTGAGTTCGATCCCTAGTAGATGCTCTATCGCTGCGGTTTTCTGTCAGTGTTAAACTGCGAAAGTATTTATATATATGTACCTATAAAAAATGTAATCTTCTAAAGTCGCCAGCCTTTTCAGTTTATATATATATATATATATATATATATATATACATATACGCGCACACACATACACACACATATATATATATATATTTATTTATTTATATACGTTACATAGCTGTAGTAGTTAGGTAACGCATATGAATAAGAGTATGTATGTATGTGTGCTTTTGCGCGTTTGAGGTAGAAACTTCAGCTGGTCTTTGTAAACATACATGTATAGAAAGATAACTTTCACCACTCTATGCACCTGTAAAGTTTGCGGTTTGTGGACTAACCTTCTGGGCGATATATATATATATATATATATATATATATATATATATATTATATATATATATATACACACACACACACACATGAGGGGTGTCAAAAAGTAATGCCATTTTGTTTAGGACGGGTATAATTACCAACACAGGAACGTGTATCATACGTCAAAATGAAGCCGGTCCTCTGTGGATCAGCTCCCTACTCTCCAAATAGTCACTGTTTCTCTCAATAGCAATGCTCCACCTTCGAATGAGAGCATGTATCTCTGCCCCGTAAAATTCTATTGACTGTTCTTTGAGCCACTTCTTCACGACAGATTTCACTTCCTCGTCACAGGAATAATGTTCGCCTCTCAAACCCCCTTTCATGAGGCCGAAGAGAGGCAAACATTATGATGTATGATACATGTTCCTGTGTTGGTAATTATACCTATCCTAAACAAAATGGCATTACTTTTTGACTCACCCTTTATATATATATATATATATATATATATATATATATATATATATATATATATTTCAGTGAAAACGTTTAGGGGTAAGAGGTTACTCAAAATGTGAGAAGATATTTTTTTGTAAATGAGGATGATAGCCTTATTAAGCAGAGGTGATTTAAAATAACTTGTAAAAAGGCATATCAACCCGTTTCGGGTCATTTAATGCCGAATCAAGTCCTTTTGATATTCGGTTTCTTATAGTACCTGCTGTGGCTTAAATGGTCACCCATCTAAGTATTGAACAGGCTTATCACTGCTTAACTTCGGAGATATATCGGGAACTGGTGCTTTCAACGTAACTTGACCGTAAGTCCTGTTAAAAAAGGTTCACAATGTTAAATTCTCTCCGTGACTCTAAGTTTCATGTATATTGGACTGACGATCGAACAGCTTGATATGCATGAAAGTTACACACGTGTGTGTGCGTGTGTGACCGTGCAGGACACCATACGTGAAACTCCGAGTCACGTATTTAACAATGCGAACTTTTTAAGATTTTAGATTTTAAATCGGTGTTGCTTAATAAGAGCATCATGCAATCATTTTATTTTTATTTGTTGAGGAAAAAACTTGTCCAAAACGTGTGTATATATATATATATATATATATGTCTGAATAAAATAAAAACGTGGTCTGACGAAGCTCGGTGGGCCTCGAGTGGAAATAGTCCATAATCACGATGCCCCTGGTATTTAAGGCCTTTTTATTCACAAATAAATTTGCTCTGTTTATAAAAATTAAGCATTGAGCTCTCATACGAAACCTGAACTCTACAACAAACTACTGGTAGAGAATAGGACCAGCCTAGAATCACCTTGTATCAAGAAACTTGGTACCCCAACAAAGAATATATATATATATAGATATATAGATAGATAGTGGTACCTTAACTTACGAGTACCTCACCTTACGAGTTTTTCGAGTTAGGAGCTGTCGCTCGGTCGTTTTTTTATGCTTTATGTTGAGATAAAATTTCAGGTGCGGGTGAGCTTCAGATACGCTTATATTAATAAGTTCACTAAAACATTTAGGTTTCAATATCTATCACACCAAAGAAAAATATTATTTATAAAAAATAAACATTAAAACATATTACAGCATATAATTCATAACATTCTGTTTTATTATATGCTTTTTATATAATGAAGTGCTGTTTTACTTATTTAAAAAAAAAAACAATAAAAAAAAAAAAACGTAACAAAAAAATTAGTGTATTTTTTTTCGGGTTAGGTGGGCAGGAACAGATTAATGGCATTTCAGTTTATCCCAGTGGGGGAAATTGATTTGATATACGAGGAAATTGAGTTACGAGTGGAACGAATTAAACTCCTAAGTCATATGTGTGTGTACACACACACACACTAGACGCGGCTATCCAGAGTAGAGGGGAGGGGTAAAAATTCCTGTGTTTTGATTACTTTTGAGATTACAAATGCTGGACATTTTTTTAAGTAGAATTTCAATGCTATTTCTATGTACATATTAATTTTTAAATATCTTCGAATATATATCAAATCTTCATAATTTTTGCACAAAAAGCAATATTTGGTGTTATTTAATGTGTGTATATATATATTTACCTTGTCGTTATTTTATTTTCGTAGTTTCATACATACATACACACCAACTGCCATTTTATATATATATATATATATATAATATATATATATATCTGTGTGTGTGTGTGTGTGTGTGTGTGTGTTTTAGCAGGGTTTGTTTTGTTTTTTTACTGGGATAGATTATGTCTTAAAAATAAAAAGCAAAACAAATAACATTGTGCATAATTTGTACTTTTTAACTTTTGTGTATATATAATTAAGGATACGATTTAGCTCAGTCAGTAGAGCACCCGCCTAGCAATCGCAAGGTTCGTGGTTCGATACCGGTCCCGCCATCTTAGCGCATGAGTATCACAGATAGGGTTATTTGATTTGTGCGGCAAAGTAGGGAGCTGATGGTAGGTGTAGCGTTCCACCACAGCAAAAAGTCCCAGCATACTCACTGGTTTAGCGCTAGCGAATAAGGGATAGACTTCCTCGCTGTCCGGCTGATAGTCGCGATAATTCTATATTTCATTGAATGTATGTGCTTCTATCATTGTGTGTGTGTGTGTGTGTGTGTGTGTGTGTCCTTGTAAAGTTTGTGGAGTGACCTATTGTCGGTATCAGCCGAACAGCGAGCGAGTCTATCCCCTTTTCACTAGCGCTAGACCAGGGAGATTGTTTCTTGCTGACGTGGAGCGACATACTTACCGTCAAGTCCCAGATGCATACTGCACAGATCAAATTACCCGAGCAGTGTTACTTATACTGCTGAGTTGGGAGGGACTGGTATCGAACCCGGAAAATTGCGATGGGTAGAATGCTCTACCGACTGAGAAAAAGCAGCCCCCTCTCTCATTATAAATATATAATACTCACACCGTAAAAGAAAATATTTGACGTCATATTTCAAACCGTCTCCTTTTTTCAAACCTCAAATTTTAAATAGACTGAATAACAAGGACTACCACTCGCTTTTCTCGTTATTCTGTGATAAAAATTTCTTATTACCTTCCATATACCAACAAATGCCCTGAAGATGATCTAATTAATAGATCGAAACACTGCAGCGTCGGTCAATAAACTCACCACTTAACTCATTTAAACCTGTGTTTTTCATTCTTTCTTAATATACTACATACCGTCGGATTCACTTCCTTTCTTCACACACACACACACACATATATATATATATATATATATATATATATATATATATATATATATATATATACACACGTTTTTTAAAGGCGAATGTTTTAAAATGTTCCAACTGCAGTTTCTTGCCGTAGCAATTCTTCAGGGAATTATTGCTTATTCCAGCCATCTACTTTTATTAATATCCGTGTTGTACCCATTCTTAAGTACGTGGGTGTGCCACCTTACGTAATGCCAGAACCTACCTGGCACAGTGTATGCTTATTCAAATGCCTACACTTGTTTGTTAACTCAGATCGCGAGTTCAATATCTTCCCTGGGTCACTGCATTCCGCTATTTTTTAATTTCTCATTTAAACACAGCAAACAGGGGTTTTCGTTTCCTTTATGTGAAGATGTCCTTTTTATGATTCTCCACTCTACCCCTGGATCTCTACCATGCTTTTCTTTTAGCTCCCACACATATTTTACAAGTGTGGTTACTTCTGTTTTATTGAGCACTTTTTAAATCGAATTTTTATTAACCCAGAAGTAAATTTATTTGCTTCGTGGATTAGCAAAGATCCGTTATATATATATATATATATATATATATATATATATATATATATATATATATTGATAATAGTAATATAGGAAAAGAGTAAAGGATCTACCATGGTTTCAATCCAAATGATTTCATCTGGACCCTACCCTATATTAATTAAGTCTATGTAATTCCTTAGTTAAATGCCATTGCAATGGAAAGGTCAAAACGGCAATCGAAATATATATTGTCCATAAAATTTGTATGCACTTTAAATAATTTTTATTCTAAAGTGCCCACGAATTTCTTTGTATATATATTTCTTTATATATATATATATAAAGTCGTCGGGGTGGCTTAAAGTCGGTATCAGCCAATCAACTAGGGAGTCTATCCCCTTTTCACTAGCGCTAGGAGATTGTTTTTGCGTCTGAGGTGGAGCGCCATACCTACCATCAGCTCCTTACTTTATCGCACAGATCATACACTGAGTTGGCGAGGGTCGGTATCGAACTAGGAACCTTGTGGTTTCTAGTCGAACGCTCTACCGACTGAGCTAACCCGACATGAATGAAACGTTGACTTTCTTCAAAATACGAGGTGTGTTAAAAGAACTGATACTGAAGCTCTATTTATCAAGTCAGAAATAAGCAATAATGGAAACGTTAATTTTCATCAAAATACAAAATGCGTTCAAAAGCATCGAGAGTGAAGCTGAACAATAAATGAAAAGTTAATTTCTTTAACGTTATATATATATATATATATATATATATATATAGGTAATCAAGGACTATTTGCTCGTAAATTCCTACCATAAAATAAACTGAACCCCCATTTTATGTCCGTGTTTTTGCAATAAATGTTTTATTTTTCTTGCACCCGTTATGTTACAATACTAAATATATTTCCTTTATTTATTTTAATATTCACTTCAATGTGTTTTTTATTTTGTGAGAATGGTTAATTTTAAAGTGGGGGTTCGTTTTTACACTTCAATTTGTTACTCGTAAATTCCTACGATAAAATGCCCAAGCCTAATTTTATGGCAGGAATTTACGAGTAAAAAGTTGAATATTACTTTTTGTTGTTATTTCCTATCTTTTTGGATTTGGTACTCTAAAATAAAAACGTCAGATTTTAATCATCGTCGACGAAAAAACAAAATTACGGTCATAAAAGGAGGATCCAATTTATGCCTAAATTGTGAAACGAACTCCCAACTTTAAAACTAAACATTCTCACAAAATAAAAACTTTTAGAATATGCACATTGAAATGAATATTAAAATAAATAAATAAAATATATTTTGTATTGTAAAATAACGGGTGCAAGAAAAATAAAACATTTAATACAAAAACACAGACATAAAATGGGGGTTCAGTTTATTTTATGGTAGGAATTTACGAGCAAATAGTCCTTGATTACCTATATATATATATATATATATATATATATATATGCGCCTGTGTGTTTCGTATTATGTATGTGTTCGTTTGTAATGCATGTGTATCTATAAGTTTTAATATTCAGTGTATGTCTATTATACTACATACTGTGTACTGTTTTGTGTTGTATGTGCGCCTGTGAGTAATATTGTGTGTGTGTGTAATGGTGTGTGTGCGTATGTGTAATGGTGTGTGTGTAGTATATTTTCTTGTAATGAAACGTAAACCAATCGAGTTTGTATCATCAGCACAGCAGCAAAATGCAACACAATTCAGCCTGTGCGTGCGTGCGTGTGTGTTTGTGTCTGTGTGACCGTTCCATTTACAAAGTGAGTTAACGAAAGAAGAAAGCATTGTAGATTGCTTATAAAAGGGGGAAGGTGTCTCTTTAATACACTTGAAATCTCTACAAAGTGCACTCACAGCAGAAAGCGAATGCATTTTACAAAGAAAATAAAGGGAAAATTATTTTTTTAAAAAGGGAGCACTGTAAAGTAAGTTATTTTTTATGTAGAGAAATATTCGTTCTGATTTGATTATAAATGTAGAGAATACACACACACACACACACACACATTATATATATTATATATGAGAAATAAATAAACAAACGATGTGTTTGAATATGGCTTTTTTTAGCCGACAATTTTTGGGAGAATATGTGCTTAATTGAAGTCGTACCTAATTTTTTAAATTAATTAATTAATAATTAATTGATTAGGTGAGCATACCTATTCAAATGTAAGGCTAAACAAATCAAGAAAAATCAATCTCTGTATGTACATTTCGGCCTATTAGACCTATCTATAGCTCTGCTGATGAGGCCTAATAAGCCGAAATGTACATACAGAGATTGATTTTTCTCGATTTGTTTAGCCTTACATTTGAATAGGTATGCTCGCCTAATCAATTAATTATTAATTAATTTTCAAAATTAGGTACGACTTCAATTAAGCACATATTCTCCCAAATACATATATATATATTTACCAACCCCTCCACACGAGCAGGATGCGACACAAGGTCAATTTCTTAAGCGGAGTTTAACAGGTTTGAATTCAGAGTTTTCCTTCTCCTAGACGGGTTGCCTTACCCAGGTTGAAGAGCCCAGTCTGCCCTACTATTTACCCATAGCTTGAGAGAGTATAGTTGAATTCATACGTGAATTCATAAGTGAAATGCAAACAGTTTCGTCTAGGATTTGAACTTCGTTCGGCGAGTCCATTTCCTACGACTCTAACCATTATGCCACGCACCTCCGCACACACAAACATATATATATATATATTATATATATATATATATATATATATATATGTGTGTGTGTGTGTGTGTGTGTGTGTGTGTGAGGTGGGTTATTTCCGTTGGAGTATTGTTATGAACATTTCAACTCTAACAATTTCATTCCAGACAAACCACTTCAAAGATATCACATGTCCTACTTAAGGCCACTTGGTACTTTGGGCCCTCGGACATTGCTCGATCGCTCAGGCCCCCCCCCTCTCGCATACAGGGACCAACTTAAGAGGCTATCCTTCACAAATCTCAGATTAAAACGTCCAATTCTTAATCATCTGCGTGTGACTAGCTTAGAGATTAATTTAACATAATGAAATCTATTTCTCTGAATTTTTGAGGCTTGATAATTTGGATCATTCGGACTATTGAACTCATGTTTATTATATATATATATATATATATATATATATATATATATATGTGGTTGCAAATAAAGAAAAAGAAAAAAAAAGATATGCCACAAAACAAAACAACCAATCCAACATTCTTCACGAGTTTCTTGTGGGTCGGAGGGCACATCGGCCGAAACATTGTGTATATAAAAATAAATATGAGGACTGAAGGATTGAGTAAATCCGACAAAATGTGGTTGCAAATAGAAGAAAAAGTGGATATAACAACGCAAACAACTAAATCTAATTAACTGGATTTAGTTGTTTGTGTTGTTATATCCACTTTTCTTCTATTTGCAACCACATTTTGTCGGATTTACTCAATCCTTCACTCCTCATATTTATTGTTATAGGAATATATAATATTTATAGTAGGAAGCGCGTGGTGTAATGGTTAGAGTCATTGGAAATGAACTCGTCGCCCCGAGTTCAAATCCTGGACGTGGTAATTGCATTTCACTTAGCGCTAATATCCTTGGGAAAGGTATGAATCCTATTCTCCCTCCAGCTATGGGTAAATAGTAGGGAACACTGGGCTCTTTAACCTTGGTTAGGCAACTGGTCTAGGAGAAGGAAAACTCTGAATTCAAACCTGCTGAACTCTGAATTTTGACCTTGTGTCGCATCCTGCTCGTGCGGAGGGGTTGGTAAATATATAAATATATATTTATTGTTATATACACAATGTTTCGGCCGATGTGCCCTCCGACCCACAAGAAACGCGTGAAGAATGTTGGATTGGTTTTTTTTTATTTTTTTTTTATGGCATATCAACCTCAGTGGGTCATTTAATGCCGACTAAGCTTTGAAATAAATCCATTCTTAATGATACAAATTTTTTTTATAAACCTATGTTTTTCTATTTAACCCATAGATGGGACCCTAAAAGGTACTACCACTCCTGAAGAAAGTCGGAGGGCACATCGGCTGAAACATCGTGTATATAACAAAGATGAGAACAATAGTCCGAATAATCCAAATAATACACATAATGAAATTTGTAATACGTAATAAAAAAAATTTTTTTTTAAAAAGATGGAGGCCAAGAAGTAAAATATGAAACCCGTACATAATCAGCGACAAGAACGAATCAACAATCCAGGGGACGGAATGAGCTGTTTAGCAATAAGGTAGTATCCGAGGTCCCCTTTTTTCTTTTAATGTTATAGCTAAAATGTTTTAAAACAACGAATACCTGATGTTCTTTTCATATATTTCGTTAGATATGTTCGTAAAGGAACTCAGTAGATTTAGAAGTCAATATCTCCATAGACATTGTCAATATTTTGGGAGGACATGGAGCTTTAGAAAAATACTCAGAGATGCTGATAGGTATGCGTCCTGCGTCCATGACGCACAAAAATCTAAAAGGATGCAGTAAAATCGTATCCATGCGTGTCATTGTTTTTCTTTTTCTTCCCCCACCACTTCAAACTAACTGTAGATACATTTCAGTATTTTCTTAGAAACGAATTACACAGGATAGGTTACAAGGTAGGAGTTAGACGGCTTTAGTTGGGACCCATAATTTTCCCGGGACTCTTTCAAAACAAATATGTGCGTCCTAGTTTTGTATTTTGTTTATTAAGTATGTTGGTTGGTTGGATTTTACGGCACGTCAACCCTGGATTATTTTATGCCGAAGACATTTTTTATACGTTCCTGTTGGGTATTCATTTTCTTTTTCAAACTCAATTTTTTTAAACACATTTAAAAAAAAAAATTTAACCCATAGATAGGACCCGACACTACTACTCCGGGTAAGGGCGGACCTGGGAGTAATAGCATGAAGGAGTACTCCACATTCCTCCTGAATTGGAACTTCACCACAAGATGCAGTTTAAGACATTAAGACTCTCAGCCAGCACTTTCTAGCAAATATATCGAGAAAAAAAGGATTGGGGTGTCGTAAGGGCAATAGGGTCGAGACAATCATATAGGTGCTAGGGCTTGACGTGACCAACCGGTTAAAGTTTTAAATCTAACACGACTACGATTACCTTTTTCACAAATCATCATCATCATTAGGTCATGCTGACAGCACGGATTCCCATGACTCTCTCGCCATGCGTCCCTATCGGTCATCCAGAATCCACAAAGAGCTAATTGAGGTAGGTTTTTACTGATCGACCCACACTGGTGTGTCTTTGTGTCGTGTCCACTGGAGAACGTCACTTATGAGTTCGTTCTTGCTTCTCCCGCAGTGACCAGCGAGAAAGGTTGTATGATAGGAGATAAGTGGCCGTACAACTGCTGCTTCCAAGAGTTGTTCAAGAAAGCACGCAGCGTCCTTGTGTAGTTCTCCTCCAGCTTTTTCTCTAAGTGTTTCGTTAGATTTCAAGTAGTGTAGCCATACAGTAGTACTGACACGGCTATAGCTTGAAAGAATTTTTACTTTAAATACTTGAGTTAATTTGAGATATTAATTTCATAAAAATTCAAAAGACAATAACGAAACTTCTTAAAATAATAGTTACCATAAATAATGGAACACTCGGTGTGTATCAAACTCACTAGTCAGCTAGACAAGCTCGTCAACCATTACAGCACAGGATTTAAAGGAGTGAATAACCCTTTTCGCCTGGATTACTGTCAGTCCGCCTTTAAAAACTCGGAAATCATTGCGTAATTTGACAATGTCCATTCACTTTATATTGAACATACATTTCAAAGATTTAACATGTAGCTTTTCTAAAAAAAAAAAAAAAAAAAAAAAAAGAAAATGGGTAATGAATGGGTTAATGAAATATAGAGAACAACATTTAGATTTCTGGGTGCGCTTATCGTAACGGTTATCGACGTAGGAAATAGAATCAGCGACCAAATTTCAAATCCTGGACGAGACTTTGCGTTTCATTTCGCACGAATGCCCTCGAGAAAGACAAAAATCCATCTGTCTCGGTCCCTACGGATCACAAGGGCCTCTAAACCAGAGGGTAAACCAAAATATCGCATGGTCCCAATGGCACCTGTACCCTTGACTAAAATGGCCAGGGTTGGCTTTATTGTCCAGTGTCCTGAGGCGCCCCAAAAAGGGAATGTCAACGGGATTACTCATTTTTTTTGCATTCGTCATCGCATGAGCTTCGGTTTGTGCGCAACTCACTAAATGACCTCTTGTCGGTATCAGCCAAACAAGGAGGGAGTCTATCCCCCCTTTCGCTTTGTTTTGTTGAGTGCCACTCATACCGCCAGCTCCAAGATGCTTTACCGCACTGATCAAATTACCCAAGCTCTGCCACTCATGCGCTGAGTTGGCGAGGACCGGTATCTAATTTGGCATGTTACAATTCCTAGGTGGGTGCTCTACCGACTGAGCCAAATAATTATGATAATACCTTGCCTGAGAGCTGGAAAAAAAACCGTGGAACATGAAGATAACAGTTGTACCAATTGTAATTGGTGCCCTAGGAACGGTCCCAAAGGGTTTGGAAAAGAATCTGAGTGAACTGGAAATTAGTGGAAGAATCAAGACCATCCAAACAACGACATTGGTAAGATCAGCTAGAATACTCAGAAGAGTTCTGGAGACCTGAGGAAACTTGCTGTCACTCAGCCTCCAGTGAACCACCGGCTAAGGCGGGTGTGAAAAACTCGAATGGAGTGAAGAATAATAATAATAATAATAATAATAATAATAATAATAATAAGAAGAAGAGAAGAAGAAGAAGAAGACCTAGTGTTGATTAACAAAAAAGAAAGAACTTGTCAACTGGTGGATTTTGCAGTTCCAGCAGATCACAGGGTGAAGCTAAAAGAAAATGAAAAAATGGACAAATATTTGAACCTTGCCAGAAAACTGAAAAAAGTTATGGAACATGAAAGTGAAAGTGATACCAATTGTAGTTGGTGCACTTGGAACGGTCCCAAAAGGATTGGAAAAGGTTTGGAAAGTCTGGAAATCAGAAGAAGAATTGATACCATCCAGAACACAGCACAGCTGCAATCTGCCAGAATACTCAGAAGAGCCCTGGAGACCTAAGGAGATTTGCTGTCACTCAGACTCCAGTGAAAACTCAAAAGGAGTGAATAATAATAATAATAATAATAATAATAATAATAATAATAATAATAAAATCAACACTGACAGCTGATTGATAATGAATAAAATAGTTGAGTTACAATAAAAAAAAATAATTCAGAAAGATCAATAATATAATTGATAATAGAAATGATAAATATATCTATAGTGAATATTCTTTCACAAATATGGAAGATCGATAATGATTAAAAAAAAAAACTCCCTTTAAAATAATAAATAATGATAAAACATTAAAAACGAGTCAAGATATGTTAAAAATATTGTTGCATATCATTTACGTTTGCTGAAAACCTATTTAACCTCAGAATTAATAGGGACGCGCATAAATCCGCTTATCCGAAATTTAATCTTATTAATCATTTTTACAAACAAAACGCCATTTTCTCAAAAGAATGCCACTGAAAATGTCTGATGATAAACGGAGATAAATGAAAGGAATTTTGAATGAGGCGTAGAGAAGTCAACATAAGTCAGTAAACAGCAAAGGGTGGATGGTTAAGGGTGGGCGGTTCTGAAGAAGAAGAAGAAAAAAAGAATGTTTTGTAGATTTAGAAATAACACCTTTTGTGAAATATTACGCGAAAAATCTCATCCCCTAATTATTTTTGTACTTCGTTAAACAAATAAACTGTTTCAAAACAGAACGGTTTTATTGCAGTTAACGAGCACGCTGACAATATCATTTCATTGTACAACAAGACAAGGGGTTCTCAACCTGGGTCCATATGCCCCTCCCCGGGATTATATAACATTTTGAAGGTCCAGTTAAGTAAAAAGTATTTAATTATTTGTTTGTTTGGTTTGTTTTGTTTTACGGCATATCAACCTCAGTGGGTCATTTAATGCCGATAAAGTTTTGAAATAAATCAATTCTTAATGGATAATACAATTTTTTTATAAATACATTTTTTCTATTTAACCCATAGATGGGACCCTAACAGGTACTACCACTCCGGGTCAGAGTGGACCAGGAAGCAATGGTGATGAAGGGGTGCTCCACATTCCCCAAACCTCCAAAACTGGAACCTCACCATCAGATAGAGTTTAACGTCATTCCCAGGACATGTAGACCCGCAGCTACCGCCCTCTAGCACCCATATGATAAAAAGGGGCTGGGGCTTGCCATAAGGGCAATATGGCTGGGAAAATCATATAGGTGCTACGGCTTGACGTGACCAGCCGATTGATCGGAGGGGGCCTCTCCGACGGCCCGTCTAGCCCAAGATAGGGTCAAAGTGGAGTATTGCAAGTCATGAACTGCTCGTCCACCTGGGTTATACCCTTAAGCATCACGGGTCACCACCCACGGCCAACAGGTGGCCCCATTGGGGGTGTCTTACCCCTCTGCAGAGGTGCAGTCGGTGCATTCTAACGCCGCAGCCGACAGGGCGGACTAGACAAGGGGTTCTCAACCTGGGTCCATATTCCCCCTCCCCTGGATTATATAAAATTTTGGGGGTCCAGTTAAGTAAAAAATATTTAATTATAAAAAATCCAATTGGATTTTAAAACATCAAATGGCTTTTAAGAGTAAAGTAAGTTTTAAGAGTAAAGTAAGTAAAACATCAAATGGCTACAAGAGTAAAGTAAGTTGGTTGGTTGGTTTTTACGGCATGTCAACCCTTGTTGGGTTATTTCATAACGACGTTCTGTCTTATTCATTCTGGATGGATATTCAAAATTATTTTACTTAAAGTCAATATCTTTTAAAAACAATTTTTTTAAACTGATGTTTTTCTATTTAACCCATAGATTAGACCCTAACAGGGACTGCCACTCCAGGTCAGAGTGGACCTGGGAGTAATGGTGACGAAGGGGTACTCCACCCCCCCCCCCCAGAGTTCCAGAATTGGAAACTCACCATTAGAATCAGTTTGACGTCATACCTAGAACACAAGTAGGAATCAAAGAAATCCATAGGTGTGAAAAGGGGGGGGGGAGAAACACTGAGCTATATAAACCTGTTGGGTCCCAGTTATAAGAGCGATCCATGATGATGTTGATACTTCTATTTTGGAAGGAGTAAAAGATTCAGATTACCATTTCATAGTTATCTTCGTGATATTGATAATTTAAATGATAGCAGTCTATGCTTTACCTATGCATACGTTGACATCGTTTTCAGTAGATGAGATATTACTACCGATATATAAACAAATAAATATATAATAGAGTGACATATATCCTCCTCACAAATTCGTCATTCAGTTGCAAAATGGACTGGAAATTGCTTTATTCTTTAAATTAGAGAATTTTAAGCGTATTATCCCTGTGAAAATCTTGCAATTTTTGCTGAGTTAAAATGACGTGATACGAACATAAGAAGCGCTCGTAGCGTAATGGTTTCCGCCCTAGGAAATCGACACGGCGAACCGCGTTAAAATCCTGGATGAATCTGTTCGCATTTCACATAGAGCTAATATTCGATTACTATTGATCCCCCAACACCAAAGTCGATTATTGATCTTACATTTTTCTTTCGCTCATTTTGCCTCAATTTTTATTAATTAAAAAAAAATAATTGAACAACAGACTTGCTGTCACTTAATCTTCAATCAGGCATCCAACTATTCTTCCTCCAGCTATAAGTAAATAGTAGGGCAAACTGGGATATTTAAACTTGGTATGGCACCTAGTCTAGAAGGAAAACACTGAATTCAAACCTGTTAAACTCCGCTTAAGAAATTGGGCATGTGCCACATCCTAATCATACAGAGGGGGGGGGGCTGAACTTACACAACGGTGTCAAAATTAAGGTGACCCAGAAAAAACAGAACCCAAATTATTTATTCATTTTCCCATTAAACTAACCTTAAACCCCAACCCCTAAGCCTAAAACCCCCTAGTTAAAATTAACAGTTTTATTACAAAATTTGTCGGTTCTGTTTTTTTCTAGGTCACCCTAATTTTGACACCGTTGTGCAAGTTCAGCCTGGAGGGGTTGGTGTGTGCGTGTCTCTCTCTCTCTCTCTATATATATATATATATATATATATATATACCTCTCTCTCTCTCATATATATATATATATATATATATATATATATATACATACACACACAACACCATGATTTTGAAACGTGTTTAACGGCTTATTAGAAGCCTTTCTCAATTTAGCGTTAGCTTTTTATAACTGCAACAAATGAAAACTCAAAGTCGGCTCTAATAAATATCAATGCAAAATGCCACTAAACTCAAGTAAACTTATTTTTTTAAAAAGATAAAACAAAGAAGATATTTGTTAAACGAACAAAATATTCAATTAAAATAATGTCTGAAGAATTAGCTACTTCGGCTGACACGACAAAATGGCGGAGAGTTGACAGAATAAGATGTTTTTCTTCAGTTTGAGTTAATTTTACGCTTTGTCACTTTTTAAATGATTCCAATTCTGATTATTGTAAGCAAACCGGCAAATTCAAGTAAATAGATGAATAAATAAATTGGTCTTTTGCCAAGGTTAACTAGAGTAGTAGTAGTCGTAGTGGTGGTGTTCTTCAATGTATTTATCTCTTCCTTTTTCTTCCTGTTCTTCTTTTTCCTCCTCTTCCTCTTCTCCCTTTTTCTTCCTCTTCTTTTCCCTTTTTCTTCCTCTTCTTTTTCCTTTTTTTTCTTCTTTCTCTTCCTCTTCTTTTTCCTTTCTCTTCCTCTTTTTTCCTTTCTTTCTTTCGATTCTTTTTTTCTTTCTTTCGATTCTTTTTCCTTTCTTCGATTCTTTTTCCTTTCTTTCTTTCTTTCTTCTTTTTCCTTCTTTCTTTCTTTCTTCTTCTTCCTTTTTCTTCTCTTCTTTTTCCTTTTTCTTCCTCTTCTTTCCTTTTTCTTCTCTTCTTTTCCTTTTCTTCCTCTTTCCTTTCTCTTCCTCTTTTCCTTTCTTTCTTTCGATTCTTTTTTCTTTCTTTCGATTCTTTTTCCTTTCTTTCTTTCTTTCGATTCTTTTTCCTTTCTTTCGATTCTTTTTCCTTTCTTTCTTTCTTTCGATTCTTTTTCCTTTCTTTCTTTCTTTCGATTCTTTTTCCTTCCTTTCTTTCTTTCGGTTCTTCCTTCCTTTCTTTCTTTCTTTCGATTCTTCCTCCTTTCTTTCTTTTCGATTCTTCCTCCTTTCTTTCTTCCTATTCTTCCTCCTTTCTTCTATGGACTAAGCCATTAGATACTTATGAGAGAGTGGTTTGCTCAACTGCACACTCGCTCATTCAAATTAGGGACAGCTACTTAACATGTAACTCCTCCCTTTGCCTGAAGAAAAGCGGCTATGCGACATGGAGTATACGGGTAATAGTTTCAGCTGCACCAGCATTGTATTATAATGTGATGTTTTGCGGCATATCCACCCTTTTCGACTGATGGAGACTTGAGGAGATTTGCTATCCCTCAGACTCAGTGAAAAACAACTATCAAGGAATAAAATAATATTTAGAAAATATATAAGAAAAAAAAGAAATACATTTAAAACCATCAAA
>CM042137.1:44339198-44409198 GCA_023376005.1 Doryteuthis pealeii | reverse complement strand
GGTTGGTTGGGTTTTACGGCATGTCAACCCTGTTGGGTCATTTTATGCCGAAGGCGTTTTGGGTGCTTCAATCTTGATGGGTACTCAGTTATTTTGTAAACACATTTTTAGAACTCATTTTGTTCTGTTTAACCCATAGATGGGACCCTAACAGGTGCTACAACTCCGGGTCAGGGTGCACCTGGGAACAATAGAAATATTATTTGGTTTATATGCTAGAGATATATCCGAAAAGATACAAAGAATTTACAGTCTATATAACATCAGGATAATATACAGAAGCAGTTTAACTCTTCGAAGATATCTCTTCGGGGTCAGCCCCTCCTCGCCGAGGGCTGTGTGTATTCCATCTCATGGAGTTGTGACACATCGTACCTGTACTGAACGGATTGAGTAAAAGGGCGTCGCATCGTGGTGCATTTGTCAGCAAGCTAATCTTGCAGATTCATTTCTACTGAATAGCGAGTTCGATCCTAGCTGAATGCCCTATACTTGAGACCGTGTATCACATCCTAATCTTTTTATTTTATTCGTTTTTGTTGGAAATTTCTTTTTTAACACATTTCAATACTCATTTTTTTAAATAAATCTATTTAATCTATAGATGGGACTCTAACACGTACTACCACTCCGGGTAGGAATGGCCATGAAGGGGTACTCCACATTCCCCAGAGTTCCAGAATTGGAACTACACCACTAGATGCAGTTTAACGTCATACTCAGGACATTAAGATCCTCATCCAATGCCTTTTAGCACATATATGATAAAAAGGGAGGCGCGTGGTCTAATGGTTAGAGTCGTAGGAAATGGACTCGTCAACGCGAGTTCAATTCCTGGATGAAGCTGTTGGAATTTCACATGGCGCTAATACCCTTGGGAAAGGTATGAATCCAATTCTCCCTCCAGCTATGGGTAAATAGCAGGGCAGACTGGACTCTATAACCATGGCTAGGTAACCAGTCTAAGAGAAGGAAAACTCTGAATTCAAACCTGTTAAACTCCGCTTAAGAAATTGACCTTGTGTCGCATCCTGCTCGTGCGGAGGGGTTGGTATATATATATATATGATAAAAAGGGTTGGAGCTTGCCATAAGGACAATAGAAACGGGACATTGGGATTTGGCAACTGGTGAAATATAACGGTGTGCAGACCAAAGTAAAAGTCGAATGATGCTTTCCCATGTCATATTTATTTGGAAAATTGGCGCAACACAATCTTCTTGTCTTATTCATCTTCCATCATTTGATATCGTGCCGTAATACTATTACTAAGAATAATAACTTGTTAGAACTGGGGCCTCATCAGCGGATGTAGTTTAGTGTGATACTTAGGACACCAATCATGTGAAACTCTATACAAGAACGTTTCGAAATTCTTTGCATACAGATATGTTTTTCAGCAATATTGTCATCGATTTATTTTAAAATGATCTGTTGGACAAGATAAAAGGAGACCTATAATAATAAACAATTTTATTTATACAAGCAACACCAAATCAATATACTATCAATATTTTTGTTTTCACATTAGAAGCCATCACCAAATCCCGCCTGATTTCAATTCTAGTATAGTATTGACTTTTGCTCAGTTGGTAGAGCATCCGCCTAGGAATCGCAAGGTTCCGGTTTCGATACCGGTCCTCGTCAACTGACGATCCACCTCAGCTAGACAATATTCTTGGTCTAGCGCTAACAGAAAAAGGAAAAGATTCCCTCACTGTCCAGTTGATACCGACAATAAACCACTCCGTCGACTTTACTATTTTATCTTTAGATACAAAAACATTGTCTCTTTTATTTGTGGAATCATAGTGATTTTAAAATATTTATCGAGATAGATAGATAGATAGGATGAGAAGAAAAATGTATATAAAATCCGACAGTGTAGTAAAGTATTATATTTGAAGTGAGCACACTCGTGCACTCACTCCAAATTTTTATTTATTTATCTTAGAGTGAGATACAGCAAGTGTGCCCACGACTCGGCATATTGCCGGAAGTTTTAAATTGGGGGGAATGGTGACAAAACTGGTCATACCACTACATGGATCTAATTAGCTAGGTTCACTCGCCGACCGATCCATTCAAAAATAAGATCTTTCATTCTTTCCTTGCGCAGTCCACTTTCACCAAAATGCCTCTTTCGCTCTATGGCTTTATCCTACTTAAAATTAAAATTATCCCAATTTTCGGATGGTTTTGATTTTTAAAGCACGTAACTCGTACTTCGAATGATTTACTGGAGATGGACGGGGTGGGGTTAAATAAATAAAAAAATAAATAAAAAATAAAAAAACAAACTGAAAAACATGTAACAAAATAAAATTGTTGGCCATTTTGGTTGCCCCCTTTCCCTCAGCTAGTGTGTAGGACCGTCGACTGTCTTCCGATCTTTAAGGTTCGAAAGCAAGCCGGTCAGTACCTCTAATAAGGGAATGGGTGTCGTTAGTGGGTTTTTGGTAAAACATTGGGGTTTGTCTGTAGGTCGGACGGGATGGGTTTACGAAAAAAGCTGACTCTCCAGGAAAACTTGTACTAGAGTAAAAGACGTTTAAAAAAAAAAAAAAGAAGTTTTTTTTACAAAAAACTTGGGTTTGGTTTCCTGGATATGTCCTACGAGAAAAAAACTGGGGCTGATGATCTTTCAGTCACCTAAGAGGCCCTATGGTGTATGCAGTTTTTGGCTTTGTCATGTTTGTCTTTTAGTAATAAAAGTGTAATAAAGTATAAAGTTTTGAAAAAAAATTGTTATCCATTCATATTTTTAAAAACAATTTTTCGTTTTTTTTTCTTCCAAAAACCAACGATTTCTGGGATTGTTACATCATCAACTATTTGAATGGGAACGCTTACAACCAGTGACGCTTCATTTTTACATTTTTCTTGCATTACGGTTGTCAAGTTGAACCTTCTAATATGGCAAATTAAGGCTCACAAGCTTTTGCTTGTTTTTCTTTTCGTATGAATCACAATTACTATGTTAAGCCCTGTTGATGGTTTTATTAAAACCGAAACGCTTTAGAGTCGGCTGTCAATCTTTGTCTTAATTTTGTTTTGTTTTTTCAAAACTTTATACTTTATAGATAGATAGACATGGACATCTTGAGATGGGTTGATAGATCCAGCAAAGTCCTTCTCATCTTTCCCCACCAGCCGACGAAATGTTTAAAAGATTGAACGCCAAAGCAAATAGGAAGCTGATAAGAGTCGGACAGTTTGGTTTGGTTTCTTGGATTTTACGGCATGTCAACCCTTGTTGGATTATTTTATGCCGAAGACGTTTTGTCAGGCTTGATGGGTATTAAATATTGTGTATTTAAACTCAATTTTTAACACATTTTTTAAATTTATTTTAATTTGATTTAACCCATAGACAGGATCCTAGCAGGTACTACCACTGCGGGTCAGAGTGGACCTGGGAGTAATGTTGATGAAGGGGTACTCAACACTCTCCAGAGCTCCAAAATTGGGACTTCAATAATATATGCAGGTTAACGTCATACACAGAACACTAATAAAACTCATCCACCGCCGTCTAGCACATATATGATAAAAAGGGTTGTAGGTTACTATAAGGGCAATAGGGTTGGGGCACTGAGATTTTGCAACTGGTGGAAATGAACGGTGTGCGGATCCAAGTAAAACTGGAAAACTGGCGCAACACAATCTACCTATCTCATTCCTCTTCCATCATTTGATCTCGTACCATACTACAAGTCTGCCAACTTTACAACTTTATCATCAAATACAGCACATTGTTTCTCTTATTTGTAGAATCATAGGGATTTTAAAATACTGATAGATAGATAGATAGATAGATAGATAGACATGGACATCCTAAGATGGGTAGATAGATCCCAGTGATGCTGATAGCTTTTTGATTTAGTGCGTCCTGAGACGCACATATTTGCTTGAATGAGTCCCCGAGAAAATTTATGGGGCCCAACTAAAGCCGTCTAACTCCTACCTTGTAACCTATCCTGTATAATTCGTTTCTAAGAAACTATTGAAATGTATTTACAGTTAACTTGAAAATGGCGAGGAAAGAAAAAAGAAAAACACTGGGACGCATGGATACGATTTTACTGCGTCCTTTTAGATTTTTATGCGTCAGGGACGCAGGACGCGTACCTATCAGCATCTGTGAGATCCAGCAAAATCCTCCTCGTCTTTCCTATCAGCTAACTAAATGTTAAAGAAAAAAAAAAACGGTTAACGCCAGAGCAAAATAGGAAGCTGATAAGAGTCGGTCAGTTCAGGTGTGTTTCCTACCTGATTCAACCAAACACTTGAGCCTTACACGGCGGCGGCGGGTTGGTTGTTTGTGTGATTGTGTGGTTGATTGGAGCGATATGAGAAATATGGAGAGTAATGACAACTGGAACAAAATGCGGAGAGTAAGGAGGAGGCGAAAAAAAGGAGAGTCGACTATAAAAGAAGAAAAAATAGGAGAGGCTAAAAGCGAGTAAAAGACAGGTGAGAAGATGATGGCAGTAGCAGTGTGCCACTGACAAACCAACAAATAACGAAGACTACTTGATCAATTGACTCATCCCAGTGTGTGTGTGTCTGTGCGAATTTGCGTGTGTCTAACAGCGGGAAAACGCTGAACACTGCTGTGTCTGTGTGTTAGTTCCAAAAATTGCTAACGCTATCTGAACATCAACCAGCAGAAGGCAAACTATAAGTTAATGTAGCGTGGACATGGAGTCAATACCTGGTTACTGACAGTTTCTCATCTAGGCGAGAAACTATCAGTAATTAGGTGTTGACTCCATGTCCACGTTACATTAACCTATATATAAATGCTCTATCAATGATATTGAGTACTGTCTACCTACAAACATAGTACCCATATTATATATATATATAATATGGGTACTATATATAATGATGCTATATTTATCAGTAAAACAGTGCTCAATATCATTAATAGAGCATTTATATTTAAGTCAAGGTAGCGTGTGCATGGTGTCAAGGGCGCCTAATTACGAGCAGTTTTTCGCCTAGACGATCTTCACTATTTGGTCTGAAGATCGCATAGGCGAGAAAATGTCAGTAACCAGGCGCCATTGATTCCATGTCCACACTACCTTAACTTAAATATATATATCAATATTGATAATATAGCGTGCAGATGAAGTCAACGGCGCTTGGTAACCGACAGTTTCTCGCCTATGCATTTTTCAAAACAAGTGGTTGGTTTGAAAATCGCTGAGATGAAAAACTGTCAGTAACCAAGCGCCGTTAACTTCTTGTCCAAACTACCCTAACTTTATATGAGAGAGAGAGAGAGAGAGAGAGAGAGAGAGAGAGAGAGAGAGAGAGAGAGAGAGAGATTCTGCCACTGTATCCCCTAAAAAGTGGCCGTCAGATTGCTCTATTCTCATCATCAGCAGGTTCCGCCGACAGCACAGATTCCCATGAGACACTCTCACTCTCGCTCTCGCCACTCAGCCGTATCGGTCATCGCCCAAGGTTGGTCTTCCACACGGCACCAAGTGTCCATGCAGATCAGGTTAATGTAGGTTTTTGCTTGTCAGCCTACCCTGGTGTGTCCATGTGTAGGTGTCTACATGAAAACGTCACTTATGAGTTCGTCTTTATTTCTTCTGCATTTCTTGTTCGTCTTAGTTTAGTTGGCTGTTTTTTTACGGCATGTCAACCCGTTAGGTTAATTTATACCGAAGACGTTTTGTTTTATTCATTTTTGATGGGCATTCTAATGGTTTTTTTTAACTCAATTTTTTCAACACGTTTTATTTAAACTTATTTTTTCTATTTAACGCATAAATGGGACCCTAATTGACACTGCAGTAATGGTGATGAAGGGGGTACTCCTCACACCCCAGAGTATCAAAATTAGAACTTTACCATTAGAAGCAGTTTAATGTCAAAACCAGCATCTTATTCGTATTACTAGGATATTTTGTATGATAGGAAGTATGTGGCCACACAGCTGCTTTTTGTGGGGTGCTACTTCCAAGATTTGTTCAACACAGGACGCAGCAACAATGCTTGTCGTACGCCACCTAACATATTCAAAAATACTATCTCTTCAGGTCAGAGTGGATCTGGGAGTAATGGCGATTAAAGAGTACTCCACACTCCCCAGATCTCCAAAATTAGAACTTCACCATTAGATGCAGTTTAACCTCATACCAGGCCCCGACACTAACTTTTTTCATGACCGTCCCGGACAAAAATTATCAACCGTCCCGAATGGGGTTTGGACCGTCTCGAAATCAAAATATTTTTGTTTAATTCATTAGCATCATCTATACTTGTCAGTCACCAGTAG
Organism: Doryteuthis pealeii; assembly: GCA_023376005.1. Lineage (NCBI taxonomy): Eukaryota > Metazoa > Mollusca > Cephalopoda > Myopsida > Loliginidae > Doryteuthis > Doryteuthis pealeii. The sequence goes on along the minus strand of CM042137.1, from coordinate 44,402,896 downwards.
CATAATAACATGTAATAAAACATTAAGAAAAACTGAAGCAGTGATAATTCTGTATATTTGGACAAAAAAATCCATTTCCTAGAGTGTTTTGAGCTAAAAAAAAATACTTTTTTACTTTAAGTTACTCAATTTTCATGTAATCATTGGTTTCCTTTTTCGGGAAGAACATGCTGAAACTTTTGAAATTTTTACCGTCCCCGGCAAACTGTCCCGGATGACGTATTGATCGTCCCGGATGTAATTTTTATCGTCCCCGGGACGACGTTAATGTCGAGCCCTGCATCATACCCAGGACTCATGATATTTGTAAAGAGGTTTAACTGTCATATGGTTGAAATGTTAAGGGAATCAACTGCTATATAAAAATAATTCTTGATATAAAAGATATTTAAGGTACTACTTCCAAGATTTGTACAACACAACAATGCTTGTCGTACGCCACCTAGCACACCCAAAAGTTTGTCTCTATGCGTAACAGAAAGACGATTTCATTCAGATTGATTGATTGATTTTAACGTCATGTCAACCCATCCAGGGTTATTTTATGCTAGGTTGGTTGTGAGAGATGGTCAAATTTATTTATAGTGTTTTTTCAAGGATTTTTCTTGATTTTGACAGTAGGTTGTTTGTAGTTGGATTTCACTCAAGAAGACATTGGTTGGTTGGATTTTACGGCATGTCAACTCTTGTTGGGTTATTTTATGCCGAATACGTTTTGTTGTATTCATTCTTGATGGGTACTCATTTTTCCTACTTAGCCCATAGTTTGGACCCTAACAGGTACTACCACTTCGGGTCAAAGTGGACCTGGGAGTAATGGTAATGAAGGGATATTCCACATTCCCAGAGAGCAACAGAATTAGAACTTGACCATCAGAAAAGGTTTAACGGCATGTCCAGGGCATTAATACCGTCAGACGCCGCCTTCTAGCATCCATATGATAAAAGGTTTGCCTTAAGGACAATAGGGTTGGTACAATTATATAAGCGCCAGGGCTTGACGTGACCAGCCGATTTATCGGACGTGGAGCCTCTGTGACCGCCCGTCTAGCCTAGGGCCGAAGTTGAGTGTTACGTGTCAGACTGCTCAACCACCAGGATTCCATCCTTAAGCATCACTGATTACCACCCACGTCCAACTGGTGGCCCCGTTGGGGTTCTTAACCCTCTGCAGAGATGTAGTTGGTGTATTCTAAAGCCCCAGCTGACGGGGCTGTTCAGCAGGACGAATTAGGAAGCAAGCAACGTCGTTAGCGAATCACCATGGTTATGACGACGAAATTACAAACCTTGATCTTATCTGAATTTAGCCGATGCAATCATCAACAAGAGGACACTGAAATGCTTGCCTAAGGACTTTGTAAAAATCATCAACTTCAGTCTTAATAACTAAAATAAACTAATTAGCCCGCGTTGGGACATTTTGAAAAGGAAAGTTGACGAGGGGAGTGTGTGAAATTAGAAAAATCGGATTGACCCTTTCCAGGAAATTTAGCCCTTAGCCCAGGTTAGATTTTTATTTATTCATTTTTTTCATCATCAACTTGGGGGCTTCATTTATTAAGGATGAATGAGAGAAAGGGGGGGGGGAATGTTTCATTTTCAAGCAACTAAATGACATTCATTTTCAATTCTTCAGATAAATAGAAGATACAAGAATAGAGGTAATTGACCCGGTGAATTTATATATATATATATATATATATATATATATATAATGATGATGATGATAAGAACTCTAATCAAAACCTTCCAGGATTTCCCAGACAAATTGTCTATTAAGCCTATGAATTTTCTGTTTACCATTTCCAATAAAGTCAGCGGTCTGGTGATACTCATAGGTATACACTGATATCTGAGTAGAAATAGATCTATAACCGCAAAATGACCGATTTTTATTTTCTTTACTCTCTCTCTCTCTCTATATATATATATATATATATGTGTGTGTGTGTGTGTTCTTCAAATTGCTCTTATGCTAAATACCTAACCCTTTTTATCACATGGATGCTACAAGTCAGAGGCTGAAGGTAAACTAGCACGATTTATTAATACATGCAGTTAATAAGAATCAAAACAAATATATATATATATATATATAATGATGAGGGAAGGGTATCGCACGTACTATCACACGTTGTATGAGGAAAAAATATATGATTTGTTTATATATATATTAAAAAGAGTTGGCATTAATAACTCACAGGGTTGATATGTCATTTAACCAAACAACTAACCAAATCCATTGTACTCTATAGGGTAGGACCAGGTGCAATCCCTGGTGCCTGAGGTGGTCCTAAAATAAAAATAGCAAAGTAGTCAGGTAATTTTTTATCTACTCACACGTACATTTAAGAGTGTTATTTATCCATCCCTTGCGCCACTAGCAGGATCTGACTCCAAGATCGTTTGTCGTATGAAGGTTAAACAGTCCAGTCTGCACTACTAATTACCCATAGCTGAGTGACGTCTAGCCCAAGTAAGGGCCAAAGTGGAATGGACTGCTCAGCCACAAGGGTTACATCCTTAATCATTACGGGGTGCCACCCACGGCCAACAGAGGAGCAGCCTGTGTATTCTAAAACCCCAATCAACAGGGCAGTCGTTCCTTGAGATGGTAGTTTATTAACAACCAGTTCAGTACTATAATCACTGTGTTAAATTTGAAAAGAGGAAGTTCCTATGGTGTGCGCGTATAACAAGAAGCAAAACAGTAAAGAAGCAAAAAAAAAAAAAAAAAAAAAGAAAAAAAAAAAAAAAGGAAGAACTAGAACGAGACAGATTTTTACTCTTTGCTTTTAAACCTAAATTTTCTACATTCAATTTATTTTTTAATTTTCTTATTTGCTGAATAAGTTTTATTCATTCTTATTTCTTTTTTAAATTCATTTTTATTCTCCTATGCGCAGAAACCTTTACAAAATAAAACGATCGCGCTGTTTTCCTCTCAGCTTAAACTTGTGGGGACCAAACAAAGATCACCAATGGGGTGTGACTGATTGACTCCACGTGTCTCGCTCTTGTTCAGTTTTTAACAGATTTAAATGACAATCGGTTGAAAATGAAAGTGAAAGTAGAACTGTTTTTGTCATGTATTTTTCGAACATCTCAGTTCTCGTCCAGAAGCAAGCAGCGAATCCCCATAGAACATAAAAACCTTATTCAGCACTTTTCCCAATATCATTCATTTAAACAACACACACACACACACACACACACACACACATATATATATATATATATATATATATATACATAAACAGTAATACCTAACACCTCTCAATACTCAACATACAAAAAATATAAAAATTCAATTTACTTACGACTCGTCACAACTTAAAAATTATCCAATTTCTTTTTATTTAAAACATTACAAAACCGCTTAGTAGTCTTCCTTATCAAATACTTTTCAACATATTAACCATCTTCCAATAAAAATCCATTAACTTCAAAAATATTTACCTCAAGCGACTTTACTTCCTTAATCGTTAAACAACAATTAGTATAAATATCTCCAGAGTCCAGTATCATTTACAGTATTAATTCGAATATAACGGGTAAGTCAACTGTATTTCTTAAATATTAGTCTATTTGAACACATGCATTCACCATTCATTCATGTTGCAAAAAAAAAAAAAAAAAACAAAAAAAAACAACAGTATTTTTTATTTCATATATCGGTTCTTTTTTTCTTTTCTCAGAACGATTTTGAAAAGGTTTCTGAACTAAATTAGAGTTCTGTGGACACGCTTAGTTACTGACAGTTTTTCGCTTATGCAAAATCGACGTATTCCAGTGGACACCTACACATGGGCAAACCAGTGTGGGTCGGCCATATTTTTGTAAAAATAATGATTCAGAAATGAATAATAAGACTTTTAAAATAGGGAGTTACTTTACGATCATCCTGTATATAAAATGGAGTAAATTTATGTATATTCTCACTTTTCCCCAAAACTCGAATAGGTTGTTTTGTGGCATATGAAATGGTTTAGGAAAAAGGAAAAAGAAAAGAAAAAGCCGTACTGTCAAAGCTGAGGTATGTTTTGATTTTTTGGCGGGGTGGTGGTGGTGGTGGTGGGGAGTCCTTTGTAATTAAATAAATAAAATATTTACTGGTCTTGATTTTTTTCTTTTTTCAATCAATTTAGTTTTGTCAAATTTATTCTTTGTTTACGAAAATCAGAAAGCAACGCTTCTAATTGGAAATGCAAAAGAAATTTTAAAAAATAAAAAGAATAAACGAATGAAATTTCAGGATTCAGATAAGAAAGTTCAAAATACCGAAATACATACATACATACATACACACACACATCATTCATATGTACACACATACAGAAGCACAAACGCCGAAACACACGTACACATGGAAGTTGATACACACATACATACAACTTGTAATACTGGAAGTATTTCGCCCACCTTACCTTACCTACTTCGGCTTATACGACATGCAGACATTTTTTTACATGGATTGATTTTAACGGCATGTCACCCTGTCTAGCGTTATTTTATGCCATGAGTTTAAGGAATCGTGTTAATTGTACGTTCAGACCTAATAACTTTTTGTCGTCTTGGATTCCTGCCCTTATTTACGCTATGTTTTTCCTTGACGGTGTCAGGCGTAAATCCGGCCAAACTAAGATATTTACCATGCCGCGTTTCTCGCTTTTTTATCAGCAAATTAATGTAGATATTTTACAATGCCCCACACCTCATTTTTTATCGATAAATTAATTTGAATATTTTATAATCCATACTATCCCCGGATTTTTTTCGATTGAAAATTGGTTTGAAATTTGGGTTTTGTAAAAATTCAATTGAAATTTGAGTTTTGTAAAAATTCAATTGAAATTTGTACTAGTTCAATCGAGAGAAAAAAACATGTAGTAAAAGAGCAGTGCAAAAGCAGCATCAATGACGAACAAGGAGGAGAAAGAAAAACAAGATGGCTGCATGAACACGTACGTGTTCATGTCTAAGCCATATCAATCCTCCTGTACCATAGTCGGTGAGAATAAAAACAAATATTGTTTAAGTTAAATATATATTTCACTGTTTTATGTTATTTGTCAATCCTGCCTGAATATATAACATTTACACACGGATTTATATTATTTTATATTATAACATCATTGTAACATATTCTGTCACTTTTAATAAAACTGCGTGATATATAATAAAAAGTAGTTATTTTATTTTTTTAGCCCAGGTGTATGTTTGCGTAAAGAAGAGGATTGATTTTAACGGCATTTCAACTTGCCCAGGCTTATTTTATGCCTAGAGGTGAAGGAATTGCATAAATTGAACATTTATATTAACATTTTTTAGTAGTTTCTTAAGTTTTTTGTACCGATTATATGATATCATGTATTTCTATCTAATACAAATAATTTGCAAACAGATCTATTTGACAAATTGATGGAACCCTAACAGGTACTACTACTCCGGGTCGGAGTGGACCTGGAAGTAATGGCAATGAATGGGTGGTTCCACATTGCCTAGCGCTCCAGAATTGAAGATTCACTACCAAATACAGTTTAGCATCATACACAGGACACCTCTTTTGTGGTGGGAGGTCGTACCCCTCTGCAAGGGATACAGGCAGCTTATTTTAAGCTTCGGAGAGAGAGAGAGAGAGAGAGAGAGAGAGAGAGAGAGAGAGAGAGAGAGAGAGAAGAAGGGGTATGTCAAGTTATTTTCCGCCGAATACGTTTTTGTTTTATTCATTATTGATGGGAACTCAATTTCTTTTAAACTCATTTTTTTCATAGATGGGACCCTAACACTACGGGTCAGAGTGGGCCTGGGAGTAATGGGGATGAAGGGGTATTCCACATTCCCTAGAGCTCCAGAATTAAAACTTCACCATCAGATACAGTTTAACACCATACCCAGGACTCCCAGCCAGCCCTTTTTATTATAGATTTGGTAAAAAGGGCTTGCTATAAGGGCAATAGGATTGGGACAATCATGTAGGTGCTAGGGCTTGACTTGATGTGACCAGCTGATTAATCGGAGGGGGGCTCTCCGACCGCCCGTCTATCCTAAGTAAGTGCCAAGGGGGGGGGAGAAAGAGAGAATGTGTGTGTGTGTTAAAAAGTAGAAAGAAAGAACATCTACAAAAGGAGAAGATAACTCCGTATGAATTTGGTGTCAGAGGCAGTCTAATGAAATTATTGAACACGTTTTGGTAGAGGATTTTTAAAAAAATTAAGTATATTATATTTGTCTATTCTCATGCCAACTACAACGCATCTACCATTTTTCCAGCCCTCCTATCTTTAAAAAAAATCAGTCTAGCCCTCCTTCCTGTATTTCAGAACATGGAACAAGGTGTTTGTTTACTCCGAATATAAGAAAATAAAGGAAGAATAGCGTTAATAGTAAAAGAAAGAAAAAAATGGCGAAACCCTTTAAATTTTGCATCTGTACAATTCGGACAGCTGCTATCGACAGGGTGATCCGTCGGGGTAAAAAAAAATTATGTGATCAAGACATATAATAACAAAAACAGTTCGGTGCAGGGGGAGGGAACTAAAAGAAGTGAAAATGGCGGAATAAAGGGGGGTGATCAGTTTTTTTGTTTTTTTTTGTGATTTTGTTGGACTGTCGCCTGAACATTTTTCCTATCCTAAGTCTTAGGATGTGCCAATCCACAGGAAACCTTATAAGAATAAGTTGGTACCTATCACACACACACACACACACACACACACACACAAGTGACAGAGATACACACACACACACACACACACAGAGAAAGAGAAAGAGACAGAGATACACACACACACACACACAGAGAAAGAGAAAGAGACAGAGATACACACACACACACACACAGAGAAAGAGACAGAGACAGAGATACACACACACACACACACAGAGAAAGAGACAGAGATACACACACACACACACACAGAGAAAGAGACAGAGATACACACACACACACACAGAGAAAGAGACAGAGATACACACACACACACACAGAGAAAGAGACAGAGATACACACACACACACACACACACAGAAAGAGACAGAGATACACACACACACACACAGACAGAGATACACACACACACACACAGAGAAAGAGACAGAGACACACACACACACACACACACACACAGAGAAAGAGACAGAGATACACACACACACACATATATATATATATATATATATATATATATACATAAATACACAGAAAGACACACACACAGAAAGAGACGCAGAGAAAGACACATACACACAGAAAAAGAGAAAGACACACACACACACACACACACACAGAAAGAGACAGACACACAACAATAAATAAATTAAAACTAGAATAAAAAAAAATGCAGGCATTTAAAGGACAATAAATGAGGATAGCTGATATCGTCCCCGTGCGACAAGTGGAACCCACAGAAACTACGTAAATTCAATATGGCGCGGAGTGAGGATTGAATGCTGGGTTAAGTTGGAAATACAATAAAAGAAAGAAGAAAAGTGAAGACGTTGGAAGAAGAAGAAAAAAAAATCATTGACGAAGATAATATTTGCTTAAGTAAGCAATAAATTCTATACGATTATAACGTTTGTTTTCATTTTTTGTAGGAGTGGGGAAGGGGGGGGCTGTTTTTCTACCACTCTATCTACTTCATTCCAATTTTTTATACGCAGTTTCTTTCTTTCTTTCTTTTTTTTTTTTTTTTTTTGCATTCCTCCTTTTTACAAGTTCTGCTTCCACACTGTCTGCTTTTGCAAAAAAAAACCTTCAATCCATTCCTTTCTCTCGTATGTATTTAGATAGATAGATAGAGAGAACGAAAAGAAAGAAAGAATTACAATAATGTGAAATATACCCCTTCTCCCATCGTTTGCCTCTCTCTTTCTCTCGAGATCTAGACTGAGATAGAAAGAGAGGAGGAGGGGAGAGAGTGATAGAAAGAAAGGAGGAGGAGAGAGAGAGTGATAGAAAGAGAGGAGGAGGAGAGAGATTGAGAGAGAAGGAGTGGAGAGAGATTGAGAGAGAAGGAGTGGAGAGAGATTGAGAGAGAAGGAGTGGAGAGAGATGAGAGAGAAGGAGTGGAGAGAGATTGAGAGAGAGGAGTGGAGAGAGAAGAGAGAGAGGAGAGGAGAGAGAGAGGAGGAGAGAGAGATTGAGAGAGGGGAGGGAGAGAGAGATTGAGAGAGGAGGAGAGGAGAGAGAGATTGAGAGAGGAGGAGGGAGAGAGAGATTGAGAGAGGAGGAGGAGAGAGAGATTGAGAGAGGAGGAGGGGAGAGAGATAGAGAGGAGGAGGGGAGAGAGATAGAGAGGAGGAGGGGAGAGAGATTGAGAGAGGGGAGGGAGAGAGATTGAGAGAGGGGAGGGGAGAGAGATTGAGAGAGGAGGAGGGGAGAGAGATAGAGAGGAGGAGGAGAGAGATTGAGAGAGGGAGGGATAGATTAAGAGAGAGGGAGGGATAGATTAAGAAAGGGGAAGAGAGATTGAGGAGGAGATGGAGGGAGGAGAGAGATTGAGTCAGTTAGGGGAGAGAGATTGAGAGAGTTAGGGGAGATTGAGAGAGAGATTGAGAAAGAGAGAGAGAGAGAGAGAGAGAAACGTTTACATAAATATAAAAATAACGTGACAAAATAAAATCTATGGCTAAGTACACATATGTATCTATAAGCTACCTTCAGATATAGTAAAAAAAAAATAATAATAAAGTAAACAAAGAAATTTAAAAAAAGCTTTGTTTAAAGTTTGCATTCTGAGATTTTATTTTATTTATTTAACATTACCTTAATATCTATTTCCTTTTTTTTCAAATTCTTTTTTGGAACTAATGTACTCTTCGTTTTTATCAAATATAAATTTTTTTCACAATTTCTTATAGATTAAAAATGAAATGGATTTTTTTCTCTCACTGTGTAAAGACACTAAATTTAATATAGATCTTTTGGGATACCAAACAATGTTTTCTAAGAAAACTATTCATAAAATCTTTTAACAATAAAAAAAAAGATGTTTAAAATAAAAAATGAATTTTTTCCCCTGATATATGAAGCACATCTTCGTGTGTACTTTAGATCGTCCCATATTTAATAGAAAAAAAGGAATGAGTTAAAATATTGTATTGATTTAAGCTTATGGGTAAAATTTCGAAATCACTTGTGAATAATTCAGTCTTTCCTAAGATCAGATAACACTCGATATAATGATTATATAAATATATATATATATGTCATACAAAGTGGAATTTCTAAAATCGAGCATACTTTTTATGATTAACAAAATTCCTTCAAATCTTGCAATTGTATTAATCAAATCAAGAATAATAAAAGATATATGGAATTAAATAATTGTGACAGGAATTCAACCCATATTGGAATCTACAAGGAGTTTATTGTAAATCTAAATTCAGTCATATATATATATATATATATATATATATATATATATATATATATATATAAAAGAGAGTTTTATAATTTGCTTGAAGCATTGTGTGTATATTGGTTAGGACGTTGATTTAGAAGGCTATCACAATGCAGGTGTAAAGAAAAAATAATAATACGGTAACAATGATGTTGTGTGTTAACCTGTATTTAATTCTTGAATTTTCGAGATAATATCTCTTTTTCAAAAGATCACTGGAACTGAAGCTGTCTAGTTATGACATTTCTTTTTAATATATATATATATATTATATATATATATATATATATATATATATATCTGCGTGTGTGTGATATTAAAAGTTGAGGAATAAAAGTGGATAAAAAACAAACAATTTCAATCAATTACAATTAATATTTCGACTCCGCGTATTAACGAAGCTTCATCAGAATTTGTTATTTTGGGACAGAACTGATTATATATATATATATATATATATATATATATATATATATATATAGCCGTTATGTCTTAAAATTTAAAAAAATCTGATAAAGCTTCGTTAATACACTGAGGCAAAATATTAATTGATTTAAATTGTTTGTTTCATTCCTCAACTTTTAATCACATTTCGTTGGATTCTACCCAATCTGCTATTTCCTCATAATATATACGAAACAAAATTATTTATAAAAAATATTTTCTTTTGCGTTATAAATTTAGAAACTTAAATGTTTTTGTGAACTTATTAACATAAGCGTATCTGAAGCTCACTCGTACCTCAAATTTTAGCTTTCAATATTAAAACATATTACAGCACATAATTAATTACATTCTATTTTATGTTTTTTTTTATACAATACAGTGCTATTCATCTTAATTAGAAAAATAAAAACACGTAACAAAAAAAAAAAAAAAAAATACTGCTTGGGGTACTGGAACGGTTTAATGGTATTTAAGTGTAAATAGGGAAAATTGATTTGATATACAAGGAAATTGAGTTACGAGGAACGAATTAAACTTGTAAGTCAAATTATCACTGTATATATCATTATTTAATCCTAATTAGTATCTTACTTATTAATGATATCTCTATTAAAGTCTAGCTGAGATAGATCTGCCTCAAAACAGCCCATATTATTAAGGTATTTGCCATGCGTCCCATTTACGCAGGCGTGACACAAGGACATTTTTATGTGGGCCCACCCATGAGCCGAGACTCATGGGTGGTAGATGCCAAAAATGTGTTGATCCCGTCGGCATTCCCTCTCAAGAGGGGCGCTTCAGGCACTGGGCAATAAACCCAGCCATGTCCCTTTAAATCAAGGGGCAGGTGTTGCCTGGGGGGATGGCCCCCTGGGACCAACGCCGTTAATTTACATTAATAGTCCAGTGGCCGAAGCCAACGGTCCCACGATGAGCCCTTGTTATTAATGTGCATAAAATCATAATATATGGTGTGAATAATTTGCATACCAGTTTTAACAAAACTGGGTTCAATAAATAATTATTTGGTGTTATTGATTTCTAATATTATTGCTTTATTCTCAAATGTATTAAAAGCAATCCTATGTATAATTTTATATTGAAATCAATTAGAATAAAGTAAAAATAAGAGTAATCTTTTTGTGTTCTTATTTAATTTCATTAGTCTTTCTAATATAATATCTAATTATATTATCCAGTGTATGAGTAGCACAGGGATCTGTGCGGTAAAATGAGGAGCTGATGGTAGGTGTTGCGCTCCATCTCAGACACCAAAATAATCTCCTTGGTCTAGCGCTAGTGAAAAGGAGGTGGACTCCCTCACTGTCTAATACCGACTTTAGGCCACACCGACGACTTTACTTTTACTTGTATAAATAACTAGAAGCGGCTCCCCGGTGTCGCCTGGGTGGAGGGTGAATTTTTTAAAAGTTAGTCTCGCAGGTCCATTATTACTGAATCGTGAGTTGGACTCCCGCCGGATGTCCCCATTAAAGTCACCACGTGAAAAGACCTTGCGTTGATCCAGACACTCTAAAAAGAAAAATTAATGTCTACTATTTACAGTATTAAAAGCAACAAAAGAATCCATGCTTTTATTTAAATTTTTTAAAAAAATTATCTTCCCGAATATAAATCAAATCTTTAATAGTTTTACTCAAAAAGCAAGACCTGGTGATAGTAAATGTGTATCTATATTTACTTTGTCGTTAATTGTTTTATTTTTGTAGTTTCCTCCGGACATACATACACATACACACGACTACCCTTTATGTATAGATAGATGAAGTTATCTATATTTTTGAGTAAAGAGTGCTCAATATCGGTAATAGAGCATATTATGTAGATTTAAATTTAAATAACTTAGACACATTCAACGGCGCTGATGTCTGTGCACGGATTTTTAGAACCTATCTCGTCTAATCCTACAATCATTAAAATGAAGAGTTGTGGAGAAGAAAAAAGAGGGAGGGGGGTAGAAAGAATGAAAGAGATAAAAGAAATTCCATCCAGATGTCTATCTGAAGCAATCTGTTTGATAATCCAATTATTCTAGTGACTGGCAGATCACATACAAAGCTTTCAAGAAATCTCAACAATCGTATTTGCACTAACGAATTACATCAGTAGATAAAGTATTGAACAGGTTATTAAAAAAAACAAAAACAAACAAAAAACACTGTGGTTCCAACGTTCTCACATAACTCACTCTGTGTAACCTGTGCTCAATAGTGAGTTCCGCCTGTCAGTGGGGCAGAAAAATACACCGACAGCACCACCAATGGGGCCACCTGCTGGCTGTGGGTGGACACCCGTGATGTTTAAGGAAGAAATTCTAGTAGCTGAGCAGTCCAAGATAGGTAACACTCCACCTTGGCTCTCAGGCTATATGGGCGGTCGGAAAAGTCCCCTCCGACCAATTGGCTGGTTACGTCAAGCCCTATCCCCTATATGATTGTCCCAACCCTATTGCCTTTATGGCAAGCCCCTAACCCTAATCCTGTGCACACATCTAGACAATAATCTAGGCTAGACATCATCACTTTCTTATATGTTGCTCAGCTGTGCACGTTTTCATTTAAATTTTAAACTCCCAGAACTCTAGAATTGGAGCCTCACCATCAGATGCAGTTTAGTGTCCAACCCAAGATTATTTTTTTTTTTGGGGGGGGTACCTTTCTATAGGCGATAGTTAAGCGTATTCTAATCCACGCCGGCTGGGCAGTATTTAAAGTTGGTTAACATTTAGTTTCCCGTTCAAAGGCAATTGCAACGTAGGGCGCGATATTTGCAGAGTTCGCTTGTCATGATTATTTCCAAAAATTATCGAATTTTATACGATATACGCATTGTAATTGCCTTCAAAGCAAAAAAATATAAATAATAATATACTTTACTCAACAATGCTTCTAAAGCAAATTATCAAATCTCATTTCCTTACGCCGGAGCATAGGCCTAATTTACGATCTTCTCAACGTCCACTCTACTTTGTATAGTAGTAGTAATAGTGACGTATTTATCCTTGACAAGTTAATTTCGCATGTATCGTGTGCTGCGTATCGGTGGCCCAGGGGTAGAGTCTCTGATTCTGCGTGCTGAGTTCCCGGTTTCGATTTCTGTCCGAGGGAAATCGTAAGTATACAACGCTGATGAGACTTAATAAAGTTGAAACAGCTGTACGATGTTCTACGTAGGGCGCGATATTTGCCGAGTTCGCTTGTCATGATTATTTCCAATGATTATCGAATTTTATACGATATACGCATTGTAATTGCCTTCAAAGCAGAAAAATATAAATAATATTATATATATATATACATATATATATAAAGGGTAGTTGGTATGTGTATGCATGTATCATGTATGTATGTCCGGATGAAACTACGGAAATAAAACAACGACAAAGTAAATATAGATATACACATTAAATATCACGGGTTCTTGCTTTTTGTGCAAACATTCTGAAGATTTGATTTATATTCAAAGATATTTAAAAATTAAAATATACTTAGAAATAGCATTGAAATTCTACTTAAAAAAGTCGAGAATTTGTGAATCTCAAAACTAAACAAATCAATACACCGGGTATTTTTGAGCCCTTCCCTACCCAGATGACACTGGGTAGCCGCTTCTAGTTTAACAATAAAGAGTAAAACTATTATAAATAAAGAAATAAAATCAATTCTATTGCGAAGAATAAACCTTCCTTGTGTTTTTTTTCAATCTCAAAATGTGTAGATAGCTTGAGAGAAAAAAGGATTAGGTCGAGGATCGCTAAAAATTAGGGAGATTTATCTTTTCTTTGTCATTGGCCAAAAATCGGATATTATCCGCGACGTAGTTAATGAAAAATCCCCAGAAAAAAAGAGAGATGAACAAAATAATTATTGGAATAGATATAATCTAAAATAAAACCCAACTGATAAGATATCCGCAAATTGTGTAAAGAAAAGAAAGGAATATCTGATAAAGTAAGTCAAAGTGAAGTCTCATATTAGAAGAAAAGATAAGTAAATTGATGAGCTTGTTGAATCTAAAAGATAAATAAAAAAAGGAAGCTTTACGATTGGAAAATCGGGTTTAATGTTTTCATCTATTTAAAAGAACAGAGTGAAAACAATGAGTTTATTAAATAAAGACACGTTTTCCGATTTATTTATTTTTTAAAATTTCATTAGGATATTATCGGGTGGGGAAGGAGGGGAAATAAGAAAGAATAGATAACAATGTTCCAACATATACAAAGACATACACTTTCACATTTCTACACATACTAAAAGTAGCACCCAGTTCCATCTTCGGACTAAAAGGATTTTAGGAACACGAGAGAGAGAGAGAGGGGGGGAATGAGAGGAGAGAGAAGAGGGGAGTAAGAGAGAGAGAGAGAGGGGGAGAGAAGAGAGAGAAGAGGGGGGGTAAGAGAGAGAGAGGGGAAGATGAAAATAACTTTTGTAAATTCCTTATCAAATCTTTAAAAAATGCTAAGAATTCGCGTATAACAATGTTCCTTTATTTTAGAAATTATTTGGAGGGGGGGTATATTTAAAAATATTCTTTTAAATGTAACCCTAAATTCGTGTTTTAAGATATTTTTGTACATATGTCAAAAATTTAAATTCAGTTCTTAATTGTTCATTGAGTTAAAATGATAAAAATGCATTCATTTAATTTATTTCCTTTTTTTTTTTACCCCTAAAAATGAACAGTAAAAAGAGCTAGGAATTAAACGTCCTTATTTTTAAGTGGAAAATTTCGCGTGTTAATTTAAATGAAAATTATTCGTTTATTCTATGAATATTGTTTTTTGTACTTATGAAGAACTCTGACCAGGAGTGGTGGTGCGAATTAGGGTCCCAACTATGGGTTAAATAGAAAAAAAATGAGTTTAAAAAATTGAGTACTCATTAAGAATAATAAAACAAAAATATCTTCGGCATAAAATGACCCAACAAGGGTTGACATATCGTAAATCCAACGGAGAGAGAGAGAGAGAGAGAGAGAGAGAGAGAGAGAGAACAATGTTACGGAAAAGTGTGGCAGACGATATAAAATAATTCAATCTGTGTCGGCCACAAATTTTGAGATTGCAGACGAAAGGCGATAATGGCGCGTAAATTAGAAGAAAAAAAATCAGCTGCTTTGATTTTGATAAGCGATTGTGAAGATTTTGCGCAAATAAGATAAAGTTTATAATTGTTACTGATAACAATTATCAGGGAAAACCCTAAAAAAAAAATGGTCGCTGGTCTTCTTTGTTAACTGCTTAAAAGCGGGGGGGGGGATCAAGTCTATCGACAGAGAAGAAAAGGAAAAATAACAGAAAAGCGAAAAATAAAATCATTTGAAAGAAAAAAAGAAAAAAAGAAAATAATTTTCTTCTAATACGCACTCCATCTACTTATTTGTTTTTTTTAATTTAAAACTTGCTTTTCTCCAAATATCTTTTTTTCTTTCATTTTCTTTCTCATTTTTCTTCAAAACTTTTTTCTTTCTTTCTTTCTTTTTTGCATATTTCCTATTTTCTTTCACATTTTTCTCCCTTTTTTTTTCTTCAAAACTTTTTCTTTCTTTTTCGCATCTTTTCTATTTTCTTTCTCATTTTTCTTCCTTGCTTCTTCAAAACTTTTTCTTTCTTTTCCAAATTTTTCTTTTTTTTCTCGTTTTTCCCAAATATTTCATTTTTTTTTCTTTCTCTTCCAAATCATTCTTCTATTTTTTTTTTTTTTTAAAAAATTTCTTCATTTTTTTTTCCAAATCTTTTTTTAACGTTTTTTCACCAAATATTTCTTCACCTTTTCTTTCTTTACTAAATCTTTCTTCTTTTTTCATTTTTTTTTTCAAATATTTCTTCATTTTTCTTTCTTTCCTAAAACTTTTTCTTTCTTTTCTAAATTTTTTTTTTATCATTTTTTTTTCCAAACATCTCTTAATTTTTTCTTTATTTCTAAAAATCTTTCTTCTTTTTCATTTTTTTTCACAAATCTTTCCTTTCTCATTTTTCTTCCCTAAATCTATTTCATTTTTCTTTCATTCTTCTCCATTCTTTTCTTCTTCACTTCTTTTTTCTTTTGTTTGTTCTTCAACAACAATTCCTTCTTTCCCAACTCATAAACTACCACTCTTCATTTCACTCTTTCCTTCACTTTCTCCACCCCTCTCTATCCCATCAATATTCACTCTCTCTCTCTCTCTCTCTCTCTCTCTCTCTCTCTCTCTCTCTCTCTTCCTCTTTCTTATTCTTCTATGTGCAACCAACACATCTTAGAGGACACAAAAGTGCTTAGAACAATTTAATCTCTTCTGCAATGTCTTTTAGAAAATGGAACAGCAGCTTTACAAGAAAGAGAGAGAAAAAATACAATTATGAAAAAGAAAGTTTCAGTTTTCAGAAGAAACTCTACACAATCTTCTCCCCCACTATGGAAGCCAAGATGTTCCTTTATAATTCAAGACAAAGCCTTTCATAAATAGATAAGTAAAACATCTACAAGTTATGGTAGATTATGTTACAGTCAGAATAAACATTTCTTTCTTTACTAATTCTTTCTTCTTTTTCATTTTTTTCCAAATATTTCTTCATTTTTTCTTTCTTTGCTAAAACTTTTTCTTTCTTTTCCAAATTTTTCTTTTTTCATTTTTTTCCAAACATCTCTTAATTTTTTCTTTATTTTTAAAAATCTTTCTTCTTTTTCATTTTTTTCACAAATCTTTCCTTTCTCATTTTTCTTCCCGAAATTATTTCATTTTTCTTTCATTCTTCTCCATTCTCCATTCTTTTCTTCTTCACTTTTTTTCTTTTGTCTGTTCTTTTTTCAGTTTTCAGAAGAAACTCTACACAATCTTCTCCCTCACTATGGAAGCCAAGATGTTTCATTTTAATTCAAGACAAAGCCTTTCATAAATAGATAAGTAAAACATCTAACAAGTTATGATAGATTATGTTACAGTCAGAATAAACATTTCTTTCGCTGGTTTTTAAAAAGTATTTTTTTTACTTTAGCTTTGTTTTCTCATTTTCTTTCTCTATTACAACATCACCCTCGACTTAACACGTTGCAAACGTTTACTCAAATGACAGTTTCTTCTCACTAATATTGCCATATTTCCTTTATTGCATTAGTTTTGAAAGTATTGCTGGTACATATAAAGTAAGTAAAGTCGTTGGGGCAGCCTAAAGTCGGTATCAGCCAATCAGCGAGGGAGTCTATCCCCTTTTCACTTGCGCTAGACCAAGGAGATTATTTTAGCGTCTGAGGTGGAGCGCCACACCCACCGTCAGCTCCTTACTTTACCGCACAGATCCCTGTGCTACTCATATGCTGAGTTGGTGAGGACCGGTATTGAACTAGGAACCTTGTGGTTTCTAGCCGAACGCTCTATCGACTGAGCTAACCCAGCCAATGTGCCAATAATGTACAACCATATCATACCCACTCAATTATATATAGATATTTACCAACCCCTCCGCACGAACAGGATGTGACACAGTGTCAATTTCTTAAGCGGAGTTTAACAGGTTTGAATCCAAAGTTTTCTTTCTCCTACACTGGTTGCCTAATCAATGTTAAAGAGCCTTGTCTGCCCAACGATTTGAACTCGTCTCACAGTGTCCATTTCCAATAACGTTAACCATTACACCATGCGCCTCCTCTCTCTCTACATATATACGAGAAATGGCTACCCAGCATCGTCTGGGTAGAGGGAGGTAACCGTGAAGTATTGATTTGTTTACTTTTGAGATTTACAAATGCTGGACATTTTAAGTAGAATTGCAATGCTATTTCGAAGTATATTCTAATTTTTGAATATCTTCGAATATAAATGAAAAACCTCATAATTTTTGCATAAGAACTGGTGATACTTAATGTGGACATATATTCACTTTGTTGTTGTCTTATTTATGTAGTTTCACCCGGAAATACATACACACCAACTGCCATATATATATATTTGAAGTGGCACTATCATCTTAGAAATATACCACCCATATTATTCACTATATATATATATATATATATATATATATATATAGGTAATTCCATGTCAAATCATCCAGGCCATGTCACCCACCACCTTCAATTTTTCTGAAATTTTGTACAGGTGTGGACTATGTTAAAGTTAGACAATCCCTAAAATTTGAGTTTTCAATTCCAAGAATTGACAGAATTATGTCGATTTTTAGCTCTCCAAATTTGAGGTGGGGGGGGGGTCACGAAAAATGGCTCCTTTTGGTAATCTATTTTTGTCTGTAAAATTAGTTCTAGTGCTTCCCCACTCCTAAAAATTGGTTTATAAAAGTATTTTTGCCCAAGGAATCCAAAAATGCTATTGAAAAAGTCTGAAAGTTAACCAGTTTTAAGTTATTGAGGATTTCTGATTTTTTCACCAACCCCCTCAGATTTGGAGAGCTAAAACACCGCCAATTCTTGGAATTGGAAGCTCAAATTTTGGGGGAATGTCTAACTTTAACACAGTCCACAGCTGTAGAAAAATTTCAGAAAAAATCGAAGGAGGTGGGTGACAATTTTACTTTTTTCTGGATGATTTGACATAGAATTGGCCATATATATACATATATATATATATATATATATATATATATATAGGAAGTGCTTAGTGTAATGGTTAGTCATAGGAAATGAACTCATCAACCGGAGTTTAAATCCTGTACGAGGCTGTTTACATTTCAAATAGCGCTAATACTATTGTAAAAAGTATGCATCCAACTACTCTCCCTCCAGCTATGGGTAAATAGTAGGACAGACTGGGCTAGGGAACCAGTTTAGGAGAAGAAAAACTCTGAATTCAAACCTGTTAAAACTTCGCTTGATAAATTGACCTTGTGCCACATCCTACACATGCACGTATTGGTAAATAAATATATATCACCAGAACTTTTATATAATATATATATATATATATTATATATAAATAAATAAATGGACTCTCCCGTCGATTATCGACGTATGAGGGTTCATACACACAGTGAACTCCCACACAGGGATTTGTTTATAGTGGTGAAGGCTTGTGTTGGACCATCCACACTTTTTGGCACAGTCGATAGGAAAGAATTGGTGCATCAAAGATTGCCACAAACCCAATCAACGACCGACCTCAGGAATTTTGAATTCAGAGTTATCCCTCTCCTAGACTGGTTACCTACCCAAGGTTAAAGAGCCCAGTCTGCCCTACTATTTAACTCATAGCTGGAGGGGGAATATATGGATTCATACCTTTCCCAAGGGTATTAGCACTATGTGAAATGCCAACAGCTTTGTCTAGGAATTGAACTCGAATTGACGAGTCCATTTTCCACGACTCTAACCACTAGCCCACGTGCCTATATATATATATATATATATATATATATCTTTATTATCAAGATCATGCAGGGGACCCTTTATACAGCACTGTAGCGCTTAACATTAGAATACACCTTTGGCAAGAGTCTTTACTATAAAGAAAATAAACAAAAATAGTGACAAGAAAAAAAATCAGAGCACCATTTGACAAGTTGAGGCTTTATATTCACTTTTTGGCATTTTCTATTGAACATAATAAGATGACTGTGTGTGCAAAATGCTGATCATACCGTATACAAAGTAATACAAAAAACAAAAAAAAACAACTAAAAACACTACTTCAATTGTATCGAAAAGCAGTCTTGTATATGTGCTATGCCTGGAGATTTCAAAGTATTGGAACAATTGGTTGTGGAGTCAGGAAGAATGCCCCGTCGAGTATTGGACTGACAGGGTAATAACTCACCAGGTGTGACTCTTAAAGCAAAAAAGACATGTTTGATTTTCGACGCGGTGTGTTGGGAAGGGAAGGGGAGGGGATGTGTTGGAAAAACCAAACTGATAGTTATCGCTTTGCATCATCAAGGACATTTACTATAAGTTATTATGCGGAAATAAGGGTTACGAGACAACAAGGATTTACAGCAGGGGTGGGGGAGACAAGTGTGATGATTTTTTAAGAGGCGGGGGGGGGGTCATCCATTCACGCTAGATTTGCCAAGATTAAAAGATCTCTAAAGAATTGTTAGAAATGTTAAGGGAATTTTGCTGCCTTTTATTCAGAACACTTCCTACCCACCATTTTGGTTTTTTTTGGTATTTCAATAGGAATAACCATAAGATATAAAAATATATCAGATCACTTGTTTTATGTATATACTAGCTGTAGTACACGTGCTCTGCTGCAATTATTTTTCAAAATAGTCTTTCAATTTACTTTCATAAAATAAAAAAATAAAAACTATATATATGCATGCCTATTTACTGTAATATGATTATAATTTGAAATGTGAGTATATATATATATATATATATATATTACACACTGCAGTACGCACATATGTATGCCATATATATATATATATATATATATACACATACACAAACACTGCAGTATGCATATATATATATATATATATATATATACACACAAACACTGCAGTATGCATATATATATATATATATATAACACACACACATATACACACTGTAGTACGCATATATGTATGCCATATATATATACACACATATACACATTGCAGTACGCATATATATGCCATATATATATATATACACACACATACACACTGTAGTACGCATATATATATGCCATATATATATATATATATACACATACACACTGTAGTACGCATATATATATATATATATATATATATATATATATATATATATATATATATATACACACACACTGTAGTACGCATATATATATATATATATATATATACATACATACACACACGCATATATGTATACCATATATATATATATATATACACCCATATACACATTGCAGTATGCATATATATATGCCATATATATATATATACACACACACACACACACATATACACACTGCAGTACGCATATATATATATATATACACACACACACATATACACACTGCAGTACGCATATATATATATATATATACACACACACACACACTGCAGTACGCATATATATATATATATATACACACACACACACACACATACACTGCAGTAGCATATATATATATATATATATATATATACACACACACTGCAGTATGCATATATATATATATATATATATATATATATATATATATATATACACACACACACACACACACACACACACACACTGCAGTAGCATATATATATATATATATATACACACATACTGCAGTACGCATTATATATATATATATATAATACACACACACACACACATACTGCAGTACGCATATATATATATATATATATATATATAATATATATATATACACACACACACACTGCAGTACGCATATATATATATATATATATATATATATATATATATATATATATATATACACACACATACTGCAGTACGCATATATATATATATATACACACACATACTGCAGTATGCATATATATATATATATATATATATATATATATACACACACACACACACACTGCAGTATGCATATATATATATATATATATATATATATACACACACATACTGCAGTACGCATATATGTATGCCATATATATATATATATATATATATACACATACTGCAGTACGCATATATGTATGCCATATATATATATATATATATATATATACACACACACACACACTAACAGCAGTATGCATATATACACACAACCTTTTCCAATAAATGAAATGATAAAAGAAGTCATTGATTGAAATGTCAGAGAAAAATCTGGACCAATGCCATAGACAGGCTAACCAGCCAAACCCTATCTCCTAAACAATTGCTGGCCATTTGAATCTCTGTGTGGATATATATATATATATATATATATATATATATATATATTACACACCCACTCACACAAAGGGTACAGGGTAGGAACCTATAAGAGCATAGGCCATATAAACAAATGTAAATAAATAAGTAAATAAAATACTACCGAATGATATTAAGCAAATTATTTTTTTTGTATGGGGTGAAATGGGTCTAGTGTTGGCCTCGTCGTTGAAAGAAGAGGAAACACATTGTTGTTTGTTGCACAACAGATGTTTAGAAGGAAAGATTGGGGGTAAAAAAAAAAAAATTCTCGTCCCAAAAGGATTAAACTTTATCTGGCAAAACAATGGTAGGCATTTCTCGTGGGAAATGAAAAATGAGCAGTTTTGTATTTCGAAGAATTGAAGGATAGGATGAAGACCTAAGAATGAAATATAAAAAAAAAAAAAACAAAAACAAAACAAAAACAAAAGAATATATATATAAGGGCCGGGTTAGCTCAGTCGGTAGAGCATTTGGCTAGAAACCACAAGGTTCCTAGTTCGATATCAGCCCTCGCCAACTTAGCGTATGAGTAACACAGGGATCTGTGCGGTAAAGTAAGGAGCTGATGGTAGGAGTGCTGCTCCACCTCAGACGCAAAAACAATCTCCTTCGTCTAGCACTAGTGAAAAGGGGATAGACTCCCTCATTGATTGACTGATACCGACATTAGGCTGCTCCGATGACTTTATTTATATATATTATATATATATATATATATATATATATATAAAATCTTTCATCTTTTATATATATATATATATAAAATCTTTCATCTTTTCCATATATATATATATATATATATATATATACCTATAGTGTGAGATGGTCACTGTTTCAGCTTTTGCTGG
This sequence comes from Doryteuthis pealeii, assembly GCA_023376005.1. Lineage (NCBI taxonomy): Eukaryota > Metazoa > Mollusca > Cephalopoda > Myopsida > Loliginidae > Doryteuthis > Doryteuthis pealeii. The sequence continues at coordinate 44,380,348 of CM042137.1, read as the reverse complement.
AATGGTGTACCAAAGGCAGTATTAATTGGTAGAGTGCTCAATATAAAATAGAGCTGTTATATAATATAATAAAATAAATATATAAAGGTTTTACATATCTATTTATTAGGTGACAAAGGAACATTCACAACCATATTGGTTTCATGCGATGCAATCATCAAGTGAAAATGTTTCAAATTTGAAACATCTTCACCTGATGATTGCATCGCATGAAACCAATATGGTCGTGAATGTTCCTTTGTCACCTAATAAATAGATATGTAAAACCTTTATATATTTATCTTATATATATATATATATATATATATATATATATATATATATAAAATCTTTAATCTTCTCCATTTGTATTTTCATATATATATATGACAAATACAAATGGAGAAGACGAAAAGGACTAGCAAAGAAATAAAAAAGAAGATTGGATGAAGAGAAAATGTTGAGTAAAAAAAGGGCTAAAGTAAGTAAAAAAAAAAAAGTTAATTCAGCAAAGTGGCCTATTGTTGGTATCAGCCGAACAGCAAGGGAGTCTATCCCCTTTTCGCTAGACCAAGGAGATTGTTTGTTTTTTTTGCTGAGGTGGAGCGTCACACCTACCGTCACTACCAACTTTACCATACAGATCAGATTACCAAATCTGTGCTACCCATGCACTAAGTTAGCAGGGACGGGTATCGAACCAGGAACCTTGTGATTCCTAGAAGGGTTCTCTACTGACTGAGCTAAACCGGCACCTAAAAACGACTAAAATGCACATAAAAAGAATGGAATGGAATATATAGGATGAAAAACTTGAGACTGTTTGAGAAAATAGAGAAAGACAAATAAGGCAAAGTTGGTTGGTTGGTTGGTTAGATTTTATGGCATGTCCACACTCTTGTTGGGTCTTTTTTATGCTGAAAACATTTGTTTTATTTATTCTTGATAGGTATGCAAATTGTTTTCATGTTTTTCTATTCAACCTATAAATGGGACCCTAACAGTTAATACCATTCTGGGTCAGTTTGTTTTATGGCATATCAACCTCAGTGGGTCATTTAATGCTGATAAAGTTTTGAAATAAATTCATTCTTAATGGATACACAATTTTTTTATATATACATTTTTCTATTTAACCTATAGACAGGTTGGTTGGTTGGTTGGTTGGGTTTTATGGCATGTCAACCCCTCAGGTTATTTTATGCCGAATACTTCTATTGGTAAAAATTTTTTAATGCTAACAAAGTTTTGAAATAATTTCATTTTTAATGGATAATACAATTTTGTTTATAAACTCATATTTTCTATTTAACCCATAGATGGGACCCTAACAGGTACTACCACTCCGGGTCAGAGTGGACCAGGGAGCAATGGTGATGAAGTGGTGCTCCACATTTCCCAAACCTCCAAAACTGGAACCTCACCATCAGATAGAGCTTAACGTCATTCCCAGGACATATAGACCCTCAGCCACCGCCTTCTAGCACCCATATGATAAAAAGGGCTGGGGCTTGCTATAAGAGCAATAGGGTTGGGGCAATCATATAGGTGCTAGGGCTTGACGTGACCATTTTGGGTGAGGTTGGACCTGGGAGTAATTGCGATAAATTCTACTCCAGATTCCCCAGAGTTTCAGAATTGGATCTTCACCACTAGATGCAGTTTAACGTCATCCCCAGAACACTAATATCCTCAGCCACCGCCTTCTAGCACATATGATAAAAAGGGTTGGAGGGGTTGCTATAAAAGCAATAGGGTTGAGACAATCATATATGTGCCAGGGCTTGATCGGAGGGGTCCTCTTTGACCACCCGTCTAGAAAGAACATGAGGAAAAAGGAATGAGATCGGGAGACGTATAGAAAATAAAAATAAAATGTAGAGTAAAGAATTTCGTGTGAGCGCAAGGACAGAGAAAAGAATAAAAGAAAGATAAAGAATTATCTATCATCTAAGGTATGTATGAGTAAGCGTATATAAGAAGATTAACTTCTACTGTTACAATAACGTAGACACCATTCATTTTTTTTTCATTACTTTTCTTATCCAATGAGTGACACTTAATGCCACACCTGTACCATTCTGTCGATGTGTATAAGAATAAAATTCTAGTTATTCATGGAGTGAAAAAAATCAACATTTATTTTTAATTCTTTAAAAGTCGTCGTCGGGGCGGCCTAATGCCGGTATCAGCCGGACAGCGAGGGGGTCTTGTTAAGTTTTTAAATGCCATCCTTGGCCAGTTGAAAAGGGCTTAAGTAAGTAAGTCCTGAGTTATGGAATTTTTTGGTAAGTGAATAAGTCCCATCCTGCGTAGTGTTAAAGGTCCAGTGATTTACTCCTATGTCCGTCATCCACGAAGGTTCAAAGCAGTTATGCGCAGTTATGACCAGAACAGCCTGTATAAATATTATATCAGCAGCAGAGTACTGCCAGTGATTGGCCAATAGGTTGATCACATCGTTCTCGGCGAGTCTATAAATAGAAGTGGGCATCTGGTACACACCTTATATACTAAATAAGTTTTTCACTAGTGCTAGACCAAGGAGATTGTTTTTTTAGCATCTGAGGTGGAGCACCACACCTACCATCAGCTCCACACTTTACCGCACAGATCTCTGTGTTACTCGTACGCTGAATTGGCGAGGGCCGGTTTCGAACCAGGAACCTTGCGATTCCTAGGCGAATGCTCTACCGACATCTGTTATTTTGCAGAATGCACCCCCCCCCAAAAAAAATAAAAGGCGAGATACAAGCAACTAATTCAAGTAATCACACACACACACACACACACACACACAAAGAACAATTATATCTTAGTTCCAAGGGATTGTATTTCTAGGTAGCAGTCAGGTTCTTTATCCGATGCATCTCAAAAAGGGAAAGCTGACAGAGCTTAGTAATTTTGGCCTGCCTGCCCGTATACAGGACGGTTTTTGGTTTACAATTCTTCCAAGCCGTAGTTGTATCAGTGCTACTGTATAGCTGCACAACTTGGACCCTAACAAAGTGCCTAGAGAATAAGCTAGATGGGAGCTGTGCAAGAATACTGCATGCAATCAAAAACAAATTGCAACTGTATGGACACTTGCCCCCATCACACAAACCATCCAAGTGAGACAAACAAGACATGCTGGGCACTGCTGGAGAAGCAAGGACAAACTTCTCCTGTGGAAACCAACATATGGACACATGAGAGCGGGTAATCCAGTAAAAATCAGCATTGACCAGCTCTGCGTGGATACTGGATGCTGCACAGAGAACCCTCTGAGGGCAATGAATGATAAAGATGGTTGTCAAGAGATTGTCATGGATATCCACGCTACTAGCACGACATGATAACAGTGTATAGCGAGAAGGCTTAACTGAGATGGGTGAAATGTTCCATGTTGAAGTGAGAGTAAATATTTAAAAAGCAGCGACAGATGGTGAGTACTTTAACATGATCACTGATAAAAAATCAGCATATTTCTTCCATCCTCTTTTTAATGCAACAGAAAGCTTGTATAACGGATGTAACACAATCGAGACCCAGAGGAAGACATTCAGGTATATGATTTTACACCATTGGGTTATAGACAAATGGTGCCTAGTTTGGTTTGGTTTGTTTTCAACCTCAGTGGGTCATTTAATGCCGATAAAGTTTTGAAATAAAGTCATTCTTAATGGATACTCAATGTTTTTTATAAACACATTTTTCTATTTAACCCATAGATGGACCCTAACAGGTACTACCACTCCGGGTCAGAGTGGACCAGGGAGCGATGGTGATGAAGGGGTGCTCCACATTCCCCACACCTCCAAAACTGGAACCTCACCATCAGATAGAGTTTAACGTCATTCCCAGGACATGTAGACCCGCAGTCACTGCCTTCTAGCACCCATATGATAAAAAGGGTTGGGGCTTGCCATGAGGGCAATAGGGTTGAAAAAATCATATAGCTGCTAGGGCTTGACATGACCAGCCGATTGATCAGAGGGGGCGGGGTCTCTCTGACCGCCCGTCTAGCCCAAGATAGGGCCAAAGTGGAGTATGAACTGCTCATCCACCTGGGTTCTATCCTTAAGCATTACGGGTTACCACCCACAGCCAGCAAGTGACCACATTGGGGGAGTCTTACCCCTCTGCAGAGGTGCAGTCGGTGCATTCTAACGCCCCAGCCGACAGGGCGGAAATGGTGCCCAGAGGCAGACATTTGATAAGTTATAGGATATGACTAGAGGTAAACATTCAACTTTTACAGTTGCTTGTGGTGTAATGGCTATCATCATAGGAAATGGACACGACGACCAAAGTTCAAATTCTGGACGAGGCTATATTGCATTTTATATAATGCTAATACTCTTGGGAGAGGTATGTATCTATCTATTCTCCCTCCAGCTATGGGTAAATAGTAGGGCAGACTGGGCTCTAACCTTGGTATGGTAACAGGTCTTGGAGAAGGAAAACTCTGAATTCAAACCTGTTAAACTCTGCTTTAAATTGACCTTGTGTCACATCCTGCTCATGCGGAGGGGTTGGTGTGTGTGTGTGTGTGTATATATATATATATATATATATATATATATAGGGGCTGGTTTAGATCAACCGGTAGAGCACCCAGCCAGGAATCGCAAGGGTATTTATTTTTATTTATAAATATAGCAAACCACATAACTATATCATTAATCATATAGGTGAGCGGTATCAAGTGTTCTGTGAGAAGATTCAACAAAAAATTGAGAACTCAAACATACATATAGAGATTTTGCGTATATACATATGTCAGTGTATGAGCATAATTTTACATGTACAAAGTATATCATATATAAATACATGAAAAACTTAATTTATTAGAAATAAATCTATTTCGGCTACCTTCACCTCTTCAAGTCTGATTTCATAATGGACAACAATTACATAGGTCTATTTAAATGATTTTGTTTTCAGAAGAGAAAATCATATCTAAATAGATGTAATATGTAATTATTGTCCATTATAAAATCAGACTTAAAGATTATATATATATATATATATATATATATATATATATAAGCATTGTTATGGGTACACACATACAATGAGAATTTTAGTAACATATAGAAAAATAATTCCTTAATTGTATGACTTATCATCTTGCAACAACCTCGGGTTAAAAATGAGACTATCAAAATCCTCCAATATGAAATGCAAAAATGTAAATCATGTTTATCAGGTGTTGCTTATCTGCCGAATTCTTATTTCTTATCATAAAGGGAAGAAAAAGGACATGCTACACAAAAATATAATAAAAGAGTAGGGGAAAGATAGAGAGAGGGGGTGAGCACGCAGAAGCGATAACGCTAATGTTTCAATTGAACATAATGAAAAAGAAGGAAAGAAAGAAAAAAGAATGAGAGAAAGTTAAATCAGAATTATTATACTTTTTACATATTTAACTATTTCGCAATAGCTCTAAAGTAAAAATATCAAACGTAATTATTAAATTATCATACTGTGGTGTTGAACAGCTCCCGCTAGTTCTGAATTATTTCTTGTGGACTATAATGCAAAAAGGAAGTGCGTGGTGTAATGGTTAAAGTCATAGGAAATGGCTCATCGCTCCGGGTTCAAATCCTGGATGTTGTAATTGCATTTCACTTAGCGCTAATACCCTTGGAAAAGGTATGAATTCTCTTCTCCCTCCAGCTATGAAAAAATAGTAGGGCAGACTGGGCTCTTTAACCTTGGTTAGGCAACCGGTCTAGGAGAAGGAAAACTCTGAATTCAAACCTGTTAAACTCCGCTTAAGAAATTGACCTTGTTTCACATCCTGCTCGTGTGGAGGGGGTGGTAAATATATATATATAATGCACAATTTCTAAATAATTCTGTCAAGTGATGACATCTGTATTTGTTTTAAAAATATATACAGAAAAAATGACATTTTTTTTCAATATGTCTGCTTAAATGTATCAGAGTGAATTAAAAACAAACCGCAGTCCTTTTTATTCAACTGAAAAAAGTAACAAAGGTGAAATGGAAAAAAAATTACCAAAATGATTATTCAGACATTGACTAAAAAAATATTATTAGCACAAAAATAATAATAGGGATAAGTTTGACTAACCCTCCACACAAAAGTGAAAACAAATATTTAGAAAGAGGGGAAAAGGAACACTCCTAATTCTCAATTCCTTACTTAGGGAATAATAATAATATATAATAATAATAATAATATATTATAATCTATACATATATAAAGGGCAGTTGGTGTGTATGTATGTCCAGATGAAACTATGAAAATAAAACAATCAACGACAAAGTAAATATATACACACATTGAATAATACCAGTTCTTGCTTTTTCTGCAAAGATTATGAAGATTTGATTTATATTTGAAGATATTTCTAAATTAAATATATATAGAAATAGTATTGAAATTCTACTTAAAAATTTCCAGAAATTGTGAATCTCAAATGTAAACAAATCAATACACCAGGTATTTTTGCCCAGCCTCACTTACCCAAGTGACAATGAGTAGCCGCTTCTAGTATATAATAATGTATAATATACAAATTATGTATATAAGTTACATGTTTTCATATGTGTAATAATAATAATAATAATAATATAAAAGGGATAAGTTCCACTGACCCTTCAAATAAAAGTGAAAACAAATATTTAGAAAAGACAGATTTCAGGGCAAAAGGAAGACTCCTAATTCTTAACTGTTTTCTTTGGGAAACATTGATATGATTTATTTTTTCATTCGAGTGGAATTGAAAAGCTATTAGATCTTGAAATCATAAGAACTTACCATATATACTTCAACTGAGAGGGGGGGGAGTAATACATTAGAAATGAAAAAAAAAAAAAAAAAATAACAAAATGTAGATGATTCACTGTCTATATATTTGGTGACTAAAATTCTTGGAAAAAAAAAAAAAAAAAAAAAAAAAAAAAAAAAGACACCAGGGACTAAAACAATAATTCTGAAACACATGGAAACTATATTAACCTCTTTTGATATTGGAGCAGACGAACCATTCTGGTAAGAATTGAATCAGGCAATTTTGGAAAATGAATGATTTTTCTTGGAACTCCTCAGTTGTCCTATGTAAAGTTTTGTGGAGTGGCCTATACGCATTTTGCTTTTTGAAATTTTAATGCCAAGATGTCATGTTTGTTAGTAATGTTTTTCGGTTAATTATTGCTTTTTTTTTTATGGACAAAAGAAGAGAAAAAAAAATTCTGATGATGATAGAAGTTTGTATACATTGAAATAAATATCACAAAACGTTGTATTATTTTGATTTTTCATACTGTCGTCCTTATCTATATTGTAAAATACACAACGTTTCGGTTGATGTGCCCTCCAAACTTCTTTAAGTGTTTCTTGCAATTCATTGGAGTAGATTGTTCTCATTCTATTACAACTGTTAAGGTTCTATCTATCCATGTTAAGTAACAATTCGAATTGGAGAATCCTTTTGAATGATTTGACTGTTGTGCAACAAAGCTTGAAGAATTTATGATGATCTCATCTTATTATAATGGAGATTGTGTGTTTGTCTGTCTGTAACCGAAACTATATCACTACTCATGTCACAATTCCCTTAGTTATTTACGTCGAATTCTCCATGATTTTATTTTTATTTAAACCTCACATGATTTTATTTTTATTTAAACCTTAATTATTGATAAAATTGTTTTACATCATTAAGACTGTTGACCATATCTACATACACAGAACATGCAATTGTATTTATATATACAACAAAATAGCGGATTATAGTGTGAATGAGAAGGCTGATTTGCGTATTGATCTTAAAAATTTGATTTTAATAAATATATGCTTAGTATTATTGATTTCTAATTGTTTGGTTTTATCTTTTTGAATATGAGCAAAAATCTCGGGGATAAATCTTAAAAGAAATCCATTAAGAAGAAGAAATAACTAATATTATTCTTTACTCCCTATTTTAACTAAATAGTTAAATTAGGAAAATTTACCAATGAAAGAGGGGAGTAATGGAAAATGATGGAAGAGTTACTTTCAAAGTTGTTCTATTTTTCAATCATACCCCCTCTGTTCCAAATTTTTTATCTGCATTCTTATTCAGTTTCATTAGCCTTTCTAATTTAATATGATATTTTATTATATTAAAACTTTAATACTTGCACCCGGAGGGTGCATATATTTGCTAGTTTTAATAAATGACAACACTCTGAAAATTCAAAATAATACATATTATTGTGTCACATCTTGCTTGTGCAGAGGATATATATATATAATATATATATATATATATATATCACCAGTTCCTTTGAGTTATTAGCATTATTTATATATATAATATATATATATATATAAAAGGAAGCTTGGTATGTACGTGTCGACATATAACTCTAAAGCAGGGGGTCACTCAGATTCGAAATCTTGCATACACCTTGATATCCTTCTAACTAAGAAACCCACCAAATTTGGTTATTTCAGAAAATATCATAAGCTTCCCTGCTGCTTGGTGTATCAGCAGAAACTTACCTGCTGATTTTTTCAGCTCGCCAAAGAAAAAGAAAGAAAGAATGAATATTAGCTGCCAGTCATTCAAAACATCCGCTACAACTATGACTAATTTCAATGTAAAATAAAATTGTCTTTTTGGGGTTTTTTTTTTTTGTCCAATCTTTAAAATATTTATTTGGATAGAAAGAAAATCAATATGTAATTTGTATGAGCTTTTATCCATTGAATTATTTTTTACAGGGTGTTAAAATATTTTGCTTTGGAGAGCCGATTATACGAAGTAAAATCATACTTCGTATGTTTTTCAGACTAACTTTTAAAGTAAAATCAAATCTTTGTCTATATTCTTAAATTGTACACTCACTTAAATTAAATTGTTGTCGTGCACAAAAAATTGTAGAAAAATTAAAATTGTTTACGGTTACATTTTTTTAAATAAGATTTTAAATATAATAAAAATATGAAAAGGTTTTAAAATATTCACCAGTATAGGGTTGTACATATATATATTAAATGTAAATAAAAAATGATAAAACGAGTTGTTTTGTAATTAATACTAATGATAAAAAAAAGTCTTAATTTTTTAGAGAACTAATGAAAACATTTGAAAACAATATATTCTTAAAATACTATCTTGAGTTTAAGCAAAAATAGATATTGCAATACGAAGAATCTAAATTTTCAATTCTCAGCGATTTTCGGAAAGTATCGTAAGCTGCCCCTTTTATCGTTAAAAACTGGATTTGAATTGTCATGTACAAAAAATTGAAATAAATAAATTACAATGTATTTCTAACTTATCAACCAATTAAAAACTGAATTTAAAATTGTTCCCAAATAGTATTTTTATTTCCAAACTGGATTTTCAGTGAAACTTTTCATAGACAACAATATTATATTTATAACAATGAAACTTGAATAAAAGTTATCATTATCTTCAAAATGTTTGGACCATTCAAAAGAAGAAACATTTAAAAAAACTCCTGATGATTTTTTTAAAAATTTCAGCTAACAGAAATAATGAAAATTATGAACGAAAACATTTACATATCCGTACTGTAAATCAACTGAAATTTAAAGTAACCAAAAACAAGTTATGACTATCTGCTTTTTTGAAAAATGAAAAATAAAAATATGTTTGAAACAGGTTTTTTTTCTTAAAATATGTTAGAGGAAATATTTTTTACGAGCCCCCCCCCCATTTTATGAAACCTGAAAAAAAGAAACATAAAAAACGATTTTTAATTTTTTTTTTTTTATAAAGATAATAAATAGTCTGAATAATTATATCAAAAGATTTTATAAGTTTCTATATGGGATTTTTTTTTAGTAAAAAAAAAAACATGAATTCTGAATTCTACCTAAAAAATGTCAATATTATGACCTAAAATTATTTCAAAACACTCAAAAATTCAGGATTACATTTTAAAAAAATATTTTCAACGTTAAAAAAAAAATTCCCTAAAATAAACACTGTAATACATAAATTTTTGGTGAATTTTTAAAAAATTTTATTTTTAGGAACCCCCTGAAAATCTTTTTGTCTGGTCATGGACCGGGTAATTTTGCTAGTAGATAGATAGATAGATAGATAGATAGATAACTTATTCATGCCCATCATTTTGTATTGCATAATTTCATATTTCTAACTTTTCTATATTCTTGGACTCTATTGAAAGCTGAAAAGATTAAGAAGTATTGGATTAAGATAGATTAGTGGTAAATCTTGGCTTATAAATTCTTCAAACTAAAGACTTGTGCCAATTGTGGAAACTTACGATCCACTTTTGAAATGTTCTACCAGGAAGTGATCCTGATAATAGGAGATGGTGTTCCATCGAGAATTTAACATGTCACTAATAGATTTTAAATGTACCTTATAATTTATTACTGAAATATTTTCTTGCTTCCTTCATTCGCTTTGGTTATAAACGTTCACGTTCACTTACCCTCAATGGAACAGATATGTCATCGCTTTGACGATGAGGGTCCTCCTAGCAAAATATTTCCCTTTAAAATGATACCGGCTCGTTAACCATACGCTGTGCAGCTTACGCTGTAGCTGAAAGGATAAAGACGTTTCTCCAGGCATTCCATTTGGCTTCGTCTTGGCAACTGAAAGAAAATTCAGCTTAGTCTAGAATTAGCTTCCATCTAGGTGTACTAGTCTTTGAGAAAATGGGCGGAACGAGGATCTTCTTCGTCATTGTTGAATTCTTAAACCCCCATTCGCACCCTGTTTGCTTTGCAGCATTCACCATTCGCTTCTTCTCTTTATCTAACTAATCCGTCACGGCAGCCACTCGCTTACCTATCAGTCCTCGTCTTTTCAAATTGTCCTTTCTTTCCTTTTTTCCTCGCCTCTTTTATTCAACCCCCCCCTCTGCCCCTGCATGCGACCACGCCATTCACCCTCAGCATTTGCTGTCACAAGACTTCACGTTTTCTTCTGTTTAATTATGAGACATTTCAAAGGATATTGTTATGTCTACATTCAGTGTTGGGGGTGGTGGTGACACAGACTACGGGAACTGTCAACTGCTCATTGACAACTTAATGCCTACGCTGATCGCTATCAAATTAAATGTGTCCTCGGCATCGAACCTTACGGCATCAATATATGTCAATACGATTGCAGTGGCATAATGTCTTGAGAAGTCAAAAGTCTTTCAAAATTCCTGTATCATCCCAATTGTCAAATATCTTCAATTATTGTTACTTAGCTCGCTTCTTCCTCTTTGAACGGTTCATAATCTATGGTGGAAATGTCTGTTCATTCGTTCGTTCATTCATTTTCATGAAACGAAAAGCTCAGAAACTTCCAAGATCCTTTTTAATCAACTTTTACATGCAAATTTATTAAATTATTTAGGCAGAAACTTTAGGGTATTTTTTCCCGCGAAGAAGAATAATTTTAAATGTATCTATTTGACCCTGTAGATATAAATAGTACTACCATTCCGTGTCAGAGTGAACTTGGACGTAATGTCAATGAAGGGGTACTCCATATTCACAGATATCTGAAACTAGAAACTCATCTTCAGATGCAGTTTAATATCATACTCATGTCACCATTTTTGAGGTGCTGTCTTAACCAGAATGGTAGTAACTGTCGGGGTCCCATCTCTCAGTTAAATAGATAATAATAATGTGTTTGTTAGTCTCTATTAGCCCTTACCCCCCCCCCCCAAATCACTTGCTTTCCTTGTTTTTGTTAACTTTGATCTCATTAACTTATTTGAACTGTTAATTCTTTCTCAACTGATTTTTGTAGGTGGTACCTGCTGTTTCTAATTCTGTGTTGTTCTTGGTGTACGGGGTGGGGGAGGAAAAAATTTTGATTCTTTTCTTTTTTGGTTTTATTTGTTTATTATTTTTTCACCTCTTCCGATCACATCCCCCCCCACACACACACTCTCAAATTGTTTTTGCAGATTGAATTTGTTTCATCTTCCTCCTTTTTTTTTTTTTTTTTTTGGTGCGCATTTTCCTACTTGCGCTGATATCAACATTATCAAATGCCAACGTGTGATTTTTAAATACTAATCGAATTAGAATCAATAGAGTCATGCCATGTTTGTTGTGTAACATAATTCAGACAAAATATTGCTTGCTGAAAAAAAAAAAAAAAAAAAGGGGGGGGGTCGCTGGAAACTTTTCCACACCATTCTGTTGCGAAAAGAAAGGCTGACATCTTTTGTGTATTTCTCTGAATTTTTGACATGAGGCTTGATAATTTGTATCATTTGTATTATTCGGACTATTGACCTCATCTTCATTGTTAGTTGTACAACATTTCGGACGATGTGCTCTCCGGCCCTCCGCTGCCTTTTTCCTGAAGAAGGCCGGAGGGTACATCGGCTGAAAAGTTGTACAGCTAACAATGAAGATGAGGACAATAGTCCGAATAATCCAGATGATACAAATCTTTTGTGCCATCATAAATATCTTTCTATAAGACATGATCAAAACTATTGAGAATGAATCTTTAGATTTTTGAAAATTTCAGAATTTAAATGAAGGCCTGTGCCCAACTGCAAAGAGTTAATGGCATATCAAACTTCATGGATTATTTAATGCCAATGTCATCCTTGTAGAAATTGTAATATTACATAAATGGTAGTATAAGGGGATTCATACCTTTCCCAAGCGTATTAGTCCAAAAGTGAACATAATAGCGTGACAGGAGTTTGAACTTGCTTACTAGGAAATGGACATGATGAACAGAGTTCAAATCCTGGCCAAGGCTGTTTGAATTTCACATAGCACTAATACCCTTGGGAAAGGTATGAATCCAACTTAATCTTCCTACAGCTATGGGTAAATACTAGGGCAGACTGAGCTCTTTAACCATGGTGAGGCAACTAGTCTAGGAGAAAGAAAACTCTGAATTTAAACCCGTTAAAATCTGCTGAGGAAATTGACCTTGAGTCACATCCTGCTTGTGCGGAGTGGTTGGGTGTTTATGTGTGTGTGTGTGTGTGTGTATGTATGCATATATATATATATATATATATATATATATACACACACTCACACACACATACATACATACAAGTGCAATTAGGCTTGAAGTGTTTTATTTTTTTCTTAAATGGAATCAGTCCTCATGAGCATTCTTAAACCTCCCCACAAATATGCTGCACTATCTCAGAATCAAATATTTGAAAATGCAGTCGGTTAGTTGGGTTTTATGGCATATCAACCTTTGTTGGGTTATTTTATGCCAAAGACATTTTGTTTGATTCATTCTTGATGGCTACTCAATTTTAAAAAACTCAGACGGAATCCTAACAGGTGCTACCATTTCGGAAAGTACAGTTAAATTTGAAGAAAGAAATATAATAAACCTTATCCATACATCACTTATGACAGAACCTCAATTTCTTATCCACTCGTCTGCTACTCTTACTCATGAGTTAAAATCATATGCACAAATCAAGATGTTGTCTTATAGTGCTGTGGCCTGTTGGCTACAAAGAGTTGATTTTGACAGGCAGCTGTCCTAGAGTCTACACCAAAATTAAATGACAAAAACTCATCTTTTCTCTTTCACAATTCATATTAGTGATTCCTGTGGGTTCCTGCCTACAGGAAGACAGGAACATGGGCACCTTGAAAAAATTCTTTTGGATTTTCTTTTGTACAATGCCAAAGACCAGGGGATGTCGCAGGACTCCATAGCATTGACAATAGGACAATTTTTCAACTATGATTACTTTAAGACGAGAAGAAAATTAGATTTTTAAAAAGGATTAAAAACAGAAATTCTTTTTTTTTTACAATAAAAAAAGTGATTTTAAATTACCAAAAGAAATACGACTCAATCCTCTAGAATTCTTTATTTGACAAGGGGAAAAGAAAAAAATAAGATTAACAATCAAAATTCAAAATAAGTAAAAATGGCATCAAATAATAAAAAAGCTATGCAATTCTAACTAAAAAAAAATTGGAAAAAAAACCCAGAAAAATTGAAAAAAAAAAAAAAAAAAGAAATAGACATCCCCCCTCCCCCAGCAAATCTATATATTTACTTATACAAAATGTACTAAACTGAAAATGGAAAAATACATAAATTTTTAGAGAATTGAAGAAAATAATACAACTATTATGAATATGATGATGAAGAAAGGTGGAGTAAAAAGGGTTAAAAATTGTAATACAAAAATAAAAAAAAATAAAAATCATCTTCAGGTTAAAAAAATATACAAAATTTATATAAAAATAAAACCTGATTTTCATTTTTTTCTTTTTTCTTTAAAAAGAAAAAAAACTATCTTCTGTAATCTTTCAATAACCAACCTTTTTTTTTTTCAAATCTTTTTTTTTTACCCTTTTTAAAAAGAGATCTTTCAATACTTAAGCATGTTAAATCAAATATTCTTTATTCTGTAAATTTAATATTAAATTCATATACACACACTGTATTGCTTTATACACACAATTCACACATACATATGCATTCTTTTTTTTTTAAATCCATGGCAGTGTTCATGTCTTTCTTCCTCGTTTTGTGTTCCATTCCCTGCTGTGAATGTAAGTGAAACCAAAATTAAATTGTAATTGGAACTTCTTGTATAACAAACGTTACATTAAACCAGCCCCATTGCTATTTCACTTTTATATTGTGTTCTGACCACTGGAGCACTTCAATTCTTCCTTCCTATCAATGCCACTCATATAATATTTCCTTGTAATTTACTTTTTTTTTCTTTCTCTGTTGAAGATTCTATGGCAGATTTACATGAGAACAGCAGCAGAATCAGAATGAATGGATAGTTTTATTTTATTATCATTAGTATCAGAGGAGGAAGGAGGGTTTAAACAATTTCTAAAAAAGTTTTCAAGTTTTTGTTTTTCACTTTTTCAAAAAAGAAATTGGCTCTTTAACATGTATTTATTTTATTTTGATATAGTGTCAACAAGTTGCATGCAAAATAGACTTCTTTCTTTCGATCTTAAATTTCATTTTAATTTTTTGCTTCAATTCTTTATTCTTTCTCTATGTAATATTTTTCAGCCATTTTAACTTTTTTCATTATTTTTTTTCTTCACTGTTATACATATATATATATATATATATATATATATATATATATCTTAAAAACCCTTCTCTCTTATCTGTATGTAATATTTTTGTCCATTTTAACGTTTTCAGTATTATTTTTTCTTCACTGTTATATATTTTTTTAATATATCTATATCTTTATAACCCTTCTCTCTTATATCTATTTCTGGTTTTCCTTTTATTTTTCCGATTACATATATTTCCTTTATACCAAGTTTTCTTGCATTTAAAAAAAATTTTTTTTACTATCCTTATTCATTGTTCTTATCTTGTTCTTCATTTTTTTGTTTTTATAGATATTTTCAATCATTTTTCTTCTCTTTCTTCTTATATTCCTTTTCTTTTCTCTATTTTTCACACCTTTCTTTCTCTTTTTCTATTTTTGAATTTTCCTCTTCCTGGAGTCTTTTTCATCTACTTTGTGGTTTAAAAAACGGAGAGGGATGAGGGGGAATAAAAAGGGCAAATTATTCTTTCATTTTTTTCTATTCTTTTCATTTTTACTCTTTTTTGAAAAAAAAAATTTCCTCTTCTCTTTCTGTTTCTTTTTGATCAAATTTGTCAACTTTTAAAAAAAAAATCTACACGAGAGAGAAAAAAGAGGAAGGAAGGAAGAATATTTTTTCATTATTTCATTTCTATACAATTCTCCCTCCCCACCCATTCAATTTTTCTTTTACACCCACATTCTTTCATATCCCGCCTCTGCCTCCTCCTACTACTACTACTAATTCTTTTTCTCTCATTATATCATCACTATTATTGCTTTCTCTCTTGTTCTCTTTCCCATTGGTTCTTGATTTCTTCCTTCTCTTCCTCCTTCTCCTACAACTACTTCCTCTCTTTATTATATCATCACTGACATTGCTTTCTCTCTTATTTCTTCCCTCTCCTCCTACAACAACTTTCTCTTCCTCTCTTATATTATCAATGACTATTATTACTTTCTCTCTTCTTCTCCTTCCCATTGTCTCTTGATTTCTATATCAATACATTTCTTTTTTTTACCTTTCTTGAAAAGATTTCTGCCAATAGATAAAAATGCAAAAGATTATGTGCTTAGAATTATTTAATACTCAGATTTGTCTTCACATTTTACATTAAGAGAAAAAATTGAAACAAAATGGATACTCAGAAAATCTTTTTCTTTATTTAAAAAAAAATACCTTATTTGTTTTTACACCTATAAAAAGCAATAATTTCAAGTGGTTGTTGGTTGGTTGGATTTTATAGCATGTCAACTGTTGTTGGGTTATTTTATGCCTAAGATGTTTTGTTTTATTCATTCTTGATAGGCACTCAATTTTTAAAAAATCAATTTTTAAAACATTTTTTATAAACCCACTTTCCTTTATTTAACCCATAAATGGAATCCTAACAGGTACAAATCTGAGTCAAAGTGGACTTGGGAGTAATGGTAATGAAGAAGTACTCCATATTAACCAGAGCAAAAAGAACAATAACAATAAGACACTCAGCCACTACCTTCTAGCACATATATGATAAAAAGGGTTGGAGCTTGCCATAAGGGCAATAGATTTGGGACAATCATATAGGCACTGTCTTGACATGACCAGCCAATTTAATCGGAGAGGGCCTCTCTAAACACCTGTCTAGCCTAAGTAAGGGCCAAAGTAGAGTGTTGTTACTGGTTTAGTCGCCAATGATCCCACTAATGAAATAGCTAATACTGGCTTACATAGTACCAGTAGAACCCAAGTGGAGAAGGCTTCCATGTCAATTGGTGGTCAAGCATGGGTCAGTTGGTCCTAAGATGCGGAAGAAAGTCTTCCCAAAAGGTGCCAGATCTGTCAACATAAAAACCAAACTACCAAAGAGTCTGAATGTAAAATATACAGGATACAATGTTTAACAGGGTTATTCTAGTTATAATTAAAAAAAAAAGAGTCAGTAAGTTTAACACAGTTGTCATGTGATCTTGACAAACAAATCATGTTTCAGATTTTTTTTTAAAGTGACAAGGAAAAATAAAAGGCAAAAAAGAATGAAATAAAAAGAAGAGAGAAACTTAAGAAATGAAAGGAGAAATAAGAAAAAGAAAAATTAAATTGAAATAAAAGAAATAACTGAACCCCAACAGGAAAAGTTTTCAAGATAATGTTTGTAATAAAAGTATTACAAACATTTTCTCAAAAACTTTTCCTGTTGAGGTTCACTTATTATATAAAAATATAAATAAAAAAAATATGCACTAAAAAATGTAGAAAGAATAAAAAATACAGAAAGAAAAAATAAAAGTGAAAAGTATTAGGAAAAAAATGCCAAGATAAGCTGAAGGAGTTGAAAAGAAATCAACAGAAGAGTAACAAATATGAAAAGAGGGAAAAAAGGAAAGAACAAAAAGAAGAAAAAACTAATGGAAAGAAAAGAGTCACAACATATATGAAAGAAAGAAAAAATAGAATAAAAAACGAATGAGGTAAAATAAAAAATAACAAAAAAATATATATATATTAAAGGATGGTAAAAAGAAAAGAGAAAAAGTAAAATAAAGAATGAAAAGAAAAAGAAAAAGAAAACAACAGAAGAGAAAGATATACAAAAAGAAAAAAAGAGAAAAGTAAAACTGAATGAATGAAAAAAAAAAAAAAAGAAAACACAGAAAGAACAATATATGAAAAGTGAAAAATAATAGAATGAAAAAAAAAAAAAAAAAAAACAGAAGAGAAAATATGAAAAGAAAGAAAAAAAAGGTGAAAAAAGAAAAAGATATAAATAGAATGAAAAATGAAAAGAAAAAAATGAATGAGTTAAAAAAGAAGACAAAGATGAAAAGATGAGTAACATATATTAAAAGAAAGAAAAAGAAAAGTGAAAAAAAAAAAATTAATTAAAAATAGATAAAAAATCAAAGAAAAAATGAATGAATTAAAAAAGAAAACAAATGAATTGAAAAGTATATGAAAAGAAAGAGAAAAAAATAGAAGAAAATTGAAAAAGAAACAGGCTGACACAAAAGAAAGATGCAATTTGGCAGCTGGAATTACCAATGTTTTATTGTGTCTGTCTTGCAAGAACAAACCCAACCACACCTCATAGAAAAAAAGAAAGAAAGAAAGAAAGACAAACAGCATTTACAGAAATACATGATAAACTAAACCCATGACAAAACATTAAATAAAAAAAAAAGGGAGAAAGAAAATGCTGACTGTTCTAAGTTTCTGCAATAAGCTAAGAACTCCTCCACACATGGAATGGTTAGAATGCTTAAAAAGTTCAATGTTTATTCCAAATTTGGTGATATATACAAAATAAATTTTGGATAAGTCAGAATGCCATAAAATATTGCACATATCCAAGAGTGATACCTCAGCAACATAGAAATGGTAAATTCTTTAAAACTTTTTGTCTTTATAAACATTACTGCCTCCTCATTCTAGAACAATGGAATGTGGAGGGGAAGAAGAAAGAGAGAAAGTGAAGAAAGCAAAGAAGAAAGAAAGCGAAAAGAAAAGTGAAGAAGAAGAAAAAAGAAAGAAAAAGAAAAGAAGGGAGAAAAAGAAGAGGAGGGAGAAAAAGAAGAGGAGGGAGAAAAAGAAGAGGAGGGAGAAGAAAGAAAAAGAAAGAGAAGAGGCGGAAGAAGAAAGAGAGAAAGTGAAGAAAGCAAAGAAGAAAGAAAGCGAAAAGTGAAGAAGAAGAAAGAACGAATAAGAAAAGAAAAGAAAAAGGAGGAAGAAAAAGAAGAGAAGAAAGAAAAAGAAGAGAAGAAAGAAAAAGAAGAGAAGAAAGAAAAAGTATCCAGAGATTTCTAAATTCTACTTTTTTTTGTTTGGAGAAGGAACTTTTGACATTTTTTGCAATTTCTTCATGGATGACAAATAAAGAAAATCTTCAACTTAAAAAAAAATAATTGAGACCAGAATAAACTTTTTTGATTTAACTCTTTTTTTTCTTTCTTTCCTTCTTTTCATTATATTTGATTGAAAGAGATTAGCATTTATCACTTCCACACGTTCACCCCCCTCTCTCTATCTTTCCCCATCTCTATTTTCTTAATTATATTTTTCTGTGTAGCATGTCCTTTTTCTTCCCTTTCTTTCTATATAATAAAAAGAGAATGGTTCACTATTTAGCTGAGGTGACGACACTCGTAAGAAATAAGAACTCGGCGGATAAGTGACACCAGATAATCAGGATTTACATTTTTTGATGATTTGGATGATCTCATTTTTAACCAGAGGGTGTTGCAAAGATGATAAGGGTTGTAAGATTAAGGAACAAGAGTATTGATATATATAGAAAAAAACTAGTTACAAAAATATAAATGTAAGCAGTTTTAATTTTACATAATTCTTTCTCTAATCAACAAAGCTAATGATTTTTTGTTAAGTGATTTCTCAATCAATCTTATTTAGTATGGCGTCCATTAATGTTGGTATATTCTTTATTTTATTGCAATGTATTTTGTTATTAGACAGAGGGTCTTTTTTTTAAAATATTTTTATATCCATACTTATTTTCTAACATAAATCACATGCATAAAATCTTTTACAGATAACACTAATTAGATCTCTGAATTTTTAAAATTATATTTAATATATATAATATATAATATATCTTAATATTATTTAGTATAGTGTCCATTAGTATATTCTTTATTTTATTGCAATGTGTTTTGTTATTAGACAGAGGGTCTTTTGTTTTTAAATGTTTTTATATTCATACTTATTTTCTAACAACATAAATCACATGCATAAAATCTTTTACAGATAACACTAATTAGATCTCTGAAATTTTTGTCTGTAACTTGCTGAATTTCATTTACCTTATGCTCTATCAAGTAGCAAGAAAATTTAATATTCACTATCATTTTTCTGAAGAAATTTTTTTTTTTTTAATTTTATTTTTACTAGGGCATAATCAATGATTGGTAGGTTGTGTTGACTGTTCATCATGATGTCTGTCAACTGCATTAAACTATTGCCTTTTTTTTTTTTTTTTATTGCTGGCAAACATTGGCATTTTTAATGAGCATATCAAATGTTAAATTGAATGGTCTGTTTGCATGTTAAAAGCAATTTTCTTTGGTTATTTTGAAAAAGGCCTTCCAGTTAGTGCTGTACAGATTAAATCATCACCAATATTATTATCAATTTCCATTGAAAATAAATGGAAATTTAATGACCAGAAAGGCAGCCTTAATATTTTACAATATAAAATAATATAAAAATATATCTTCTTTTCTTTTCTTTTTTCCCCACAACTTTTCTCTTAAGAAACCTTAAGGACAAATCATAAATAACCCAGTAAACAATGATGAAATGATTTGGACTCAAATTGCTTTTCCAATTTTTGGATTATTTTATTTCTTTCTTTTTAATCATTACTGTTCAAGTGGGCAGGGAGTTTTTTTTTGGGGGGGGAGTGGGGGTTAATCCTTAAAGACAAATTATTTCACTTATTTCATTCATTTTAACTAAAAACCTTTTCCCAAGTTTTTCTCTTTTTGTACGAGGCTCCCCTGCAGTGCCCAATAGCATTCTAATAAACTAAATCTGTTCAAATATATAATAAACAATAATTAAATTATTAAGATATTTGTACTTTTATTTATGACAAATACACTACGAAATCGCTATGCAATTTTTCAGGAAATTCTGCATGTTGTTTTTTGTATTACTGTGTTTCTCCAAAATAAGAGAGGGATTATATTAATTTTCACTCTGAAATATAACACTAACCTTTTTTTGTGACTTTGTAAATTTGTAGCCAACTTCTGCATTTTCTTAGTATATAAATAATTCATAAACCAAACCAAGGAATCATCACAAATACACTATATATACATAAAAATCATTCATTAAGTCAGTATTTACCCAACCCATTTGATGTGGGAAAGATATGACATAAGGTCACAAGTATGGGGCATAGAATGATGAGTGAACTAACTATTCAGTAGTAATCAGATGATTACTACTGATAGTTCATCTGTGAGACTAGTTTGCTAACAATTTTCAGGGATGTCTTATTCTTCATATATCCAAAAATGACATTACAAAGTAGAAAATTATGAAATTTCTAAATAAACAGAAATTACGAAAAACGATCAAAATTTATTTACCATTGACATGTTCTTTTATTTAAAAACTGTGTGTGTGTGTGTGTGTGTGTGTGTGTGTGTGTGGAGGGGAAAAAATTCCATGTTTTAAAACTAATTTTTTTTCCGATTAAATCCATAGATGGGACTCTAACAGGTACACCCACTCCAGTCAGAGTGGACCTGAGAGTAATGGGGATGAAATTGGAACTTCACCCCTTAGATGCAATTTAATGTCATACCCAGGATTCAATGTTATTTGATAACTCAGCCACAACAGCTAGAATACTCAGAAGAGTCCTGGAGACCCAAGGAGACTAGCTGTCACTCAAGACTCCAGTGAAAGATGATGATGGTGATAATGATGATAATAATAATAATAATAATAAAGTTTTTAAAAAAGTAAATTGTTGTGGTGGCCTAATGTTGGTATCAGCCAGACAGTGAAGGAGTCTATCCCCTTTTCACTAGCACTAGACCAAGGAGATTATTTTAGCATCAGCTCCTAATTTTACTGCACAGATCCCTGTGCTATTCATACGCTGAGTTGGCGAGGGCCAGTATCAAACCAAGAACCTTGTGATTCCTAGCCGAACACTCTACCGACTGAGCTAAAACGGCCCTAATAATAATAATAATAATAAATGTTTATTACAATTATTACCATTTTTATTGTTGTTATTAATACTGTAGTAAAGCAATCATCAATCTTAAGGTTTTATTCATTATATTTAATCAGGGAGAATTAAAAGGTTTGATATAAAGATGAGATCTAAGATTCATTAAAAGTGAACCAAAACCGGAATACAAGATTCAAATTAAGTAAAATCTAAAAAAGATTTTTTTTTAATTAATGAAACAAAAATAAATTTAAAAAAAGAAACTTAATAAAATAACAGTAACAAATGAACGAAAAATAAAATTTTCAAATTGAAGAACAAAAATAAAAGAAAAAGAAATTGAAAAAAAAAAGTTAATTTCAATTCAATAAGATCAATCGAATTTCAAATGCCCTTAAATATGAGGCAAGAAGAGAGAGTATAAAGCCTTTGGACATTTTAATCTGTGTTGAAAATTGCCTCAGTTTCAATCTGAAGATGTTGTCATCAGATGATCTCTCCCTTGTCATCACGGTAATAGTTGAGTAATTATTAAGTTTGATTGTGGCTGGAGTATTATTGCCCAAGCATCAGTTTTGGTGCTGCAAATAAGACTGCCCACTTAAAAAGAAGAAAAAATGGAGGGAGGGAAAAGAAATGTCTTGGAGAGTAATTACAACAAAACTAACAGCCAGAGGTTAAGTTGTAGTGTTTCATAGAACAAATATAAATCTAGGAAGGCTCTTCAAAAAATTTCACTCATTTTTCTTCCCCTTTTTTTCCATCCTCTCACCCACAAACCCCTTATTTTTTTTTAGTACCAAGATCAACCTTTAAACAATCACATGTCAGTTCGCAAATGAAGGTTAATAATGTAATAATAAAAAAAAAGAAACGAAAAAAAAAAAAAAAAAAAAAAGATGAAAAAAAAAAAAAATGAAATAAAAAAGAAAAAAGAAAGAAATGAAAAAAAAAAAAATGAAAAAAAAGAGAGAAAAAAAAAAAGAAAAAAAAAAAAAAAAAGAAACGAAAGAAAAAAAAAGAAAGAAAGAAAAAAAAAAAGAAAAAAGAAAAGAAGAAACAAAGGAAGAAAAAAAAACAAAAGAAAAAGAAAAAAAAAAAAAAAGAAAAAACGAAAGAAAAAAAAAGAAAAACGAAAGAAGAAAAAAAGAAAAACGAAAGAAGAAAAAAAAAAAACGAAAGAAAAAAAAGAAAAAAAGAAAAAAAAAGAAACAAAAGAAAAAAAAGAAACGAAAGAAAAAAAAGAAAAAAAGAAAGAAAAAAAAGAAAGAAAGAAAAAGCAAATTATGGTTTGAAGAAAATGATAGATTAAGCATCTCTTTAATTTTAGTTTTATTAAGGAAAATTTCTTTGTTTTAGGCGGGGGGGGGGGAGTGTCAACTTCCCTGTATCTCAGCAAGAAGTTACTGTCAGGAATGAAGTCCAAAATTAAAATACTTTTACAGTTAGTCATGGCCAATTTGTAAATACGTCCGCACATGTCACCTAAGCAGGCAGATTTCTTAAAGGCTAATTTCTTTTATAGTCAGTTTTGTCTGAAAAAGGTTAAAACTACAAAAATACACAAACTGGTAATTTAAAAAAAAATTTACTTCAGAAATCTAATAATAAAAGATTGTAAACAAACAAAAAATAGTTCTTAAAAAAAGAATAAATTGTATTTCAGTTTTCTAAGATGTCTTTGTTTCTACCAAAGAGACAAAAGCAGATTGTTTGGTTTATTTTAAATAAACTCCTAATGGTGGAATTTGATTCATTTGTAAATGTTTGATTATAATCAGAGTTTTAGTACTCAAGTTATTGTCAAGTAGATTTGCTTAAAAATTATTAGTATCTCATAAGATCATAAAGAAAAAAAAATATTGGTACCCTATAGGACCATGTGCAAAAAAAACCAAATTATTAGTATCTCAAAATGTGAAGCAGCAGAATGTAATTTTCACCAGTAAAATTTCAACAACAAAATATTTCCCTAATTTTGAAATAATTTCATTGTCAAATTTTTATAAACAAAAGTTAAGGCAACAAACCAAGGATTTCTTCATTTAAACTAGTGAAACAAGAACAACTGAAAAAAAGATGGCAGGTGAAAAAAGCAACCAATTAACATTCCAAGAGAAACGGCGGGAAAAAACTTGGGTGGGGGGTTGTAGCAAATCTGCCTTCCCTGGTGGAATTTCAAAAGGAGAAAAAAAAAAAAAAAAAAAGAACAGTATATGACACTGTTTAATAGGCAGATACCGATTTCATAATTTGTTAGCCTGACAAGATCTGTAATTCTATCTAACTAAGTAAAAAAAAAGTAAAGTCGTCAGGGTGGCCTAATGTCAGTATCAGCCAATCAGTGAGGGAGTCTATCCCCTTTTCACTAGCGCTGGACCAAGGAGATTGTTTTTGCGTCTAAGGTGGAGTGTCACACCTACCATCAGCTCCTTACTTTACCGCACAGATACCTGTGCTACTCATACGCTGAGTTGCAAGGGCCGGTATCGAACTAGGAACCTTGTGGTTTCTAGCCGAACGCTCTACTGACTGAGCTAACCCGGCCCTATCATTAGACAAATTTTCTGTTTTAGGTGTGTAATGTCAAGAAACAGACATAACATTTTTTTTCATAAAATTTGATAGGTAAATTAATGAAAAAGAAATCGAGATTTTTATTTTAATCATTTGGACATTTTCAGGTTTATTAGTTTAATGATATATCAATAGCTTATAGCACTGTCGGCTGGGACTTTAGAATACACTGACTGCACCTTTGCAGAGGGGTAATACATCCCCACCCCCAATGGGGACACCTGTTAGCTGTGGGTGGCGACCCGTGATGCTTAAAGATGGAACCCTGGTGGCCGAGCAGTCGATGACACACAACACTCCACTTTGGCCCTTACCTAGGCTAGATGGGCAGTCGAGGTGACCCCCTCCAATCAATCAGCTGGTCACGAGTATTAATATATAGATTTTGGAGGATTTGGACAGTCTCATTATTTAGCCAAGAAATAAGAATTTGGTGTGAAAAAGCAATACCAGATAATCAGGATTTACATTTTTGAATTTCATCTTGGATGATTTGGACAATCATTTTTAACCAGAGGGTGTTGCAAGATGATAACAGTTGTACAATTAAGGAACGCGAGTATTAATATATAGATGTTTTCTTCGTTTTAATGTCAGACTTTTTCGCAGCTGGCACATAACCATTCTTTCGTTGAGATAAAAACAAAAAAATTTGTTTTGAAATTCACAAAGCGAGTAATGCAAGGGAAAAGTCCTCTGCATAATACATGAAAAAGTATTAATATTCAATTCATTAATTAGTGGCTGTTGTGTAAAAAAAGCCTTTTAATAATTCACCTTCTTTTTCTTTGCACTTTTATGACTTCAATTACCAATTTAGATATTGAAGCTGGTTTGAAAATATTGGCAAACCAAAGAGAAAAACAACACAAGATTTGAGGAAACAAAAAAGGAGAAAAAAATCTGTACAAAATGCCAAATATTTTTCAGTCACTAAACAATATAGAAAGAAAAAAGTAGATTTAATGATGAAGTAACTTTATGGTTTAAAATGACATTGTAAAAAGAACAATTGACCATTGATCTAATTAACTAAGGATTAGTAGGAATGGAAATTTAATAATACAATTTGGCAATTAGAAGTCAAAACAAATCTTTTAATATTACGGAAAAAAAGAAAGAAAAGAAAATAGAAATCCTAGCATTTCTACTTGTAAATAATGGTTTATCTATTAGTGGTTTGGTTCGGTTTGTTTTGTTTTACGGCATATCAACCTCAGTGGGTCATTTAATGCCAATAAAGTTTTGAAATAAATCAATTCTTAATGGAGAATACAATTTTTTTATAAATATATTTTTCTATTTAACCCATAGATGGGGCCCTAACAGGTACTACCACTCCAGGTCAGAGTGGACCAGGGAGCAATGGTGATGAAGGGGTGCTCCACATTCCCCAAACCTCCAAAACTGGAACCTCACCATCAGATAGAGTTTAACGTCATTCCCAAGACATGTAGACCCGCAGCCACCGCCTTCTAGCACCCATATGATAAAAAGGGGTTGGGGCTTGCCATAAGGGCAATAGGGTTGGGGAAATCATATAGGTGCTAGGGCTTGACGTGACCTCTATTAGTGGGACTTAGAATGTACTAAACTGTTAGTGGGACCAAAGAACTTGTAAATAAAGCCCCAATATGTCACATAAGCAGGTAGATTTTTAACCGGCTGATTTGTTTTATAATCAATCTATCTATGTTTTGTCTGAAAAATGTTAAAACTACAAAAATACACACACTGGTTGTTTTTTTTTTTCTTTTTTTTTTCAGAAATATGAAATAAAAGATAATTTTTTGTTTGTAAAAAAAAAAAAAAATAGCTATTAAAAATTATGCAGTGATTGGGCCTTTGTTTTTAGTGTGTGTGTGTGTGGGGGGGAGTCTTACTCCTCTGCATGGAATAAAATCAGTGTATTCTCAGCACCGATGACAGGATGGAGCACTCTCCCACATTAAAAAAAACATACACAACACTGATGATACATTATTATACACAGCCACTCTATTACTAGTAACAATTATAAAGTATTTTCATTTTAATTAGAAAACCACTGGATTCCCCATCCCCACAAGAAGCAACAAAGAATAAAAAAGAACAATCATACCTACATTTATGTGCAATAGTGTCTGGACAATCCTATAGGTGGTATGGCTTGACGTGACTGTTGAGAAATTTCTTATAAAGCTGTGTGCTAGACGCCTGCTCCTACTTATAGACTCTGCGAGAACCATGTGATCAAACTCTTGGCCAATCGCTGGCAGTACTCTGCTGCTGATACAATACTTAAGCCGTTAGTATTGGCCATAACTACTGCGACTTTCGTGGACGATGGACATAGGATTAAATCACTGGACCTTTAACAGTACGCAGGATAGGACTTATTCGCTTACCAAAGGATTCCATAACTCAGGACTTACTTACTATAAGCCTTTTCAACTGGCCAAGGATGGCATTTAAAAAATTAAGTAATTGATTGGAGGTGGCCTTTCCACCCCCCCCACTTCTAGCTAGGAAAGAGCCAAAGTGGAATGTTGCATATCATGGACTGCTCAGTCATGAAAACCATCCTTAAGCATCATGGGTCACCATCTACTAACAACAGGTGGCCCTATTGGGTGGTGGTTTTGCTCCTCTGCAGAGGTGCAGTCAGTGTATTCTCCAGCCCCAGCTGACAGGGAAGACACAACACTGATGATACATTATCATATACAGCTAATCTAGAGGCACTTGGCATGATGGTTAGAGTCGTAGAAGTCGTAGGAAATGGAATCGTCGACCCGAGTTCAAATCCTAGACGAAACTGTTTGCATTTCACATAGCGCTAATACCCTTGGGAAAGGTATGAATCCTACTTTCCCTCCAGCTATGGATAAATAGTAGGGCAGACTGGGCTCTTTAACCTTGGTTAGGCAACCTGTCTATGAGAAGGAAAACTCTGAATTCAAACCTGTTAAACTCCGCTTAAGAAATTGACCTTGTGTCGCATCCTGCTCGTGCGGAGGGGTTGGTAAATATATATACAGCTAATCTATGACTAGTAACAATTAAAAAGAAAATACTTTTTAATTAGAAACCTACTAGATTCCCCATCCGCAAAGAAAAAAAAAACAAACAAACTACAGGGTGTCCACAAAATCTGGGTACATTAACACATATTTTAAAAACAAAACAATTTTATTTAATTATAATGTTGATAAATAATATTTTCAATATGATTTCCATCATTTTTAATGCATAACTTTTTATTTACTGCTAAATTACCATATATGGCTTCTCAGAAAAATAACATAAATAAATAAAATAGTGAATCTCCATGTACCCAAACTTTGTGGACACCCTGTATAATACCTATCATTTATCTAGTATAGAGGTTAAATTCTCGATATGCAAGCATGCATAAACATGGTTAGTTTGAGTGCTTCACACTTCATCTAACTGGTTCAATTTAAGTATTTGTAAGACGTGCAATAGCAAAACATATATATATATATATATACATACATATGACACTTGTTTGCCTTTTAAAACTCATCAGTTACCAATAGAGAAACAAAAATATTTTGTTTTTCTCAAACTTGAAAAAAATAAAAAACTTAAAAGTCTATTTATATTTCTGATTGAGATTTCAGAAAAAGAAGAGAGAAAAAAAAAATGACTTGCAAAATGCAGAAAGACAAAAACTTGGAAAGCTGTTAAAACATTATTAATGATTAAGGTTGTATGCAGAAGACTTGAAGGGCAGTTGGCTTTGACAGAAGACATTTATACCTGTGGCATACTTCATTTCTGATTACTAATTAATTCTTCCTTTAATTACTGCTACAAACGTCACCGAGATTCAGGTGTGAGCTTCGAGATATTTTTGTTGCAACAATCAGATATCTGATTACTCTTTTATTTTGTAATCAAAGGAGAAGGGCACAGTCAATGACTTTGCGGGGGGAAAAACATATTGAATGAATTCAGGATGTGATTGTTTAGGTGAATGAGGTTGGCATGTAACTAAAGAAGATTAAGGATTGTGAATTAACCCTTTTTGCAAGAAGATAATCTTTTTTAATCCTTGTAGAGTGGGTGGATTGTTTTCTATACATTAATATTGAATTGGTTCATAAACAGCCAATAGAAAAATGCCTTAAATTGAGCTATCACAATGTCGCTCTGCTTGTGTACTGTTGTCGATAGTATATCAAATCAATAAAATCGAAATCTTCCAAAGTGCATTTCTCAAAATCTTTGTCAATAAAAACTGCAGTCATATTGTCCCTTGTCCTCAAAAAAAAAAAAACATGATACAGTCTTAGGGGTACTTCCCCTGTCCCCCCATTTCCTCGATCAGTCAGAAATCTTTCTATCCTGTCATCATTGCTGTTTTCTACTTTTCAACACCCTCCATGTAAAATTCTCATTCTTTCCTATCTTTGCATTTCCATTTGGATATTTTCATGTTTGCTAAGATAACTTCTCTCACTCGGCATTTTTCTAAGATAACTTTCTTTTTTTCTAGAATAACCTCTCTCTCTCTCTCTCTCTCAAATAACCTTTTTCTACCTCTCTCTGCCTCAACCTCACTCTGTCTCTCTCTAAAATAACCTCTCTCTCTGCCATAACTTCTTTTATATCTTTGAAATAACTTCTATTTCTTCTCCTTTCTAATATCTGTGATCTCTCTCTCTTTCTCTCTCTCTCTCTAGCCTTGCCCGCCCTCTCTTGCCTCAGCCTTGGTCTCTCTCTCTCTCTCTCTCTCTTTCTCTTCTGGTCTCGCTGTGGCTTTGATCCCCTACCTTTCTGTGACACTTCTTTCACTTTTGTCTCTCTCTCTCTGTAATTTCCATCTGCGAAAGAGGATGGTGTAGTGTCCAAATTTTACTTATTTTTAACTACGTAGCCTGGGCGGTTGATATGGAGGATGTGCTGTTGCCCATGCAGCAGATCCCCCTCTCCACACTGCCACTGTGGTCCAAAGGAAAGGTAAGAAACCAATGAAGTTTGGCAACGACAGTGTCGCTGAATTTCAGTGCTATATAGCACATCCTCCATATCAATCCACCCAGCCCACATAGTTAAAAATAAATAAATAAATAAATCTTTATGTTTATGAATCCAACCAACCAACCAAAAGACTCGGTATTTCTTGCTTTCATCTTTCTTTCTTTTGACCTGTGATGCTTAAGGATGGAACCCTGGTGGTTGAGCAGTCCATGACATGTAACACTCCACTTTGGCTCTTCCTTAATCTAACAGGCAGTCAGAGAGGCCCCCTTCAATCAATTGGCTGGTTAAGTCTAGCCCTAGCACTTACATGATTGTTCCATCCCTATTGCCCTTGTGGCAAGCCCCCAACCCTGTTAGGTTCACATCTATGTCTTAAATAGAAACAAATGAGTTTAAAAAATGTGTCTAAGAAATTAAATAAATAAATAAAAAATAAATCTTTGTGCTTCAAATTAAAGAATACTTTAATTAACTATTAATATTAGATATCTGCTTCTTAACCTTAACCCCCTAATGTATTCTGAGTGAATGAATTAACTTATATTGTTGTTTAGACCTTTCCTTTTCCTATTGTACTTATCTTATTCTGTCTTCTTGATCAGCTGATTGTATATAAGTTTCATAAACTAAATGTGTTACTTATTATTAGACAAAGACAATACAACTGAAATACTAATTGGACAATACAACTGAAATAATACTATCATTAGACAAAGACAATACAACTATCATTAGACAAAGACAATACAACTGAAATAATACTATCATTAGACAAAAGACAATACAACTGAAATAATACTATCATTAGACAAAGACAATACAACTGAATAATACTATCATTAGACAAAAGACAATACAACTGAAATAATACTATCATTAGACAAAAGACAATACAACTGAAATAATACTATTATTAATAAACTGAAATAATACTATTATTAGACAAAGACAATACAACTGAAATAATACTATTATTAGACAAAAGACAATACAACTGAAATAATACCAATACAACTGAAATAAGTCAAAAACACTTGCATTCAGAATTTGAAATATTCAGATGTTTCTTAGTTTTGCAAAGAAAAGATACAAAATTGCTTCATGTTAGCCGCCCTAACCCAGCCCCAATTCTTTTGTGCAATACAAATTACATCTCTTCTGTCCAATTCTATGATATTTAAGTAGAATGGGCTTGGTAATGCCGAACAACTTAATTCTATTATTATTAAGGAAACAGAATAATATTGAAAATTCTTCCACTCCTTTTGGATCAACATAGACCATTAATCCTTTGTACCTTTTAGAACCGGGTCCCTCAGATACCCAGGACTTCAAATCACAAAAATTCACACCCTACACACACACACACAAAAAAAAAAAAAAATTAAAAGGAAAGAAAGAAAGAAAGAAAGAAAGAACAAACTAAAGCCTTGTTCCAGAGTATAGACGTCTTTGTTCAAAGCTACTCCATTAAAAACTATCCAATATCATCATCAGGTTGTGCTGGCAACACAAATATCCATGACTCTCTCTCTCTCTCCAACCATCCCTATCAGTCAGGTCCCTTGTGCAGCATCTAGAATGTGCAGAGAGCTGATTCATGTAAGTTTTTGCTGGTTGACCTACACTGGTGTGTCCATGTGTAGGTGTCCATAGTAAAACATCACTTATGAGTTTGTCCTTTCTTCTCCAGCTGTGTTTTGTTCATTTTACTCTGATGGTTTGAGTGATAGGAGGCAAGTGGCCATACAGCTGCTTTTTAATGGAATTCTGCTTCAAGATTTGTTCAAGATAGCATGCATCATCTTTTTCTGTAAGTGGTTTTTCCAAGTCTAAGGGGTGCAACCAAACAGTAGCACTGATATGGCTATGTTTTGAAAGAATTATACTCCACTTTGACCCTTACTTAGGCTAGATTGATGGTCACATCAACTTCTAGTACCTACATGATTTCCCGACTCTATTGCCCTAAAGGCAAACCCCAACCCTTTTTATCATATATGTGCGAGAAGGCAGTGGCTGAGGGTCTTAGTATCCTGGGTATGACATTAAACTACATCTAGTGTGAAGTTCCAATTCTGGAGCTCTGGAGAATGTGGAGTACACCTTCATCCCCATTACTCCCAGATCCACTCTGACCTGGAGTGATAGTACCTGTTAGGGTCCTATCTATGGGTTGAATAGATAAAAAATCTTGTTTGTTAAATGTGTTTAAAAAAATTGAATGCCCAACAAGAATGTATAAAATAAAATGTCTTCAACATAAAATAACCCAACAAGGGTTGACAAGCCGTAAAATCCAACCAACCAAAGTGACTGAAACAGATAAACATGAGCAAAATAATAAAAACAAACAAAAACAAAAGAATTAGACCATCAACAACATCAGTACACACAAAAAAAAAAAAAAAAATGGACTCTCTCGTCGATTTTCAACGCATGAGTGTTCATCCAGTGAACAACCAACACAGTGATTTGTTTATAGTGGTGAAGGTTTGTGTAGGACCATTCCACACTTTTTGGCACAGTCGATAGGAAAGAATTGGTGCATCAAGGAATGCCACGAACCCAATCAATGACTGACCTCAGGAATTTTGAATTCAGAGTTATCCCTCTCCTAGACTGGTTACCTACTCAAGGTTAAAGAGCCCAGTCTGCCCTACTATTTAACCCATAGCTGGAGGGAGAATATATGGATTCATACCTTTCCCAAGGGTATTAGCGCTATGTGAAATGCCAACAGCTTCGTCTAGGAATTGAACTCGAACCGACGAGTCCATTTTCCACGACTCTAACCATTAGCCCACGCGCCTCCATATACACACAACATATAAATTAATCTTGTCAACTTCGGAATTTCTCTTAGCATACAATCATTTTATTTTATTCTTTTTTTCCTGATTAAAGGAAATCTATCGGTGACATATCTTGTTTATCTGTTTGTTTATTCTCGCATTTTATATCTTGCGACACAGTTTACCTGGAGTTTTGCAAGAAGTTGGAAATAATGAAGCAATCTATTAAGTTGGACACCAGCCAATCTTAATTAATAAAGATGGCAGAAGCGCCCACCTCCTCCCTTTACTTTCTGTTCTTTCTCTTTGTTACCAGAAGGCTCATCCAACTCAAAGTTATCCCCCCCACCACAACTATTCCCCCCGCCTAGCCGCATTCAATTTCACCAAATTGACTCGGTTGTTCACAGTAACAGATTTTCAAATGCCCTTATAGATGCCATCAAAAAGGTTTATAATTTTACTGCGACATTTCCTTAAGGAGTTCAGCATAGGATGATGAGATAATAACCAAAAGAGTAATGTTTATTGGCTCCAATAACCAAACGAATGACAACCCCACCCCACCCTCACTTTCCTTCATCTCTATTCTGATTGGTTGGATTTCACACCATGTCAACCCTTGTTGGGTTATTTTATGCTGAAGATGTTTTGTTTTATTCATTCTTGATGGGAACTCCATTTTTTTTAAACAGATTTATTCCTCATTTTTTCTATTTAACCCATAAATGGTACACTAACAGGTATTACCACTCCAGGTCAGGGTGGACCTGGGAGTAATGGCAATAAAGTACGCCACACTCACCAGAGCTCTAGAATTGGAACCTTGCCATTAGATGCTGTTTAAGCATTAACTCATCTCCATTCTGGTTGGTTAGTTGGTTGGTTGGGATTTGCGGCATGTCAACCCTTGATGGGTTATTTCATGCCGAAAACATTTGTTTTATTCATTCTTGATGGGAACTCTATTTTTTTTAAAAACACCTTTATTTAAGCTCATTTTTTCGATTCAATCTATAGATGGGACCCTAACAGGTACTACCACTCGGGCCAGGGTAAACTTGGAGTAATGGCAAGGAAGTTTATCATACCTAGTATGATAAAAAGGGTTGGGGGGGGATTGCCGTAAGGGCAATAGGATCAGGATAATCATATAGTTACTAGGGCTTGATGTGAACAGCTGATTTATCAAAAGGAGCCTCTCTGACTGGCATCTAGCCCAAATAAAGGTCAAAGTGGAGTGTTGCAATTAAAGGACAGCTCAGCCACCACAATCCCATCCTCATGTATCACAGGTCGGCACCCATGGCCAACAGATGACCCATTGGGGGGGGGAGGTTCTAACCCCCACAACAGAGATGCAGCAGCGTATTCAACAATCTCAGCCAACAAAGTGGTCTCCATTTTGAATTGTAAAGAATTGTATAATTTTAGCAAGATGGGCATCTTTGCAAATTCTTCAAGTGAATTTGAATGCAAATCCTCCCAATAAATTCACAAAGAAGCCTCATATTTTAAAAATCAGTTTTTAAACTTGAAACTTTTTCTTTTCTTTTATTTAATAATTAACTTTCTGTGACTGGGAAGTAATTTTAAGCACATCTAAAAACAGCTGAGAACACAAGGTGACAAGTTCATTTACTGGTGTTAAGCATTTTATGAATTAAATAACTTGTCTATACTTGGATCACAGCTGGTTATAATGATGGTAAAACAATTCCTGGATACTGGTGGTTAAAGTGGTAAATGGTATTTTCATCAGAGTCAAGTTATGTAAAACCCCTGTGTGTGTGTGTGTGCATATTTATACACACACACACACATATATATATATATAAATATAAAATACACACATATATATATATATATATATACACTCATATATATATATATATATATATATATATATATATATATATAATATATATATATATATATATATATATATATATATATATATATATATATATATATACATATATATACATACACGCACTCATATACATACATAAATACACACACACACACATATACATACATAAATACACACACACACTATATATATATAAATACAACACACTCATATACATATATAAATACACACCCACTCATATACATAATAAAATACACACCCAATATATACATAAATACACACCCACATATATAACATAAATACACAACCACTCACATATATACATAAATACACACCCACTCACATACATACATAAATACACACCCACTCACATACATACATAAATACACACCCACTCACATACATACATAAATACAACACCCAACATACATACATAAATACACATCACATACATTACATAAATACACACTCCACTCATATACATATATATACATAAATACACCCACTCATATACATATATACATAAATACACACACTATACATCATAATACATACATAAATACACACCCACTCATATACATACATAAATACACACCCACTCATATACATACATAAATACACACCCACTCATATACATACATAAATACACACCCACTCATATACATACATAAATACCACCCACTCATATACATACATAATACACACCCACTCATATACATACATAAATACACACCCACTCATATATATATATATATATATATATATTTAAATAAATAACAAAAGACTTAGAGATCTTGCATTATAGACTATTTCAGGGAGCTTAGACAAAAATGTCTAATTCTCCCGACGCATCTGATGAGTCGGGAGAATTAGACATTTTTGTCTAAGCTCCCTGAAATAGTCTATAATGCAAGATCTCTAAGTCTTTTGTTATTTATTTAAATATAAATTTGCTCTGTGACTCTAACAATAAGAGCACACATTGAGCTCTCAAACTGCGACAAGTTGTTTTTAAAAAAACCTATGTCGTAAGGAAGATTTCTTCTCTGGACATATGGATTTATATATATATATATATATATATATATATATATATATATATTATACACACATCCACTCATATACATACATAAATACACACACATATATATATATATATATATATATATATATATATATATATATACCATCCCAAACTCTCACTTTCTTCTTGTTTAAAATTTGATGGAAACCTGGGTGCTTAATTGTTAATGCCAAAGTGTAGAACTTTTCAAGAGAGGAACAAACAAACAAAAATAGGGAATTCTGTTTTCAATGCAAAACTTTACCTCGAAACTGAAAAATGATTATTATTATTATTATTGAGAAGAAGACAAAGACAAAACAAAAAAGAGAAAGAAAGAATGAAAGGTAAGTAGTTCAGTATTTGAGACCTAAAAATGCATACTGTTAGCTTTCAGTTCATCAAAGGTATATTACCTATGAAAGGTAAGTAGTTTTCTTTAATAACATGAAAAATTCATTACTTTTTTTTCTTTAATGTTTCTGTCAAAGTTTTAAGTAATAAAATACAAAAAGGTAAATTTACTGACAGCAAAAAAGTTTAGAGTTTGTTTCAATGTATTTCAAACATAAAATAGAAAGGAAATTGAATGTAAATCAAAGATACTGTGTTGGTTAAAGTATAAATACATGAAATATTATTAAGATGGATTCAAATGAAGGAGGAAAAAAAACATTTAAAAATTACACATTGGTTTGTTTTCCTACAACCAAAGAAAGAGGAGGCGGAAGAGGAGGATGAGGGGGTAGAAGGAAGATTTGCTCACAAACTAATTTTGACTAATGAGAAGAGAGTCACACTGGTTTGAATTCAGAGTTTTCATTCTCCTAGACCAGTTGCCATACCAAGGTTAAAGAGCCCAATCTGCACTAATATTTACCTAATGCTGGAGGGAGAATAGCTAGATTTTTACCTTTTCAAGGGTATTAGCAATATGTGAAATGCAAACAGCCTAGTCCAGGATTTGAATTCCTTTGTTTGTTTTGTTTTATGGCATATCAACCACAGTGGGTGAATGCAGCTGAAAGATTCATAGCAATAGTTTGGAAGAAAATTATTTTAAACTCAATTTTTCTTTTCTTTTTTTTTTTTGGAAAAAATTCTATTTATATAGACGGGACCCTAACAGATACTACCACTCTAGTCAGAGTGAACTGGGGAGCAATGGGGATGAAGGGGTGTTCCACATTTTTCAGAGTTCCAGAACTGAAACCTCACCATCAGTTAGAGTTTAACATCATACCCAAGACATGAAGACCCTCAGTCACCACCTTTTAGCACCCATATGATGAAAAGGGTTGGGGCTTGCCATAAGGGTAATAGGGTTGGGACAATCATATAGGTGCTAGGGCTTGAAGTGATCAGCCGATTGATTGGAGTCAGCCTCTCCGAATGTTTGTCTAGCCTAAGTGAGGGCCAGAGTAAAGGGTTAATATATATATATATATATATATATATAACATATATAAAGGGCAGTTGTGTGTATGTAAGTATGTATGTATGTCCGGAGGAAACTACAAAAATAAAACATTTAATGACAAAGTAAATATATATATACATATTCACTATCACCAGAGCTTGCATTTTGTGCAAAAATAATGAAGATTTTATTTTATCTGGAAGATATTTAAAAATTAGGATTTGAAGAGTAAGAGAAGGGAAATTGGTAGGGTTTGTGATTAAAACATAAACAAATCAATTATGTAAGACCAAAAAAAATCAATGGATCTGCAAGACTAACTTTTTATTATCCCTCTCTACCTAGGCAACGTTGGGTAGCCACTTCTAGTCATAAATAAGTCAAATTCTTTCATGCCTTTCACACACCACCACACAATAATACGCATCATTATATTTTGTTTATATTTGATAACAAAAGAAATTCTACTACTCTACAGTTGTCTCGTGTTTGCTATAAAATGAGGACTATGTGTGTTTGTTAAATGTAAAGGAAATAGATATATTTTTTAAAAATTAGAAAAAAAACTTTTTTTTTTAAAATGAAAATTTTGTAAGTCATTGTAAAATTTTCCTACTCCACCCAAAACTGTCATTCTTTCTTTTGAAAAACTTTAAAAAAATATTTTATAGTGATAAGGTTTTTTTCTTTTCTTTTTTTTCTTTTTATTGACAATTTGTTGTTTTTTTTTCATGTACGTTGAAAGAAAGGAAAAAAAAAATAGGTTAAGATCATTTATATAAAAAAAATATACATTAAAAATATTTGTGTTTATAAAGGTCATCTGTCTAGCTGAGAAAAGGTAAGATAAAAAAAAAATGGAAGAGAAAGAAAAAAGAAAAATATAAGAATGGAGATGAAATAAAAAAATAAATAAATAAAAAAAACTAAAACAAACAAAAAATTCAAAGGAAAATTATACAAAGATTCACATAAAAGCAAATCAATACTGATGTATTTAGTTATCTGAATTTTTTTTAGATGAGGCTTGATGTGTATTATTTTGAATTTTATTTTTACTGTTGTCTTCATCTTTATTATGGTATGTAAAACACAACATTTCAGCCGCTATATACTCCGGTCTTCTTCAGATGTTCCCTGTCTATTCGCAATGACCCAACCTGGGAAATCATTTTAAATAGTTTGATTAACAGTCAAATTATTCCAAATGACTTCCAAGGTTGGGTCATTGATATGTTCGAATAAACCGGGAACACCTGAAGAAGGCTGGAGGATACAGCAGCCAAAACGTGTTTTACAAACAATAATAAAGATGAGAAAAACTGTCTGAAAAAAAAATAAAAATAATAATACTGATGTACTTGTTTAGTTTTTAATCATGCTGATCCAGGTAACAATTTTTTTTTAAAGAAAACAAAAAAAACTTGAAGTTTTAAAAAACACACTCCCACCCTACAAAACAATCTCATTTCTTTTATCTTATGATTTTCTTTTTAATCAACAACAGAAATATTCATTATTTTGTCAATACTATTTAATCATTGTTTAAACACAAAAATGTTGTTTTTGTTTTCCTTCTGTTATCTAAAAGAAAATGATTTCTTAATTTTCTTTCTGTTATCTAAAAGAAAATGTAACAGTAGTCAACCAAATAACCAAATCATAATCAGGTTGACAGAATGGGCATCCCTGACTCTCTCCAACCATCCCTATTGGAAGGACCTCCATGCAGCATTCAGAATTCACACAAAGTTAATTCATGTATGCATTTACCAACCCCTCTGCATGAGCAGGATGTGACACAAAGTCAGTTTATTAAGCTGAGTTTAACAGGTTTGAATTTAGAGTTTTCCTTCTACTAGACTGGTTAAAGAGCCCAGTCTACCCTACTATACTAGTAGTTGGATGTATACCTTTCCTAAGGGTATTAGTACTATGTGAAATGTAAACAGCTTTGTCCAGGATTTGAACTCGGGTCAACGAATCCATTTTCTACAACTCTAACCATTACACCACATACCTCCAATTGAGTTAATTGATGTAGGGGTTAGCTGGTCAGCCTATTGGTGTATCCATGTGAAGGTGTCCACAGGAGAACATCACTTATGAGTTTGTCCTTGCTTGTCCAGCATATCTTGTTCATTGTACTCAAATGGTTTGTGTGATGGGGGGAAAGTGGTCGTACAGCTGTTTTTAATATGTAAATATGCAGAGTGTAGAAGAGAAGTTAGAAAAATGTCTCGCACCAATTTCCAAAGTAAACAAGTGTTGCACACTTAAACATAATAAATAAAAATTTAAAAAAAATAAAAATAAACTAGCATTTGAAACCCTAACTGTTGTGAATCTGAACCCTGACTACAGACACCAGAGACAACTGCCCTATTACTTCTAAAACTAAACTGAAATCAAAAAAATAAAGAGAGTGAAATGGAGCAGAAAGAAAGAGAAGGATGATTACTGGATAACCTTTCGAAATTGCTGCCTTGTTAAGTTTATTTGGAAAGTTTGAACTTTCTCGACTGCTTCACTTTCATTTTGTTTTTTGGAATATTGTTTTCTGCACAGACCCAAGCTATGCTACTCATAGGCAAGGGCCAGTATCAAACCCAGAACCTTGTGGTTCCTAGGCGGATGCTCTACTGACTGAGCTAAACTGATGTATGTATTTATGTGATTATATTTTTGGTTGCAGAGTTACAATACTGTAGAATTTAATAATAGATAATACCTAATAATATCCGTTTTTATAGTATAATGTTCCACAAGAAACGATAAAATCCTGGTATCTTTGGTTAAGAAGAATATTAATTAAGAAAAAAAAATTGATGTACTTATTTATGGACAATAGTGTAGTACTAATGATTATACAATTAACTCTTTAGCTACTAAATTTCCCCCAGATTTTCATGGTATTTTTACCTATATGATGGGATATTTCAAAGTTCACAATCTTTTCATCTCAGAACTCATTCTAATCAAATAAAGTCCCATTATTATTGTAATCTAAGTCCTTCTGCTCAATTATAATGAACTAACCATCAATTTTAGTACTATGCTTGGATGCGGTATGCATAAAAACAATTCCTTGGTAGAAATGCCACTGTGAGTGGTTTAAAATAGGCAGAGTTAAATCTTAACATAATGGAGATTTGGTGCCAGTCTGTCTGTAATTATGTCACTTCTTACATCATAATACTCTCAGGAATTGCCTAAGTTTATCAGTGAGTATTTAATTTATAGTCAAAAACTCATACATAGAATAAATCTTATTTATTAATGAGGTCTCTATGCAAATCTGAGTTAGAGTTGTCTCTAAACATCCCAGGTTATTAGTGCATTTAAAATCCTGCAAAGAAATAAAGGTTTACATAAGAAATGGTGTGGTTAATTAGCATACTGGTTTTAACAAAACTGGGTTTAATAAATAATTACTTGGTGTTATTGATCTTTAACATTGTTTTATTCTCAGTATTAAAACCAGTCCTATGAATGAGTTTATATAGAAACCTATTCAAATGTAATTAAAATAAGTGTAATATTTTTATATGTTATCTAAATTCTCCATAGCGGACTGTTCATGTCTGAAGTCACCCTGGTGCAACACCATGAAGCCAAGAGTTCCAGAAGAAAGCACCAGCACATCAATATCTTCAGGGACAGCCTTCATATGCAACATCCGTGGTTGAGAATGTTTTTTGAACATTGGACTTCACAGTCACAGAAGGCGCTGTAACTTCAGGGGCACAAAAATTATATAGTCTTTCGGACTGCAAAGCCAATGATGGAAAAGAAAATGAATCTCTTTATATGTGTTATTTAATTTTATTAGTCTTTCTAATTTAATATATTTCATTGCATTAAAACTTAAACACTTATGATTGGCAGTGGGCGTATATTCTTGCTAGTGCAACTAAAATTCTAAAAAAGTGCGGCTGATCTTCAGAGACTTGGCATCAGTTTACAATAAAACTTTGTTTTCAGCAAACTTTTGAATTGATCAAGTTAGAAGAAATCATTTATTTTCAAAGTGGTGTTGGCATTTCTTGGATTTTAGGACCATCCATTAATTATCAGTTTTAGGATTCTGACGACACGTTTTTCTTATTATCCACAACTCTCTAATATAATGTGAATATTGATTAATACATTTGGCAAGTCACTAAAGATATTGCAACATTCCACTAAGCTATGGAATTCAATAATTTTTATAATTAATAGTAATATGCTGATGAGGGCTGCAATGATATTGAGTGGTGGGGAAGTAGCCTCTGGTGGAAATAATGCAAGTAATTTGTGTAACAGGACAGAATCCAAACTATTAATATATTAACCAGTGACCATAAACCATGAAAATTACACCTTCAAGTGGTCAACTTGCATGTCATTAATCACTCGTCTCTCCGTATGCAAACGAGCACATAAATTATGTGTGTAGATATGTTGGGTTTTACGGATAAAGAAAGTAAAAATGACCAGGGGTCATCCCAACGGCAGGAGATGGCATGTGCCCTTGTTGCTTTGTCAAGCTTCCAAATTTTGTCTTCATCGCTAGATTGTGTTTAAGCCATGAGTGCCAACTTCAGATTCTGTTCTTAATTCACTAAGTAAGTACATCATTAGCTTCTTCGACATCATCTCGGCATTTAATTACAACTTAACATTTCTATATAACCAACCAAATCCAATGAGCATCAACTTTTCACATAGCTTCTTT
>CM042137.1:44306698-44331698 GCA_023376005.1 Doryteuthis pealeii | reverse complement strand
GGTATTGAACCCAGAACCTTTGGATTCCTAAGGCAGATGCTCTACAGACCGAGCTATGCACACACAAAAATGCACTAACACACTGGTAAAGAGTTAAACTGAATACAGTTATATTCATATTCAAAAATATACAGCTACTTTCACATTGATATGCTTGTGCGTTTGTGTATATACGTATACATTCAATTCTATATGTATAAAGCAGAATGTACTAGCACTGAACATATAATATATAAAACAGGTATACCTCTTGAAATATTTGACCAAATAAATCAAACATTGATGTATGTAGATCTTAAGCAGTGCAAATGAATATCTCTATTTGAGAAGACATTTTTGAAAAAGGGATTTGTTAGTTCAAGGAATTTCAGATAAGTATGGCTTAACAGAAGGGAAAGACGAAAAGAGCTGCGACTGGAGACACTGATCTTCCTATGGAAGCTTAACATGGTACATATACTGTCTGCATATTATGATAACACTATAACACTTCTCTGGTATCCCTTTCTAAGCAAATGACAATGTGAATAAATAAAAACTAATTCGATTTATTAATATTTAGAGACAGATATATATATATATATATATATATATATATGTAAGAATGGAAAGGGAATTGAATCCGACAATATGAGGAAAAATGAGTAAAGAAAAGAAATGTAGATGGATAAAAATGAATTTTATCGATATCACTTTTAATCGATATCACTTACACATGTGCTTCGGTCTGTTTATCAAAATGTATACGGATTCACGTTATTATTATTATTAAAATAATCAGATGGAGTGGAAATGATGATAATAATAATAATAATAATAATAGGAAAAATGTATAAAATATTCCGTACACAGGGAGATTTTTTACGACCTTAATCAGAGTGAATTTTTTCGTCTCCAACGATTTTATCTCTACTCAAAAATTTTTTAAAAAATCACTCTGATGAAGGTCATAAAAAATCTCTCTGTGTACGGAATATTTTATGCATTTTTCCTATTATTATTATTATTATTATCATCATTTCCACTCCATCTGATTATTTAATAATAATAATAACGTAAATCCGTATACATTTTGATAAACAGACCGAAACACATGTGTAAGTGATATCGATAAAATTCATTTTTATCCATCTACATTTCTTTTCTTTACTCATTTTTTCCTCATATATTAATATATATATATATATATATATATATATATATTATAAAAGTAAGTATACAAAAAGTCTGACTTACATAGAGAATGTAGAGAGATACAAATATGTAGACAATATAGTTAAATTAAAATATTTATGGCTATACACAGGTGTATATGTGTATGTCCAAAAATATATTGAGATTGAAGCTGTATTTACCAAGACAGAAATGAACAATGAATGAAACATTAATTTTCTTCAAAATAGTCCTCCTTGTAATTCAACACACATATTCCAGTGAGTTTTCCATTGTTCGAAGTACTTCTGAAGATCTTCTGACATGGTCTAAAAAGTTGTGATTCAAGTTAATTGCAAAGTAACTGTATTGTCAAAATACATGATGTTACAGATTATAAGTCATATGTAAATCCGATCTCACTGACAAGTTAAAATGACAATTTTTTCAAGTGATGACTATATCAGGTATGCTAGGGCTTGACATGACCAGCTGATTGATCAGATGGGGCCTGATTGCCCATCTTAGGCATCATGGTTCGCCACCCACGTCCGACAGATGGCCCCATGGCGGGGGGCTTATCTCTCTGCAGATGTGCAGCCGGCATATTCTACAGCCCCAGCTGACAGGGCAGAACTAGTCTAGGAGAAGGAAAACTCTGAATTGAAACCTGTTAAACTCCGCTTAAGAAATTGACAATGTGTCACATCCTGCTCAATACAGGGGCAGGTATATATATATATATATATATATATATATATATAATCCAAAAGTCCAGAGAAGAAATCTTCCTTATGACACACGAGTTTTATTTAAACAAAACCAAGTCGCAGTTTGAGAGCTCAATGTGTGCTCTTAATGTTAGAGTCACAGAGCAAATATATGAGTAAAGAAATAACAAAAGACTTAGAGATTTAGCTTATAGTCTATTTCAGGGAGCTTAGACAAATAGTCTAAATCTCCCGACTCATCAGATTCGCATCTGATGATTCGGGAGATTTAGACTATTTGTCTAAGCTCCCCGAAATAGACTATAATGCTAAATCTCTAAGTCTTTTGTTATTTATTTATATATATATATATATATATATATGATATCTGTTATATTCCAAGGTATTAGGAATAACAAAATATAACAAAACACCTAAATATGTTTTAAAATATAACAATATTCATTTTTATTCTCTCATTGACCAGGAATACAACAAGATGGATTTGTAGAAATAATTAACTATCAATAAGTGGTGTATTCATCAAGCAGCCATATTGTTGTCTCATATTACACTTTTTTCAGTGAAGAGTCAATAGTTTCATAACTCTCCCCTAACAATATCGGAACGAGGTGCTCTAATGTTGTATTTCTAAGATAGAACTTGTCTTTGAATTATTGATAGGTGACGAAACAATCAAAATGTGGGAAAATAGTTTTATTTCTAATGACGTGAATTCTTCCCAATTGAGAATTATTTTTAGACGCCATTAAAGCATTTCAAGAGTTTGTAAGCAAATGGCTAAAAGAGGTGATGAGAAAGAAGGGGGGAAAAAAAAATGGAAAATAAAATTCAGAAACAAAAAGTAAAAGAATTTACTTTCTTTCTTGAGCATTCT
The DNA here is from genome assembly GCA_023376005.1 of Doryteuthis pealeii. NCBI lineage: Eukaryota > Metazoa > Mollusca > Cephalopoda > Myopsida > Loliginidae > Doryteuthis > Doryteuthis pealeii. The sequence goes on along the minus strand of CM042137.1, from coordinate 44,328,938 downwards.
TATCATTACTGAATCGCATAAAAGAAACAGATACAACATTATTCATCAATAATCATGTTTAGCCAAAAGGCAAAAATGAATTTGAAAAGATGAGAAATGGTATATAATAAAATGTATTGAAAAAGAAAAATGTTTCTAAATATATGATCAAAGCAATTATGTTAATGGTATTTGTTATGTCTCTTCTCTATTTTTGTTTAAAGTTTCATTATAAAAAGGTAACAAATGAGATGTTTTTAGTGTTTTCCAATATTCAAGGATCAGTTAAGTGAGGGTTTCTCTTGTCAACTCAAAAAGAGAGAGGAAACTAAAGGGCGTGGCAGACTCAAAACTTGTCAAGTAAAGAACAACTGAGCACTTTTTACATATATAACTTAGAAAACTCATTCGGTGCTTTTTTCTTCTTCTTTTCTTTTGGCTGCTACATTACGATACTGATGATTATTTTCTGAAAGTATGGGTGTGTTGGTCCCCCCCCTTTTTTTTAAAATTTTTTCCCCAGATATCAGTTTGTAATTTTTATTTATTTTACCAACTGAGTTATCTGGGGGTTTTTTTCACACTGGTTGAGTTTAGAAATTAAAAAAAAAAAAAAAAAAAAATACATACACACACACACACACACACATATATATATATATATATTGTAGATAGTATCCAAGCAGACAGTGGTCAACATCATTAATAGAGAACTTGTATTTGAGTTAAGGTAGCATGGACATGGAATCACCAAGGTGAGAGACTCTCACCTATACAATCTTCAGACCAAATAGATTGGTCTGAAAATCGCATAGGTAAGAAACTGTTAGTAACCAGCTGTTGACTCCAGGTCCACACTACCTTAACTCAAATATATATAAAAGTAATTGGTAATTTGCTTGAAGCATTGTTAAGTATGTTATAATATATTAATGAGGTGAATATCAGAAATGAATTTCTGATATTCACCTCTGAAGATGAAGTTTCTACTTTGAAATCGATAAGACAAAAATAACATCTTTTTGCTTTTATTTTTTATACGCATTGTAATTGCCTTCAAATCATTAATATATTATATCAAATATATATATTTCACCCAAAAATCTTTGGAAATTTTTTTGTAAAAACCTGGGGTACTGTAAAAGCGCCGTATGAGAGCACAGTATGAGTGCGGGCCACACCTGAGCTTGTTGAGAGCCAGATGCAGTCCACGTGTTTGATGCCTCTTTTAAGAATATTATTTATCATAAGAGCTTTGAAAAGCACAAATGGACAAACAAATATTACAATTCTTATTGCAATGAAAACACACAGTAATTCTAGTTGCAATATGAAACAAATGTGTACCTTACTGCATGCAGTTATTTTGATATAATACACACAGACATGGGCAATGCCAGGTTGCCCTGTTAATATTAAATAAAGATTTAAAAAGAAATATGAAAAATGAAAGAAAATCATCTAAACAAAAATGAAAAGAAAATAACAGAAGTAAGAAATAAGCAAAAACAAATGAGTACAAATAAAAAAAATATTAAAGACAAAAAATATTCATACATAAAATGAATAAAAGAATAAAAATAAAGAAGCAAAAAGAATGAACTGAAATCATAATTGAATTAAAACTAAAAATAAGAAAATGTTATCATTAAACAAAAAAGAAATGCCATTTTTTTTTAACATAATTATTGAAGCATTTTAGTATGTTAAAAAAATGCCAATTATTCTTGCAAAATGCATACAAAGCAGAAATAGAAGAAGCAATGAATATATATATATATATATATATTATATATATAATCATTCATTTTTTGGTTGTAACAATCTATTTGTATGTCGAGTCCTCTGATGGCAAATGATATACTTGTTTTACTGATAAGAAGGAAGGAAAAAGAAAAAAAAAGTTTTTGAGTGAGCAAAAGAGAATAAATCAATTTGCACTTGAATTCATCTAAAAATGGAATTGAAACAAAACTTTATTTTCATATCTACAATATAGACACACACACACACATCTATTATTATACTAAAGCTAAGTGAATCAATGATTGTTTTCTAAAGGCTTTTTCCTGATTAGTTTAATGACACAAAATACATAATAAAATATTCTTTAATTCTAGAATAGAGTTATGTTTGAAAAAAATTCCATTTTCATTGGTTTTAATTAGTCATAATTGCAATTAAGTCAAAACCTGACCCATCTCTTAATTCACATTCTGCTTGTCACTTTCCTCCTCTCTGTATACATCTTGATTAACTATTCTTTATATGTTAATTTTCTCTGTGAAGGTAAAGAGAGAGATTGCAGAGTATGGAGGGAGATTTAACTTCCCACTTTATTTCATGTTAATTTTCATCAGCTAGGGCTGGCTTATATATAACATGGTCCATTATTTAGCTGAGGTGGCAACACTCATAAGAAATAAGAATTCGGCAGATAAGTGACATCAGATAATCAGGAATTACATCTTTGCCTTTCATCTTGGACGATTTGGACAGTCTCATTTTTAAACAGAGGGTGTTGCAAGATTATAACGGTCAGACAATTTAGGAATACGAATATTAATATATAGATATATTATTTCTTGATATTATACTTCTTTCTTTATATTATACTAGGGACTGGCATTTTTGTCGTTTTTTGACGAATTTTAAAAGCGAATTAAAAATAATTAAATCTATTATTTAAGGTCAAACTTTGTCTAAATCGATAAGTAGTAACATATTAACCATCATTAAAAAAAGAAAAATATCATTACATATGCAGTTTATTTTTAATAGATTTAAAACTATTTGTTTTGGTCAATTTCGACGCGATCTGCCATTCTGTCTATTTTTCAATGGTTTTATGCGCTTGTTTATAATTTTTATGTAACATTCGCGATTGCAAAAAAATTTACCAAAAATCGGGTAATTATCAGATTTTAATGAAATTTTCAGTATTGAGTTATCAATTAATGAATTTTATAATGCATCAGTTATTTTATTTCAACACTTTAATTTAGTATTTTTGCTATGAAAAATTAATATATAAAATTCATTTAAAATGTGAAAAGCCTGATGTTCAGTTTAAAATGTTATATTTTTAGATTCTAGAAATAAATATCTATTTAATGCAAACCTTATTTTAGACACATAAAGTAATAAGTTTTGAAGAAAAACTCTATTGAAAATGTATCCCCACCCTTTTTAAGCAGAAAAAATATCAATGTATAATTTTTTCTTTTATAAGATAATAGCCAATTAAATAATTATCGAAATGAGTAAAAAAGAAATCTCCAAAAAATTAATTATTTATTATTTTTTACATTTTATTTTTCAATTTTCAGTACTTATTTTCTCATAGAAAAGCCACCATAAAAATTTTTTTTTGTTTCTATTCATAAGTTTGGTCTTTTATCTCATTATTTATACTGTAATTAGAAAACTATAAGACCAACTTGAAAAAAAATGTTACGCCCCCAACATAAGGGGGGGGGGCGGTCAAAAATAAGTGACCTGAAAAAAAAAAATGAGAAAGTTTTGAAATAAAATAAATAATGCATTATAAAGATCATTCATTTAATAATAAACACTGAAAATTTCATTAAAATCCGATATTTCCCTGATTTTTGGTAAATTATTTTCTGTAGGGGGGGCTAAAGTCATTTTGTCAAAAACGCATTTTAGGCTCAGTTTGCCAGTACTTATATTATACTATTGTTGTTTGCCAACGTAAGTATATGAATTTTGTCAACAGCTTGAAATGGAATTTACCCATTTTATTTAAGGACCTTGGATATTGATTGACATAAGTCTACTAATAATAGACCCAAACATCTGTTAAAAAGGTGAATACTTAGGTAGTGGGTGAGGGGGGTATTGATTGATGGCACAATTAAGTTTTCAGCAGAAAAATTATATATGAAGTAAACGGACAGAAAAAAAAAAAAAAGAAGCTTATTTGATTATTGAAAAGAATGAAATATAAAAGCTGTTAAAAAATGGAATGAACACGGAAAAATGCTCATCTGAATTTTTTGTCACTTTTCACAAATTAGAAAATAAATAAGTAAATAAAAAAAATTTAAGAATTTTAAAAAATAAGAAAAGAAAAAAAAAAAGAAAAGAAAAGAAAAAAACGACTTACCAAAAATGATGATTGGCATGTGGAGCCATATATCCTACTTGTAAGTTGTAGGATATTTTGGAGTTTTTTGTAAGACTGAAAAATAAATAAAACAAAAATTTTGAAGAGGGGTAAATTAATTTAGTCAAAATAGAGGAGAAGAAAAAAAACAAGAGAGAGAAAAGACAGAGAGAAAGAAAGAGAAAGGAAGAAAGAGAGAGAGTGAGAAAGAAAGAGAGAGAGTGAGAGAGAGAGAGAAGAGAGAAGAAGAGAAAGAGAGAGAGAGAGAAAGAAAGAAAGAGAGAGAGAGAAGAGAGAGAGAGAGAAGAGAGACAGAGAGAGAGAGAGAAGAAAGAGAGAAAGAGAGAGAGAGAGAGAAGAAAGAAAGAAGGACAGTAATAGAGAGAGAGAGAAAGACAGTAATAGAGAAAGAGAAAGACAGTAATAGAGAGAGAAAGAGAAAGACAGAGAAAGTAAGAAAGAGAAAGACAAAGAAAGTAAGAAAGAGAAAGAAAGAGAAAGACAGAGAAAGTAAGAGAAAGTAAGACAGAGAAAGACAGAGAAAGTAATAGAGAGAAAGTAGAGAAAGAGAGAGAGAGAAAAGTAACAGAGAGAGACAGAGAAAGTAACAGAAAGAGAAGAACAGAGAAAGTAACAGAGAAGTAACAGAGAGAGACAGAGAGAAAAGTGAAATAACAGAGAGAGAAAGAAAGAAAGAGAGAAAAGAAAGCAGTGAAAGTAATAGAGAGAGAAAGACAGAGAAAGTAATAGAGAGAGAGAGAGAGGGGATAGTCATTTACTAAGATTAGCTTAGTTTGGCACTAGTCCAAGAGTATAGGACACCCACAAGTAATTGGTCTGTGTGAGTAGCTTGTTTACAATTAAACCATGATGGGCTACCCACCAAAAAATTAAATTGTAAATTTAAAAAAAAAAAACATTGGTAAAAGAGAAAAGTCAACAGAAAGAAAAAAAAAGAACAAAAAGAAACTGAGAAGAATAGAAAAAGAGAAAAGAAAAAAATAACTGAAAAAAAAAAAAAAAAAAATTATAACAAATATGTAAAATAAATGATGCAATATAAGTTCAAAAACTAAAAAAAATATATATTAAAAAAAAAAAAAATTATAAAATAAATGATGCAATATAAGTTCAAAAAAAAAAAAAAAATATATTAAAAAAAAAAAAAAAAAAAAAAGATAAAAAGTATTTCTGTGATGCAAATATCATATTTGACGGCTTATAAGATGCCCCTCTCCCCCCAAAAAAAATGTCCCAGAAAATCACCCATCTTATTGGTTGGTTGGTTAGTGGGTCAGATTTTATGGCATGTCAACTCTTCTTGGGTTATTTCATGCTGAAGACATTTTTGTTTTTATTCATTTTTGATGGTATTTAATTTTTTTTTAAACACATTTTTTAAACTCATTGTTTCCATTGAACCAATAGATGGGACCCTAATAGGTACTACCACTCCATGTCAGAGTGGACCTGGGAGTAATGGCAATGAATGGGTACCCCACACTTTCAGAGCTCCAAAATTTAAACTTTATAATAGATGCAGTTTAACATCATACTCAGGATAATGATAAGGTAAGGTTAAAAACAAAAACAAAAAAACTTGTCTGTAGACCTTAATCAAACATCTATTAATGAAAGATATATATATATATATATATATATATATATATCTTATTATAATGGAGATTGTGTGTTTTTCTGTCTGTAACCAAAACTAAATCACTACTCAAGTCACAATTCCCTTAGTTATTGACGTCACATTCACCATGAATTTATACTTATTTTAACCTCAATTATTGATAAAATTGTTTTTCATTATTTATACTGTTAACCATATCTACATACTAATAACATGCAATTGTATTTATATATACAACAAAATAGCAGTTTACAGTGTGAACGGGAAGGCTAATTTGCATATTGATATTAAAAATGTAATTTTAATAAATATATGCTTAGTATTATTAGTTTTTAACTGGTTTTATTTTAATGAATATAAGCAAAAATCTCTTCAATGAATCTTAAATGAAATCCATTAACAAAAAAAGATAACGGTCATTTTATTCTTTACTTCCTCTTTTAAGTCAATACTTAAATTAGAAAAAATAACAATGAAAGACGAGAGTGATCGAAGAGTAAACTTCAGTTGTTCTATTTTTCGATTATATCACCCTCTGTTCCAAATCTTTTTATCTGCATTCTTATTTAGTTTTATTAGTGTTTCTAATTTAATACGATATTTCATTACATTAAAACTTAAATACTTGCACCCGGAGGGTGCATATATTTGCTAGTATATATAAGCTGAAAATGGAAATGAATCCAACAATATGTTAAAAGGATAAATAAATAAAGGAAAGAAAATGTTGAATGGATAAAATAGATTTAATATGCGTTACTAACACGTATTTCGGCCAGGAGTTTGTTCATGTACACATGTATTCTATTTATTATTATTTTAAATATAAAATAAAATAATAATAGAAAATTATAAAATCTTTAAGCATACAAAGAATAACGGCCTTCTTCAGAGTAAAATGTTTGATATTTTGATAAATATGAAACATTTTCTTTCCTTTATTTATTTATCCTTCAACAATATATATATATATATATAATATATATATATATATATATATATAATATATATATATTGGTTGGATCAAAAACGGTATGTCCGAAAAGGAATAAAGAATAAAATTGTTTTTGTATGCAAAGAGCGGGACGGAATCTGTTGATGAGGAGGGCCTCGAGTATATACCGTTTTTGATCCAACCAACATGAAGAAGTAATATATATATATATATGAGAAGTAGAGGATTTAGTAACTCTGACAAAATGTGATTGGAAATAGACGAAAATGTGGATAAAACAACACACCAACTAAATTTGAACGATATTTCGCCTCAGTATTTTGCGAAGCTTTGTCAAATTTATTCAGAATAAATTTGACAAACCGTTGCAAAATACTGAGGTGAAATATCATTTAAATTTAGTTGTTGGGTTGTTTTATCCACATTTTCAACCACACACGCACACACATAATATATATATATATATATATATATATATATATATGAATTTGATATATTGAAAAAACAAAAGATTTTTACAAATGCATGGGATCATCAGGAGATAAATTTTATTTATTTTTAAATAAAATTCATTTTATTTTTAATACAGACTGCGCATTTTTTGAAAAACCCCAACTTTTGACTAGCAGCGTTCTGTTTTGCGCATTCTTTCTTCAAACGGTCATTTCATCCTGTCTTATTTTTGTTGAAGACCAATCCACATGCGGTCGATACTGATATTCCGAGGGACCTCACGCCAGTGAGGTGGGGCCGATGTTGCTTTTTAGAACCGTAGAGAGGAAGGCCCTGAAACGGTTGTACATTCTCTCCTGATGATCCCATGCATTTGTAAACATTTTTTGTTTTTTCAATATATCAAATTCACACTGTCGGATTAAGTTCCATTTTATTTTCATATATATATATATATATATATATATATATATATATATATATATACAACACACACACACACACAATATTTGACGGCTTAAATGACAGACTTATTTTTCAAAAAAAGCTCCCAGAAAATCACCTTGCATTTTATGAGGTCATAGGTCAACTTTGGGTTAATGGTTTGTGGAATTCTAGAGTTAAATCACAAACATCTCTGCAAACATAAACAAGTTATAAATATGTATGAAATGTTAAAATAGTGTGGGGGGGGAAGGGCTATGAATGTCAGGCAAAGATCCCTTCACCTGAAGTTAGTAGTTTAAACCAGTTTTTTTTTTTTTTTAAATCCTGAGATGAAGTAGTAATACTAGCTCAGCTGCGCATTGGCCATACATAACTTACACACTCTTTTATGCTCAGGCTGGAGGAACGACCATGGTGCAGGACATGTCAAACACCCTGCACTGTCAAATATTTCCTCATGGAGCGTGGAGGTTTTGCTCAAATCAGAAAGAAATATTTCAACACATAATATTAGGGGATTTGTTTGAGAATATTAACATGGATGACATTTTATCCTCTTTGAAAGAAATAAAAATATATCGAAAATTATGAATCTGATATAAAATACATTCACAAAATACATCTACAAATATAAAACTGTAAAGGAAACTTGAGAACCAACATTTATCTCACACTTTTTTGGCATTAAATAACCCACAGGGTTGATATGCCATTAAACCAAACAAAAGTGAGGTACACCTTAAAAGCCCATGTGCCATATTGCATTGCAGTTTCGGAAGACTATATAATTCTTCTGCAGGAAGCGCGTGGTGTAATGGTTAGTCATGGGAAATGGACTTGTCGCCCCGAGTTCAAATCCTGGACGTGGTAATTGCTTTTCACTTAGCGCTAATACCCCTGGGAAAGGTATGAATCCTACTCTCCCTCCAGCTATGGGTAAATAGCAGGGCAGACTGGGTTCTTTAACCATAGCTAGGTAACCAGTCTAGGAGAAGGAAAACTCTGAATTCAAACCTGTTAAACTCCACTTGAGAAATTGACCTTGTGTTGTATCCTGCTCGTGCGGAGGAGTTGATATATATATATATATGAATAATTCTTCTGCCCCTGAAGTTACAGCGCCTCCTTTGACTGTGAAGTCCAATCTTCGAAAAACAACCCAGACCACAGATGTCACATGTGAATGCTGTCCCTGCAGATGTTGACATGCCGGTGCTTTGTTGACGCTGCTTTCTTCTGCCCAAATTGAGGTACACCTTAAAGGCCCATGTGTCGTATAAACCATCAAATACAGTAAATGCTTTTTTTTCAAATTTAGATATATTGTTATCATATACAAAATATAAAAGATACATTTGTTTTTAAAAGAAATTGCGATTCCTGCTGTGCGACTGATAAATGAAATTCCTTTCAGATAAGATGAGATTTTCAACCCTGCTATTCTAATTAAAACAATCTATCAACAAAAAAAATTAGCATTTCATAAAACCTTTAAAAACTAGAATTTGAGATATTTTCAAGGCATGCACATATCTTTATTTCAAATTTATAACAACAACTAAAATCCATATAAATAACTCAGAGCTGTTATATATATATATATATAATATATATATATATATATGAACAATTTAATTTTTTTTCAGAGAGTGATGAATTAAATTTTTTTTTATTTTAAAGCAAAAGCCTGCTATTGTAATTTCATCACAGATTCTAGCCATTTTATGTGACTAACAGACAAGGGGGGAGTCAAGCAGCCTATCTTGAATATAATTTATGCTTTCTACAATACAAAGAGAACGAGCAGATGTCTTCTCTATTAAAACTATATACATTATTTCAAAACATAATAAAACAAGAATCCACACACACACAAATAAAAAATGAATCTTGAAAAAACAAATAAAATAAATAAATAAATAAATAAATTTAAAAAATGAATAAATAAAAGAATTAAAAAAAAAAAAGCCTATGCATGACTATATTAACAATGATTATTTTTTTTAGAGCAAGAATGACTTGTATGATTAATAGATAAAGGATTGAGGTAGTTGTAGTTTAAATGTTATGGAAGCACACAGAAACAAAAAAAACATTTGTCAAACACTGAGAAGATAATCAGTAATGCATCAAAAGAGAAAAACAGTAAAGAAAAATGCAATGAAAAAAAGGGGTGGGGGCAGGGGCGGCAGATGTGTCTCTTGAAACAGAAAAATTAAGATAAAATAATCTGAAATGATGTCAGAAAAACCAGAAGAGAAAAACAATGAAGCAGGGTGTGTGTGTGTGTTGTGTGTGTTGTGTATATATATAAGTAAAAAAAAAGTCGTCGGGGCGGCCTAAAGTCGGTATCAGCAGTCAGCGAGGGAGGTGCTAGACCAAGTAGATGAGGTATACTCATATGTGATGTTACCGACTGAGCTACTATATATATAATTATATATATTATATATATAATATATTATTAGACGTTTTAAAGGGATATGTGTGTGTGTGTGTATATATATATATATATATATATATATATATTTATATATATAGACGTCGTCAGTGTGGCCTAATGTCAGTATCAGCCAAGACAGTGAGGGAGTCTATCCCCTTTTCACTAGTGCTAGACCAAGATTATTATTTTAGCATCTGAGTGGAGCAGCACATACCATCAGCTCCTCACTTTACCGCACAGATTCCTGTGCTACTCATACACTGAGTTGGCGAGGGCCGTTATCTAACCAGGAACCTTGGGATTCCCAGCAGAACACTCTACCGACTGAGCTAAAAACCGGCCATATATATATATATATATATATATATTATATATATATATTACACACACATATACCAACTCACAAGCAGGATGAGAAACAAGGTCAATTTCTTAAGCAGAGTTTAATAGGTTTGAATTCAGAGTTTTTCTTCTCCTAGACTGGTTGCCTAACCAAGGTTAAAGATAGTTTGGTTTGTTTTGTTAAACTTGGTGGGTCATTTAATGCAGACAAATTTTTTAAATAAATTTATTCTTAATGGATACTCAATTTTTTTTATAAACACATTTTCCTATATAACCCATAGATGGGACCCTAACAGGTACGACCACTATGGAGCAGGGAGCAATGGTGATGAAGGGGTGCTCCACATTCCCCAAACCTCCAGAACTGGAACCTCACCATCAGATAGCTTAACGTCATTCCAAGGACATGAAGCCCTCAGTCACACCTTCTAGCACATATATGATAAAAAGGGTTGGGGGTTGCCATAAGGGCACTGGGTTGAGACGATCATATAGGTGCTAGGGCTTGACATGACCAGCTGATTGATCAGAGGGGCCCTCTCTGACTGCCCATCTAGCCTAGTAACCAAAGTGCTATGGACTGCTCATCCACCAGGATTCCGTCCTTAAGCATCATGGGTTGCCACCCAGAGCCAACAGGTGATCCCATTGAGGTCTTACCCCTCTGCACAGGTGCAGTTGGTGTATTCTAAAGCCCCGGCTGACAGAGCTATGGTTAAAGAGTCCAACCTGCCCTACTATTTACCCAAAGCTGGAGGTAGAGCAATTGGATCCATACCTTTCTCAAGGGTATTAGCGCCATGTGAAATGCAAACAGACTCATCCAGGTTGCAGAATCCATTTCCTATGTACCTCCAGGGGTGGGTATAACGTTGACTATTCTGTCCGACTTGGGGGGGGGAGAAAGACCCCCCACACACACACACACAAACAAATCAATTAAACTAGATTAACATTTATTTGTTTCTATTAAATCAAGTCTTGTGGCCTAATAGTTATCATCTTAGGAAATGGACACAGTGACAAGAGTTCAAATCCTAGACAAGACCGTTTGTGTTTCACTTTTGTGCTTATACCCTTGGGAAATTCATGCATCCATCTGTTCTCCCCACAGCTATGGGTAAAATACTCTTTAATCTTGGTTAGGCAACTAATGTAGAAGGAAAACTGAATTCAAACCTGTTAAACTTTGCTTAAGAAATTGACCTTGAGTCACATCCTGCTTATGCTGAGTGGTTGAGATATATATATATATATATATATATATATATATATATATATATATATTATATAAAAAAGAAGGTCCGCAAAATGGATTATGTTTTTTTTTTTAAATTTTATTTTTATCTTATAAAATATTTTTTTTAAAAACATAATCCATTTGGCGGACCTTCTTTTTTTTTAATAAAATATCTAATTTTTCTCCGTTGGACCCATAACAACACTTATATATATATATATATATATATATATATAATATATAAATGCTTATAGCATTGCTTGCAGTTTTGAATCATAGCCTATTACACTTGTCAACCCCAATTTGTAAGAAATGGTTGTATTTATTTTGCTATACAATGAGCGTTAGAAATCATGAATAAGTTTGAATTCAAAAATAAATAGATAAATATTTTAAATTAAAAACAGAAATTGGAAATTATAATTTGCATTTAAATAAATAAAAAAATAACAAAATAACAAAAAAGATCTCAAATTATCATGCAACATTTGTATCTAGGAACATCATACCACAATGATTTCTTTTTCTTTATTTAAACGAATATGGACAATTATTTTCAATATGGATGCCAATAAAAGGTGTTATTTTTATGTCTTTTCAAACCAATTTTGACAAAATGAGGATCGAGATTATTGGTAGATTTTTCTTTGTTTTCAATATCTATCTTTGCTCTAGTAAACATATTGGAAAGATACTATGTGCTACATATATATACAAGATACTCTAAGGGTAATCATGATGATCACAATGTTTTATTAATAAAACAAGCTCATCAAGGAGTCACATATGGATGATGTGACTTTTAGTCGTCTCCGGCTGTAAAAAACCTTGATGAGCAAACGAAATGTGTGATCATCATGTGTATTATATATATATATATATATAATATGTGTGTGTGTGTGTGTGTGTGTGTGTGGTGTCTGTATATATATATATATATATATATATACGAGCAAAAAGTACCCGGTTCGTGACTGGACTAAAAAAGATTTTAAGAACACCAGGGAGTGAGTGGGTAAGACAGAGAATAAAAGGAAAATAATTTATAGAATTAAAAACATCACCGAGAATTTGTATATTACAATATTTATTTTTTGATTTTTTTTTTTTTACATTTAAAATATCATTTTAAAAATGAAATCCTTAAGTTATTTTTCTAAAACTGTTTTGTATACATGACAAAAACTCAAATTCATTGCTTATTGCATTAAAGTGATAAAATATTAATTTAATTTATATTCTTTTTTACCCCTAAAAAGTAATAATTAAAAGAGCTAAGTATTAAACGTGTGTCCTTATTTATTTAACTCTATTGGCTGAGGCTGTAGAATACACCGACAGCACCTCTGCTGTTTAGTATTTTCTGTACATTAGTGTATTTCATTTTTTTGTTATTGTTTTCTAAGAAGAAACTGTTATAAGTGTTTTAAAATCTTAACGTGTGTTTATTTAGTACGTAATTTATTTCACACAAAGCGCCCATTTTCATCAAATTTTTGGTAGAATTTAATATTCAAAATACATCAAAAATTAATTACAGATGTAATATTATTTTGATTTTTTTCTTCTTTTACTGATGCTCATTATGTTACTACTTTTCGACTAAAACAAAAATTTGACCTTAAATAATCGATTAAATTAATTTTAATTTGTTTTTAAAGTGAAAATTGGTGCTTGAATTGTTGATACCTAATAAAAATACATATTAGTAAAATAAAATCATTTTCCTAAAATCATGTGCTAATTGTCTTTCTTTTTTATACAATGAGGTTTATGTTTTAATGGCAAGTTCAAAACATGTGCCGACGAGAGTTGGGGTAGAAGTGTCTTTTAACGGTAGTTTTGTTTATTTTAGAATTCTTTTTTTTTTCTTTTTTTTTTTTTTTTACAGTAAGAGACTTGGTGAGGCTTACAGATGGCATTGGTCAACCCAGACTTGACACCAGTTCAAAGGTGCCGATGGGGTCTGGTGGTTGAAGGGTCTGCTAACAGTAGTTTTTGATTTTTTTTTGTCTTGAAAGTTGGAGTGGGGGTGAAAGTCTGTATACAGTATTTAACAAATTTTTAATCATTGAATTATATCACTTAATTAGTAAAAATCAAAACCAAATTTTGTGTGTTTCTTAGTTATAAGCATATTAATCTGTATGCAAGATTTCGAATCTGAGTGACATCTATTTTCTGAGTTATAAGTTGACATGTACATACCAAACTTTATTTTATATATACATAGATATGTGTGTGTGTGTGTGTGTATAAACACACACATACTTACAAAGATATATGTTTTGAGAAGAGTTAAAAATTATTCTTTTATATACAGAGATTTCTACTTTTAATTATGACACAGTCCATTAAAATCGGACTTTAATAGAAAACAGATGGAAGCAAAAGTAGCAAAGAGAAAGAAAATTTGGGAGTATTTTATCGATTATTTTAGACAAGTTTTTTTAACAAAATAGGTAAAGAAACAAAGAAAAGAAAACTAGAAAAACTAGAATAGAAACGCAGACCTAAAAGAACAAAAAGAAAAAAAAAAAAAAAAAGAAAAAAAGAAAACTAAAAAAAAAAGGAAAAAAAGATAAACTAAAAAAAAAAAAGAAAAAAAGATAACTAAAAAAAAAAAAAAAGGAAAAAAAGATAAACTAAAAAAAAAAAAAGGAAAAAAGATAAACTAAAAAAAAAAAAAAGGAAGAAAAAAAGTGTTTTCAATGAAAAACATTTATGAATAATGTTTCATCCAAACAAAATCTTTCTTTTTCTTTTTTAATCTCATTCCTTTCATATCCGAAAGAAAACGAGCAAACAGTAAATATTTGACATACTATAATTCACGGAACAAAAATGTATAAGGATGCAGAAAAAAATAAAACAAAACAAAACACCATAATTTTTTGTTAATATTTGGTATAGTCATTATTCATTCCAGCTTCCAGAAAAAATATTAGTATAGATATGCACACAATCCCCCCACCCACCCACACATTATATATATATATAAAATCAAAGTAAACTCTTTAAACAATTGTCAGTCCTAATATTTAGACATTCATTTTTATTACTTCCTACTTGTTATTTTTTATACCCATGCAGAGATGTTCATAGGTATGCATCCTGCGTCCCTGACACATAAAAATCTAAAAGGACACAGTAAAATCATATCAATGAGTCCCACTGATTTTCTTTTTTCTTCCCCCACCATTTCAAGCTAACTGTAAATACATTGCAATAGTTTCTTAGAAACAAATTACACAGGATAGGTTACAAGGTAGTTAGACTGCTTTAGTTGTTTCCCCAGATCATAAATAAAAACCCTACAATCTATTAAGAAACTTTAGTTGGGACCCATTAATTTTTACAGGGACTCATTCAAGGCAAATATGTGCATCCCAGGATGCACTAAATCAAAAAACTATCAGCATCACTGCACATGTATGTATGCATAATTGAGATAAAAACACATTCCTTTAATGTGTACTAATGTTAAGTAATACTTATTTACGCTGTAACCCAGTACTACATGTTTCATAGTCAGATCATCGGCAACTAAACCGGTAGCCCCACAGATTTGGTCTGATGAAGAGAGTGGCTAGACACCCTGCAGAATGAAAAACAAGACCTGCTAAAGAGTGGAGGATGCTCTTTGCTCAACAGCCATCTAAGCACATTATTATCTTAAGTCTTAAGTCTAACCTCTCATCATTGTGGCAGGGCCGTGTAAACTTGGTAGTGTCAGAGCCATGTGGTTGGGAACTTAAGTTCCTGGTCTGGCACCTAGTTGTATTAGGGCCACAACCTAGCTAAAGGGGCTCTGGCAAAAATCCAAAAGGCATCTCCATTGTAGAATAATCACAATAAGTTCCAATTACTGTCGAATTGGTAAGACAAGGCAACAAGTAGTTATAACTGAATACAAATCTAATCTTGTCACAATACTACTGCAAAATGACAGGGTATTTATGAAGCCTCATAACATCATAGAAACCATGCAGCTAATCATGACTCAAGGAATGGAATCACCCAAATACTTCAATATCCATCATTGTCAGGAATCAACTGCTTTTGGTGTACTTCTCAGTGCATCTGTGGAAAATCCATGGTGAAAAACAAGGGCATCTCAAGATGTACATGTGGGGTTTGGTGACTGATTGTGAATTCCTTATTCCCTTGTTGTTCCTTCCATGAATTCACCATAAGTGAGTGATGGAGTTGGGTCAACTGACCTAGGGTAAATGCCATCACAGAAACAGAGAGTGAAACTTATATACTACAATACACTGAAATGAAACAATTAAATTTTATGAAGCAATACTAAGATAATAATGATAAAACTATTTCCATCACTGTACTATAATTTAATGAATGATTGATAGATAGATAGATCTTCACAGTATCTCAAGCTATCTGGAGTTATCTAATTCTTAGAGGTTAAGGAATTGTGTTTATTATCCATTCATATTTACATTTTTTGTAGTTGTTCCTGAACAGGTGTTTTATTTTTTATATGGTCCTATCAAATACAAATAATTTTTAAACAGAACAATTTGACCTATAAGACCCTAACAAGTACTACCAATTTATGTCAGAGTGGATCTGGGAATAATGACAATGAAGGGGTACTACAGTCAGTGTATTCTAAGCCCAATTATTAATAAATTAATGGTTGACCCTCTGCCATCGCCTTCTAGGACCCATGTGATAAAAAGAGGTTGGGTGTTTGCCATAAGAATAATTTAAAGAATAAAACCAGGACAATCATATAGGTGCTAGGATTTGACACAACCAGCTGATTGATCCATTGATTTTGAATAATGGCATGTCAACCTGCCTAGGGTTATTATATGCCTAGAAGTTAGATAATTGCATTCATTGCAGGTTTATATTTGTAGTTTTTGAGTAGTTTATTAAGTTTTTAAACACAGTTATATATCAAATAATTTGATGTAATAATACAAATAATTTGACAAACAGATTTATCTGATCTATAGTTGGAACCCTAACAGGTACTACCACTCCATGTCAGAGAAGACCTGAGCATAATGGCAATGAAGGGGTACTCCACACTCCCCAGAGCTCCAGTTTAGTGCTCTACCCAGGACACCCATCTTTTGTGGGGGTCTTACTACTTTGTAGCCAGTGTTAATTTTCAATCAGATCGAATTGACCTATCTTGTTGAACTATATTATATCTAATAAGAGGTTAGGGAATCATGTTCATTATACATTCATATCTACATTTTTTTTTAGTTGTTTCTGAAGAGGGTTTTTTTTTTTCACATGGTCCTATCAAATACAAATAATTTTTTAAGCAGATCGATTTGACCTATCTTGTTGAACTATATTATATCTAATAAGAGGTTAGGGAATAAAGAACATGAACATCGTAAGTGTTGGCTGATGTCCAATTCAAGCAAAAAAAGGTCAACATGATGACCCTCATCTTGTGGATAGATCAAATAAATTCTACTCTTCCCTTATCTCGCACACAAACTACATTATATATATATATATATATATATATTATATAACACACACACACACACACACACACACACACAAACACAAACAGCTACATTTTGAAAAATAAAAATTAAAAGAGAACAAACAGTTGAAAGCACTCAGCGGAGAGAGAGCATCCGATACCTCATCAAATTGAGGAAACAACTCCTTGAAAGAATGATAGGTAGGTAAGTGAGGATAGAAATAACAAAAATAGCTTCATCTTTTACAAGATAGATATCAGAAGAAACATGTTTCAAAATGATGAGGTAATTTAAAACGTCAATGTAAAGAAAACAGAAAAGAGGAAATAATATATAATAAATGAAGAAGAAGTCGATTTGGAACCTTTTTGAGTATCGTAAAAAGAGGCGATGTAATATATAAGACATTGTTATTGGTGAGAAAAATATTATCATTCTTTGGATGGTATCAAGTTAATGCTGACATCTCAAGTTAGAATAGAAATGCTCGGAAAACCTGAAGTAGAGTCAGTTCTTTTTTTTTTTCAGTATCTACTTGACCCTTTAAGAGTTTAATGCCAATTTTGATCGAATTGTGGAGTCATTTCAACAGCTTTAAAAGTTGGGCAAATTTTAGAACTTCAGTTTTTATACATCTATAATTATACATAAAAGATTAGATGAAAAAACAAAAATAAGAGAGGGATACTGTTAAGGCGAGGAAAGATGATAGGCGTCGGACTAAAGAGATAGCTGAAATCGGAGAGTTATTTCTCAAATCTTTTATTGAGGATGACCGCATGAACATTGTTCTATAGGTTATCTCTCTATTATACTGATAATTGATCTGAAGATTTCATAGGCGAGAAACTATCAGTATACAGCAGGCGCTGTTGGGCTCTCCATAAATCTACTTAACTTAAACTATATATATATATGAATGAATGAATGAAGAAATAAAAGTTTTAGCTTTTATTTTATTTACATAGGAATCAGATATTACAACCAATGGTTTCCTGCTAACGGCATTCATCAGGTAAACAAAATTAGTATTTTTTAAATGATAGAAATGGTATAAATCTATCTATCTCATAAAAAGAAAACAGTTTGATTTATCGTTTTAAGGATAAATGAAATAGTCTCGAAAATATCTGAAAAAGATTTGAACTATTGGAAAACTAGAAAATAATATAACTGTACGAAACACTTTATCTTCGAAACCATCAAAAATCCCAAGGTGACAGGTAGATTAGTGAGAAGACATACTGTTATTAAATCCCTATCAATGCCGTAAAAGTTCAAATAGATTTATTTGAATATTCAACTAAAATGAATGGAAAATCCAAATTCAAATGAAAGTATGACTGCTGAATTGTCGTATTCTTGTTATTCACAGATATTGAGCACTCTTCTAATAACACTGTACATTGGATTACTACTGCTTTTTCAAGTATAATAATGCCAACCATACACACTAATATATATATATATAGTATATTAAGAAAAATGAAAAAAACACAGGTTTAAATGGGTTAAGTGGTGAGTTTATTGGCCGACTGCTGCAGTGTTTCAATCTATTAATTAGATCATCTTCAGGGCATTTGTTGGTATATGGAAGTGATAAGAAAAGCGAGTGATAGTCCTTGTTATTCAGTCTGTTTAAAAATTTTTGAGGTTTGAAAAAAGGGGAGACGGTTTGAAATATGACGTCAAATATCCTTTTTACGGTGTGAAGTATGGGATGGTGTAATGTGTGTTATTGAAAGGAAAACATTGTGCATTTTTTTAGATGTGTGGTTGCATATATATATTATATATATATATATATATATATATATATATATATATATATATATTATATAAGCTTAATTAAACAATATCATACTTTATTAAATCTTGATCAACTAATTAAATGAAATGTTTAAAAAGAGGTGAAAGAAAATGGAGAACTTAAGGGCCCTTTCGACCAGTGCATTTTTAAAAGTTTTACAACTGGCAGATCGTTTAAAAGTCAAATTGGGTAAAAGGGGATAAGACAATATCAAGCTTGGAACAACAGGAAGGGGGGAAAAAAAAATTTGATCCCTTTCACGTTACTCCAATCTCAGCAACAACATCCCCAGTGAATAATGCCAGGGAATGTTTAAAACGATGTTGTCTACACAAGACAGGGCAGTGCAAATATTATATATATATACATACATACGGTAAGGTAAATCATTGGGGTGGCCTAAAGTTAGTATCAGCCAGACAGTGAGGGAGTCTATTTCCTTTTTCACTAGTGCTAGACCAAGGAGGCTGTTTTTTGCATCTGAGGTGTGGCATCACATCTATTATCAGCTCTTCACTTTACCACACACATCCCTGTGTTACTCATACGCTGAGTTGACCAGGGCCGGTATTGAACCAGGAACTCTTGTGGTTCCTAAGCTGACGCTATACCTGATCTTATTAGCACTTTTCTTAAAAACTGCAGGTATTAAGCCTTCCCCAAAAGCATTGTCAGCATTATATATATATATATATATATATATATATATATATATATATATATATAAACACATCTACAGTGATATGCACTTGCATAAACATTCATACAATATGTATACCTACATAAAAACACATGCACCTATATACATTAGACATACATATTGACATGCACCTACATATACATTCACACAATATACTTACACTACATATATATTTACTATATACTGGCAGGGGTGGGGGGAAGAATCCCTCCATTCTTTATCTTTATATCCTCATTTCTTGCGATACAAATGTTGTGATCACAGAATTAATTCACTCAGAGGCAACGGCCAATGAACTAGCTTTCCAAGCAGTGAATTTCAGGGGTAAAGAGGAGGCGTGGAAGGGGTAGGGGTAAAAAAAAAAAATCAGAAAATCAACCCCCCCTTCTGTTTTGGACAAAAACTCATGTCCCAGTTTAAATAGATCAATAAATGAAAGTAAAGAAAAAATAAAAAAAATTAAAGTGTGAAAATTAAAAAAGAAATAAAAGAAATACACTTGAAATAGACCCATAGACACACACAAGTAAAAATCATTAAAATAGACACACATAAATGGACACACAAAATAGAAGCGGTTTAGACATAAAAAAATAAATAAATAAAAAAGAGAACAAGACAAAACCAAATGAAGTGATGCAGAGATATATATGTCTATATATTTAAGTCACCCCTCCCTTTTCATAAACGTGTAATATATATATATACTGTGTGTGTGTGTGTTGTGTGTATATATATAATTAATAATATATAGAATGCATGTCTTGTGTGCATATATCTATTATATAATGCGCGTGTGTGTGTGTGCATATATAATATAGTCTTGCGTGTATGTGTGTGTGTGTGCATATCTATATATCTATTGCGTGTGTGTGGTGTGGCATATATGTATGTGTGTGTGTGGTGTGCATATATAATATATATGGTGTGTGTGTGCATATATATTGTGTGTTGTGTGTGTGTGGCATTATATATATATATATATATATATATATATATATTTGTGTGTGTTTGTATATATATATATATATATATATGATTAATAAAAAACAAAAATAAAGCCAATTGAGAGAGAAAAGGCAATTTAAAGGGGTTTTTTCTAACTAGCATCCAAGTCAATTTTTTTTTTTTTTTTTTTTTTCCGGAGTCAATATTCAAAAAAAAGTTTTTTTTGCATTTTTGTTTGTAAAAAGGTGTGAGGAAATTGTAATTTACTGTCTATTCAGAATTTCTACATTCCAGTCAGATCTCTGCTCTCTGATTAAACCAGAATCTTCTTGCATCATTTTATATAATGAATGTGGAGTGAAATTTTTTTTTAGGGGGGGGGGGTGCTGCTTGAGGGATGAAAAAAAAATAGAGATAGAAAATACAGAGGAGGAGGAGGGGGGGGGAGAAAAAGAAACACTGACATGAGAGGAGTTGCAAAGCTGTTAGGGACCCAACCACACCCCGATTCCTAACAAAAAGAAAAAAGAAAAAAAGAAAGAAAGAAATAAAACCTGGATTCTATCTTATCCAATACCAAAAATGAAGAACCCGAAACAACCCCCAGAAAATCAAAACTGACCCCAAGTTAAGAAAAAAAAACCACCCTGTCGTGGGTTCCTATGATGTCCCCTAGAATATAGATTCTTCCCAGGACTCGTCTTCAATCAATTCTAATAATGTTCCTTTATTGTTTGTAACTTTTGTTGCTGTTTTTGGTTTTTCTTTCTTTTCCCCTTGATAGTTTTTCCCTTATTTCACACCGAGAGGTGAAAAAAGAAAAGAAAAAAGAAAAAAAAAAAACAACCTTATTGAAACAATGTCATTTTGCTTAGTTTTCATGTGTCAATTCCTCGGATGCCTAATGGAGGGAAGAAAAAAATCATACTGATAAAAATCAGCAGAAGGCCTCAGACAAAAGACAAATATGCCAACACTCACTATTCATAAATAAATAGAATGAGAGAAAAAATAAAATAAATAAAAAGATGAAAAAAAATAAATGAAATGAAAAAAAACGAAGAAATAAATGAAAAAAATGAAAAATAAATGAAAAAAAGAAGTCTTTTAAAAATGAAAAAAAAAAAAAAGAAAATATATGAAAAAGTGAAAAAATTAAATGAAAACAAAAATGAAAAAAATGAAAGAAAAAAATTGGAAAAAATACAAAATGAAAGAAGTCTTTTAAAAATGAAAAAAAAGAAAAAAGAAAAAATAATATGTAAAAAGATTAAGAAACTAATGAAAAAAGATAAAAATATAAAATGCATTCCTCATTTCTTTTCTTTTTCTTGATTTTATTTATTTTTTTGTCTCGTCTTGATTTCATTTTTTTAAAAAAAGTTGATAAAAAGAAATATTGGAAGGATTTGAAAATTGATTTGCAACAAAAAGAAACAAGGGTTCAAAAATTTTGTTAAGTATTTTTTTTTTTTAAGCGTTAAGTTATTAGAATTAAGTAACAAATATTATTTTTTAATTTTTCCAGGGGTTAACAGATGAGAACAATCTACTCCAGTGGATGTAAATAAGGGGTTTCGGTTCGCAATAATAGTTCCCATGAAGACCTAACTCCTGGTGTTCGACAAAAGTAAAGTTCCATAAGATGTTTTGAACGAGAGGGCTCACG
>CM042137.1:44228865-44306598 GCA_023376005.1 Doryteuthis pealeii | reverse complement strand
CGGGCGGGAGAATAATTTTTTCCTACATTCCAGGGTCAGATCTCTGCTCTCTGATTAAACCAGAATTCTTCTTGCATCATTTTATAATGAATGTGGAGTGAAATTTTTTTTAGGGGGGGGGGGGGGGGGCTGCTTTGAGGGATGAAAAAAAAATAGAGATAGAATACAGAGGAGGAGGGGGGGAGAAAAGAAACACTGACATGAGGAGTTGCAAAGCTGTTAGGGCCAATCACACCCCGATTCCTAACAAAAAGAAAAAAGAAAAAAAGTAAAGAAAGAATAAAAAACTGGATTCTATCTTATCCAATACCAAAAATGAACCCGAAACAACCCAACCAAATCAAACCTGACCCCAAGTTAGAAAAACCACCCTGTCGTGGGTTCCTATGTAGTCCCCTAAGATATAGATTCTTCCCAGGACTCGTCCTTCAATCAATTCTAATATAATGTTCTTATCTGTTTTGTAACTTTTGTTGCTGTTCTTTGGTTTTCTTTCTTTTTCCTTGATAGTTTTCCCTTATTTCACACCCGAGAGGTGAAAGAAAAGAAAAAGAAAAGAAAAAAAAAAACACTTATTGAAACAATGTCAATTTGCTTAGTTTTCATGTGTCAATTCCTCGATGCCTAATGGAGGGAAGAAAAAAATCAACTGATAAAAATCAGCAGAAGGCCTCAGACAGACAAATATGCAAACACTCACTATTCATAATAAAATAGAATGAGAGAAAAAATAATAAATAAAAAGATGAAAAAAATAAATGAAAATGAAAAAAATAAAATAAATGAAAAAAAAAAAAAAAAAATGAAAAAGAAGTCTTTAAAAAATGAAAAAAAAAAGAAAATATATGAAAAAAAAGATGAAAAAATAAATGAAAACAAATGAAAAAAATGAAGAAAAAAATGAAAACAAAATGAAAAAGAAGTCTTTAAAAAATGAAAAAAAAAGAAAAGAAAAGAAAAATATATGAAAAAAAAAGATAAAAACTATGAAAAAGATAAAAATAATAAAAATTAATTCCTCTATTTCTTTCTTTTTCATTGATTTATTTATTTTTTTTGTCTCTTGATTTCATTTTTAAAAAGTTGATAAAAAAAAATATGGAAGGATGAAATTGATGCAACAAAAAGAAACAAAGGGGTTCAAAAATTTTTTAAGTATTTTTTTTAAGCGTTTAAGTATTAGAATTAAAGTAAACAAAATATTTTAATTTTTTCAGGGTTAACAGAATGAGAACAATTTACTCCAGTGGATTAAATAAAGGGTTCGGTTCAAAGTTCCATGAAGACTCCAGTGTTAGACAAGAAAGTTCCAGAGTTTGAAGAGAGGGCTCACGAGTTCAAAGACAAGGTTCGCGAATTTGATAAGAAACACCTAAAGAATGCCAGAAGGCACATTGGCTAAATATTGTATATATAACAATAAAGACGTGGAAAACAGAACAAAAAATACAAATAATACAAATTATCAAACCTCATCTCAAAAATTCAGACAAATAGAAGATATTTCAAGTTTTTGTCCTATTCTGTTTTTCAAAAACTTCAAGTGAACATGGTCCACTACTGAATAAGAAATTTTGTTTTGTTAACACAAGCCACAATTAGTTATGGTCAAGTCATACTGAAAGCACAGTTCCTATTAGATCATAGAAGTTAAGCAGCAATGAGCCTGTTCAATATATAATTGGGTGACCACACAGTAACAGCAGGTACTGTAAGATATCTGAGTCCTTTATTTATTAAAAATAACTTGATTTAACATTAAATGACCAAAAAGAGGTTTGATATGCCATAAAAGAAAACCAACCAACCAATCAAGCCACCAAACAAGACATGATTAACCCTTCCCAACATAAACCTTTTTGCGATGAATTAACAACCTGATCCTACTACTGACTTCTAAATGATAAAACCGTTTCAACTTTTATAATTTTTTAATTCTATACATTATACTTTTTAAAGTAACTGGGATTTCCACAGGCAATAATACACTGATTTTACGGCATATCAACCTCAGTGGGTCATTTAATACCAACCCCTCTGCAGGAGCAGGATGCGACACAAGGTCAATTTCTTAAGCGGAGTTTAGCAGGTTTTAATTCAGAGTTTTCCTTTCCTAGACTGGTTACCTAGCCATGGTTAAAGAGTCCAGTCTGCCCTGCTATTTACCCATAGCTGTAGGGAGAATTGGATTCATACCTTTCCCAAGGGTATTAGCGCCATGTGAAATTCCAACAGCTTCGTCCAGGAATTGAACTCACGTTGACGAGTCCATTTCCTACGACTCTAACCATTAGACCACGCGCCTCCAGTCAGTATTACTGTATAGGTGCTACCAAAAACATGCAAACCTAAACTTGTGCATGTTAACACTTAAAGTCCTATATCACCTCATTCCACCCGGCTGGAAGTCACATTCATTTTAACTAATCAGCCCCAAACAATAGCCTTTGTTTAAATTTAATATTAAACATATCCAGAAATCTTTGATATAAGGGAAATAATAGGTAACTTTAGATGCAAAGGTCATTTTTAGCCATTTTTTTTTATATATCCTTATAGGAATGCTCTGGACTTAGAAAATTCTCAACAGGATGTTAAGAGTTAAACTAGACCCTAGAGTCAAAAATGATATCCGAAAAGTCCGCCAAGAATCAACTGCTACTCAGACGCTATAAGTGTTATACAACTCTATGTTCATTTAATGCTAAGTGTTAAAGAAGAGTCTCCTCCTCATCACATTGATTTTTACTGTTGAAAACTATTTAGAAAAGATAACGATTTGTTTATTGCTTTCTTAAAATGATGTATGCGTCGAACAGGGAAGTGAATACTCTTCGTTCACTTATGAAAGACGAACATGTGTTAGTGCCAATCCACACACTGATATGATATTCTGCTTTACTTACGTACACATTCGTATTAACCAGCAGGATCTGTGGATATACCACAGTATGATAATTTGATTATTACAATGTTTGATATGTGTACTTAAGAGCTATTGCTAAATACTTCTATATGTAAAAGTATAATAATCTTGATTTAACTCTCTCTCTCTCTCTCACTCACTAATTTTTTCTTTCTTTCCTTCTTTTAATCTTTTCATTAGGTTCGATTGAAATAGATTAGCATTATCACTTCCGCGCGCTCACCCCCTCTATCTTTCACCCACTCTCTAATTATATTTTTTCTGTGTAGCATGTCCTTTTTCTTTCCTTTCTTTATAATGAAAATGAAATAGTCCATTATTTAGCTGAGGTGACAACACTCCTAAGAAATAAGAATTCGGCGGATAAGCAACACCAGATAATCAGGGTTTACATTTTTGCATTTCATCTTGGGATGATTTGGACGGTCTCACTTTTAACCTTAGGGTTTTGCAAGATGATAACGGTCGTACAATTAAGGAACACGAGTATTAATAAATAGATTACTGAGAGTAATATTATGGTAGGGGTGACAAGACTTTCGGACCACCCTGTATATTTGACAGGTCATGGTTTAGAAGAAATTGGCCATTAGTTTCTTACAGAAATTTAGGGAAATTAACGTTAAAAATACTTTAGTTTAGAGTTAGGTGAAGTAAATACATTTATTTAAAGATTATAAAATGAGTTTTTTCTGTTATTGGATTTTTTTTTAGGTCATCTTTGTGGGGGTGGGAATTCATTTCTATTAGTGGTGTCTCGAATTTTAACGTTTATTTTGACCGTTTATTCATTCGAGCTGTATATCTAACTTTATCTTCAATCTGTTTACTTTGACTGTCAGCATTCAGAAACATCAACCTTTAGTAGTAGAATTGGGGTACTTACCACTCACATAAATCCCCAACACAACCTGTCACTAGGATGCAAGCGCTGGGGCTTCCGGGGAGGCTTGCCTCTCATGAAGTGACTCAATACTACCTGAGACAGCACCCTGCAGCAGCTCGGCAGCCCAGTCGTCCCAGACTTTCCCCTGCCACTGGACTAACTGCGGGATTACCAAGAGAGTGGACTGGGGTCTGTGCAGCCTCTTTTCACTTAAAATATCTCACGCACAAGTTTCACTGCGTACCACTATTGTGATATTACATTCATTCAAAATATCAGATACTTTCATATTAATAGGTAATTGTCTCATGTTATGTAAGGTCTCATCTAGTTTTCTTTTTATTACACTTTCTTCTTTGAATACAATATTATATTAATACTTGATTTTGCCTTGTTTTTTTTAACTCTTTGAACCTGTAAGCTTAATCTTGGGTCACCCATTGAGCTCTGGGTAGATAATTGGGATTAGGGAAAAGTGAGTTTGCAAAGTGAATTAAATTTGAAAAAAAAAAAAAAAAAAAAAAAAAAATGAATACCAGGAGAATTAAAAAAAACAAAAAAAAAAAAAAAAACATTAAAATCATTTTGTAAGATTTCTAAGAAAGAGAACGTTTGACATTTAAATGGACCTGATTCTCAGAATTTTATTAAGAGCCAAGATGATGAGAAACTACAGGCTGGCTGCTGATGAAAATAACATACAAATAAAGTGGGAAGTTAAATCACTCTCTTACACTCACCAATCTCTCTCTTTACTATCACAGATAAATTATATAACAAGGAGGTAATCAAGATACACATAGAGAAGGGGAAAGTGATAGGCAGAACGTGAGTAAGAGATGGTCAGTTTTTTTACTTAATTGCAAATTACGACTAATTTTTTTCCAACATAATGCAACCCTAAAACTAAGGAATATTTTGGGATGTATTTTGTGTCATTAAACTAAACAGGAAAATGCCTTTAGAAAACAATCATTGATTTACTCAGCTTTAGTATAATAATAGATATATACACATGGTTAAATTAATAGATCATCATCTTATTGTGCTAGCAGCAAGGATATCCATGACAATCTCTCACCAACCATCCCTATCAGTCATTGCTCTTGGCAGGTCCTCCACACAGCATCCGGTATCCATACAGAACTGATCAATGTAAGTCTTTGCTGAGCAGTCCACACTGGCATGCCCATGTACTCGGTTCTACAGGAGGACGTCACTTATGAGTTCATCCTCGCTTCTCCAGTGGTGTCCAGCATGTCTTGTTCATCTCACTCAGATGGTTTGTGTGATAGGTGGCAGATGACCGTACAGCTGCTTTCTTGTAGAGTGTTGTTTCCACGATTTATTTAAGATCGCGCACAGCATTCTTGTGCAACTCTGATCTAGCTTGTTTTCAAGTAGCTTCGTTAGGATCCAAGTGGTGCAGCCATACAGTAGCACTGACACAACTCACAGGTTGAATCCCTGCGGCATAGCCTGGAGAAGGTAGCACAGAACATCGGCCTCCATGTGAACTCTGGTAAAACTGAGTTCATGTGTTTTAAAAAAGAAGGAGGCATTTCCTAACTCAACGGTAAGCCAGTAAAATCAGTAGAACAATTCACATACCTAGGTAGTAATATCTCATCCACTGAAAGTGATGTTAATGCACATAAGGGGAAGGAATGGTCTGCCATAGACAGATTATCAGTCGTTTGGTTTGTTTTGTTTTACGGCATATCAACCTCAGTGGGTCATTTAATGCTGATAAAGTTTTGAAATAAATCAATTCTTAATGGATAATACAATTTTTTTATAAATACATTTTTCTATTTAACCCATAGATGGGACCCTAACAGGTACTACCACTCCGGGTTAGAGTGGACCAGGGAGCAATGGTGACGAAGGGGTGCTCCACATTCCCCAAACCTCCAGAACTGGAACCTCACCATCAGATAGAGTTTAATGTCATTCCCAGGACATGTAGACCCGCAGCCACCGCCTTCTAGCACCCATATGATAAAAAGGGGTTGGGGCTTGCCATAAGGGCAATAGGGTTGGGAAAATCATATAGGTGCTAGGGCTTGACGTGACTAGCCGATTGATCGGAGGGGGCCTCTCCGACCGCCTGTCTAGCCCAAGATAGGGCCAAAGTGGAGTATTGCATGTCATCAGTCATATGGAAATCCGATCTCACTAACAAGTTAAATAAATAGATAAATAAGTGAATAATTCCATAGGAAAAAAGATAATCCTGAGATAGCTCAAAAATAATCTGACCTTCATATGCCAGACTATCTGCATTATGCACTAGCCATCTACTGTCAATGATTACAGCCTCCAGAAACAATTTTAACTAGGTTTTATTTTTTGGGGGAGGGGGTCTTTTGTTCATTTCTTTTCCTTTTTTTTATAATGTTATAAGATTTTTAAAATTCCTTTTGGAATTTTCCACAGCAGGAATTCTGAGTAAAAGAAATAAAGACAGAATGTTTCAAGATGGAGAACTTTTTAAAGAACTGTTGATTATTCAAATAGCCTTAAAAAATAAAAAAAATTAAGATAGAAAAAAAGAAAACTGTTTTAAATGTTTGTCAAGGAGAGAATAACCTATTTATTCTCATGCTAATTGAAAACCTTGAATTCAGCTCCCTAATAATAATGATAAAAACCATTACTTTCAAAACAGTAGTTTTGATATGTGCAACAAAAAACACAATGATGATGATGATGGTGGTGGTGGTTGTGTTGTAGTAGTAGCTTAAGGATTAATAATATTAATAATCTGATCGTCTTTTGTAAATCTCAGCATGGATGTTGATTTTTATTTGTTTAATTAAACAACTGGTGAAGTGAAAGAATACTAGAGGGGAAAAACAATCTTATTTTAATGAAGAAAAGAAAGAAAAAAGTAAAACAGAAAAAATAACAGGGTCAGGAAAAAGACAAAAGGAGTAGAAGATGAAAGAAATGAAAGAAAAGGCAAGAGAAAGAAAAGAAATGAAAAGAAAAAGAAATGTAGAAATGAAAAGAAAAAGAAATGTAGAAATGAAAAGAGAAAGAAAAGAAGTAAGGAAGAGAAAGAAAAGAAGAAAGGAAGAGAAAGAAAAGAAGAAAGGAAGAGAAAGAAAAGAAGAAAGGAAGAGAAAGAAATGTAAAAATGAAAGAGAAAGAAATGTAAAAATGAAAAGAGAAAGAAATGTAAAAATGAAAAGAGAAAGAAAAGAAAAAAGGAAGAGGAAAAAAAGGGAAAACAGTGAAAAGAAAAAGAGTCGAAATGAAGAGATAGAAAAAGAATAGAAATGAAGAAAACAATGAAAAAGAAAAGGAGTAGAAAGAAAACTGAAGAAAAAAGAAAATTGTTGATTTAAAAAAATGTTAAAAACAAGTGTTTCACAAAATTAAATGACTAAGATTTAAAGAAGAAATTGACAGGGGGGGGGTATTAGATAAGTAAACAAACAAAATATAAAAGAAGAAAAAAAAACCGAGAAATGAAAGGGGAACAGAAAGTGAATGAAAAGATGCTAAAGAAGGAAAGTGAAGAAAAAAAGAAAAAGTCCCAAATAAAAATTACATTAAGAGTATTGTAGAGAAAAGAAAGAAACAAACTCTACATATAAAAGAAAGAAAATAAGAAGGAAAAGGAATGAAAAGAAGAAGGAAAAGGAATGAAAAGGAATGAAAAGAAGAAGGAAAAGGAATGAAAAGAAGAAGGAAAAGGAATGAAAAGAAAAAAACAAGAGAAAGAAAAGGAAAAAACAAGAGAAAGAAAAGGAAAAAACAAGAGAAAGAAAAGGAAAAAAGAAAAAAAGAGTTGGAAGAATAAGGAAACAAAGAAATGTAATAATAAAATAAAATCTAAGTCAAATCAAGAAATTGAAAAAATAAAGAATGAAAAAATAAAGAATAGAAAAATTAAGAATAAAAAAGGGAAAGGCAAAAGTCCCAAAGCAAAGAAAAAAAGAAAATGTAGGAAATATTTTTTGAAACAAAGACAAAAGAAAATAAGAAGGTAAGAGAAAGAAAAAGAAGACATGAAAGAAAAAGAAGAAATGAAAATGTAAAAAGAAAAAATAAGAGTTGGAAGAAATAGGAAACAAAAAGAAATGCAATAAAAGAAGATATAATTCAAATCAAGAAATTTAAAAAAAAATAAAGAATGAAAAAAATAAATTAAGAATAAGAAAAATTAAGAAAGAAAAAATTAAAAAAGAAAAAAAAAAAGTTAAGAATAAAAAAGATTGAGAAGGGCAAGAGACCCAAAGCAAACAAACAAAAAGAAAAAACAAAAGAAAAATAAAAAAATAAAAAATAAAATGGAGGAAATATTTTTGTGAAACAAAGAAAAGACGAAAGCAAAAAAAAAAAAAAAAAAAAAAAAAAGCCAGAAAATCAGCTACAGAGTCAAAGCAAACAAAATATCCAATAACTTGAAAAACTGTTTTTGATTCTTTTCAATAATTAGAAATGCTGAGCACCAGTGGCAGAAAGAGAAGCAATATCATCAGTGGCAAGAAGATGAGGGGCAGAAATACAAATGGAGAGAAATTAATAGGGGTTTATTTGTTCATCTGGGGCAGCAGCCACAACAAATAAAAACCAATGGAAATGACAAGTTATTTTCAATAAAAACTCCTAACCTGTTTATTCAAATCTGAAACATGGTTCCCACAGACAAAGAAGAAGATGAAGAACTGCACTAATGACAAATAGCCTTGCATATAGAATACAAATCTTTTTAGAGAAACAGAAATGATTTAGTTTTACTCTTGCTAAATTCTACAGAGAGAAAAAAAATAAATAAATTAAACTTAATTGATGGCTTCATCGTCAGAGCAATAATAGATGAGAGGCCACCAGGTATTTTATTCAATCAGTTTTCTTATAAGTAAACTTATGTATTGAGGGAGGAAAAAAAATCACAATACAGGGGGTCCACAAAGTCAGTGTGCAATTTAAAGAATTCAAAGTGCACACGGACTTTGTGGATACCCTGCATGTCCATATGTATATAAAATTTGAGGGTTGTCCGTTTTTCATGTTTCCCACTGCAGCACCTCAAGTCTGATATCAATTTTGAATCAGCATGTCCTAATGGTGGTTTATATTGCAAAAATTAGGTACTAGTTGAGGTACCCGAGTGCCGAAGATATAAAAACTCAACCTATTGGCAAAGCATAAAATATTCAAACTGTATCCCCTGAAGATGGGTAAGACCTCCTCACTCAAAGGGGTATCCTGAATGAGGCGTTTAGATGAAGTAGAATCATTGACTGATACCATATATATCTATTTACCAACACAAGCAAGATGTGACACAAGGTCAATAACTTAAGCGGAGTTTAACAGGTTTGAATTCAGAGTTTTCCATCTCCTAGACTGGTTAATGGTTAAAGTGACCAGTCTGCCCTACAATTTACCCATAGCTGGAGAGAGACTAGTTGGATGCATACCTTTCCCAAGGGTATTAGGGCTATGTGAAATGCAAACAGCCTTGTTCAGGATTTGAACTCAGGTCACTGAGTCCATTTCCTACAACTAACCGTTACACCACATGCCTCCTCATATCATATATAGTGTATTACATAAACTTTAAAAAACACAAAAGTTCTTGAGAATTTCTCCCTAAAATCTCAGTTGATTAAAAAATGAAAACACTTTTGACACACATTGATAAGTTCATTTTTTATAATCATTGAAGTTGATTAAATCATAGAATCTGTTCCGAAAAGAAAGAAAGAGAAAAAAAAGAGAACAAAAAAAAAGAAAGAAAAAAAAGAAGAAAGAAAGAAAGAAAAAGAAAGAAAGAAAGAAAAAAGAAAGAAAGAAAAGAAAGAAAGAAAGAAAGAAAGAAAGAAAGAGAAAGAAAAAAAGACAGAAAGAAAAGAAAGAAAGAAAAGAAGAAAGAAAAAGAAAGAGAAGAAAGAAAAGAAAGAAAAAGAAAAAGAAAGAAAGAAAAGAAAAAGAAGAAAGAGAAAGAAAGAAAAGAAAAGAAAGAGAAAAGAAAAAGAAAGAAAAAGAAAAAGAAAAGAAAGAAGAAAGAAAAAGAAAAGAAAAAGAAAGAAAAGAAAAAGAAAAAGAAAAGAAAGAAAAGAAAGAAAAAGAAAAAGAAAGAAAGAAAAAGAAATTAAAGGAAAAAGAAAAAGAAATTAAAGGAAAAAGAAAAAGAAATTAAAGAAAAAAAAACAAAAGAGAAAGAAAGTAAAGAGAAAAAGAAACAAAAAACAAAAAAATTATAATTCTACTACTACTCATGAAATTTCAGAATGAACGAGAAAAAAAAAAATTATTTGAATTTTTCAGAACTACAAGCTGAAAACCTGCCCTACCGCCTGGATTTTAAGTTCCATAAATTGACCATAAATCTTTCCATCTCACTTTTATTGCAGCAATAAAAATAGGCATAACAATGAAATGTTTTTGTGAGGAGTTAAATTAACACATTGTTAAGACATTTACAATTCTTGATGGTCATTGATAGGATTTCAAATAGAAATAAAACACAATTATTTTTAAGTCTTGATTTTGTTCCAAACTGACCTTACATTCTCTCTTCTCACTCCCACTTTCCCACATGACATCTCTTGATTAGTAAGAAAACACTGTGGCATTGTGCCGACTCATCCAAAAAACTTTCTATGTTAAACTACACATAACTAGACCAGTGCTTCTCAAACGTTTGGAAGTTGCTGATAGGTTGACATTTTTCTTTAGATCGATGCACGGACCGGTGTATAAAATTAAAGAATTTGTTAAACTTCAAATAAAAAGTATTTACGCAGGCATGTTAAAATTAGTTTTATTTAATACAGAAATCTATCTTCAATATAAACTAACCACCAGTGTACAGTCAATGGAAACAGTGAGACTGCATCTTATTTATCAATTTGTCAAATCTTGCTACACTCAGATGGTTCTTGAATAACCAAATTGTTCCTGTACTTTATTTTTATCACACTCATTATTGAAAAAGTAGCCTCGCATAGGTATGTTGATAGAAATGGGAGGTAATTTATGAGGAAGTGCGTCCCAGTCTCCTGCATCAGAAATTGCTACCCGGTGACTATAAAAATAACGTCCCCATCTATGTCGGTGTTACTTGAAAGAAAACAACCAACTTAGGGCGTTAAATGTATTTTAGAGGGGGGGGGTTCTCTTTTTTGGCGTAATTCTTATTTATTTATAGAAATTTGTCTAATTCTTGTTCATTTATAGAAATTTGTCTAATTCTTGTTCATTTATAGAAATTTGTCCTAATTCTTGTTCATTTATAGAAATTTGTCCTAATTCTTGTTCATTTATAGAAATTTGTCCTAATTCTTGTTCATTTATAGAAATTTGTTAATTCTTGTTCATTTATAGAAATTTGTCCTAATTCTTGTTCATTTATAGAAATTTGTCCTAATTCTTGTTCATTTATAGAAATTTGTCCTAATCTTGTTCATTATAGAAAATTTATAGAATTTGTCCTAATTCTTGTTTAGATATGAAGATGGATATATAGTTTGGAATAGACTGAGATAGATAAACAAAATAATATAGATAGATTTTTGTCATAATTTTGTTTATTTAAACTAAAAACAAGACATTAAACAAACATGAATAAAAGAAAATCTGAGACGACATAGCTGGGGACGTTATTTTAATAGTCACCGGGTAGCAATTTCTGAGGCAGGAATGCGGGACGCACTTCCTCATAAATTACCAAATGGGAGAAGCATATTGAGAGTGATTTTAGCTAGTTGATATTTTTAGAAATATATTTCCAATTTTAGTTTATATGTATGGCTGTCGTACTTCAAAACTATAGAAATTTTAAAAAATCATGTGTGGTGCCTGCAGATTGGCAGGTAGTACTCCACGAACAAGCACTGGACTGGCACCGGTCTGGCAGACCAGCTATGAAAGGTACTGATCAAGAGGTTTTACTAAGAGTGATGACTGATAGGGATGAGTGGCAAGAGAGGGTCAAAGGGAATCCATGCTGTCAGCACATGATGATGATAAGTATTCTCAACAAAGATGAGGACATTAGTCAGAGTAGTACATCACTGCATAATAATGAAAGAAATAGTAATTGTCCATATACCAAAATAGTATTGTATATGTGGAATACAATAAGATTAATGACTTATTGTATGTTAAAATGGAAATAATAAATTCTCTAAAAGTAATTACAAGAAAAAAAAATCTTTTGTGTAAAATGATTAATTACATCACAAAAAAAAAATTAAAAGAAGAATTAATTGCTTTATATAATTACAAATGATATTGAATAATAATTTAACATAAAATCATTTTTAGGTTTTTGAAATAAATTAAAAATTTACACCGGTTTAGCTCAGTCAGTAGAGTGTCCGGCTTGGAACCTCAAGGTTCCCGGTTCGATACCAGCCCTCACCAACTCAGCGTACGAGTAGCACAGGGATCTGTGGGGTAAAGTGAGGAGCTGATAGTAGGTGTTGCACTCCACCTCAGACGCTAAAAACATAATCTTCTTGGTCTAGTGCTAGTGATAAGGAGATAGACTCCCCCACTGTCTGGCTGATATCAACTTTAGGGCTACCCTGACGACTTTACATTTTACTTTTTTTTATATTATGCATAGTTGTTGTGACGGCATTTAGCCTGGGTTGGTTGAGCTGGCTCCATCTAATGAATTCACTGTCTTCCAAATGAACAAGAATAACAAGGGAATAGAAAATTTACAAGCAGTCACTTCAGAAAACCTTATATTACAAAATATTAGGAAGCGCGTGGTGTAATGGTTAAAGTCATGGGAAATGGACTTGTCGCCCCGAGTTCAAATCCTGGACGTGGTAATTGCATTTCACTTTGCACTAATACCCTTGGGAAAGGTATGAATCCTACTCTCCCTCCAGCTATGGGTAAATAGTAGGGCAGACTGGGCTCTTTAACCTTGGTTAGGCAACCGGTCTAAGAGAAGGAAAACTCTGAATTCAAACCTGCTGAACTCCGCTTAAGAAATTGACCTTGTGTCGCATACTGCTCGTGCGGAGGGGTTGGTGTGTGTGTGTGTGTGTGTGTGTGTGTGTATATATATATATATATATATATATATATATATTACAAAATATTCCAACAGATATATATTCAAAAACTAATAGTTTTGCACATTAGTCAATATTACATTGAACATTCAACAAACAATTCTTTAACAAAAAGAGTAACAAGGGAATAGAAAATTCACAAGCAGTCACTTCAGAAAAAATATTAGGAAGCGCATGGTGTAATGGTTAAAGTCATGGGAAATGGACTTGTCGCCCCGAGTTCAAATCCTGGATATGGTAATTGCATTTCACTTAGTGCTAATACCCTTGGGAAAGGTATGAATCCTACTCTCCCTCCAGCTATGGATAAATAGTAGGGCAGACTGGACTCTTTAATCTTGGTTAGGCAACCGGTCTAAGAGAAGGAAAACTGAATTTAAACCTGCTGAACTCCGCTTAAGAAATTGACCTTGTGTCGCATCCTGCTCGTGCGAAGGGGTTGGTTGGTATGTGTGTGTGTGTATATATATATATATATATATATATATATATATATATATATATATATATATTACAAAATATTCCAACAGATATATATTCAAAAACTAATAGTTTTGCACATTAGTCAATATTACATTGAACATTTAACAAACAATTCATTAACTAATTCCTCAGAGAAATTGACATAAATAGCAAAATCTGATGGAATCTAAATAAACAATTTATCTTTTGAAGGCCCATTCAATTTACTTGTGCTATCAGAATAACTGTTATCGTGTTTAATCTGACCATCTTAAGTATGTCTTCCTGAAAGTCTAAAGCTTTTTACAAGTGACAATTCAAGGGCTTTTTATTCTAAGTATTATGACCCTCGTCTTTATATGAAGTGTACTTATTTTTCAGGACAAGAATAAAAAAAACAATGACAGTCTAATCCATAGAGAATTGCACTTGCAAGTTGTTTTATAGTCTGAGAATTTGTAATAGAGAGAATACACAGCTTGTATGTAGTTGAATTCTTTAGTGTTTTGCTCAAGTGAAGACGATCCTCGTTTTCAGAAACTTTCCAAGAACTTTATTTCAAGGGGAAGTGCTTAAGTCGACCATATGTCAGTCATTTTCACCATCTGCGACCATTCACAATCCAAAATACAGAGATGTTTAAACTTGATAAAAATCAATGACTTATAAAACACACCACTGAAGATTGACCAGTTTGATTGAATTTTACAAGATTTCATTCTGTAATAATGCCCTCAAAAAAAGGCATGAACTATCTCTACTTCCTCCAGCTATGGGTAAAACAGCAGACAGACTGGATTGTAAATGGTCTAGGAGAATGACAACAACAAATGCAAAATCAGAAGGAGGAGTCCCTAAGGAAATTTAATAATGTCTTCAACATCATTCTGGTAATTCCTGTGTAGAAGTAATACTCACCATCACAGTGGGATTTCAATTACCGTCGAATTGGCAGACAAAACAGCAAGCTGTAACTCAATACAGAACATGTATTGCCCTAGCATAATGATGGATATTTATCTAGCAGAATAACCACACTAAGAACAACAGCCAATCAGGACTCAAGGAATGGGATCACCCAGATGTAAGTATAGAATATTCTTGAGTGCTATAAATAACAGCTGCTTTATGAACAAATTCAGTGATGCTTAGTTAGTTGTTGTTGTTCAATTGAATAGAGCATAAACTCAACACAATTCAACAACCTGCAATAACAGTGGTGCCAAATAATTTCAACTCTTGGACAACACTGATGGCATGGTTTAGTTTAATTTGTTTAATGGCATATCAACTTGTTATGGGTTATTTAATGCCAACATTTTATCCATTAATAAATCTTGGATTATAAAAAAAGTCCTGGCGTTCAATGAGACTAAGAAAAAATGTTGGCAATATAGAATTTATTTATTTGGTGGTAAATAGAAATTAAATTTTGTTACAATGTGTTCATCAATAGGAACTACACAAGGATGCTAAGTATGGTCTTAAAAAAATCTTGGAAACAGCACCTCACAAAAAAAACGGCCACTTGCCTCCCATCACACAAACCATCCAAGTAAAATGAACAAGACACTGCTGGAGAAGCAAAGATGAACTCATAAGTGATGTTCTCCTGCGGACACCTACACATGGACACACTAGTGTGAAACGACCAGCAAAGATCTATATCTGTGTTCTGGATGCAATGTGGAAGACATATCAGGGGTGATGACCAATAGGGACTGTTGGCGAGAGAGAGTCATAGGCAGCCACAATGTCAGCCAGACCTTTATATATACTAGCAAATATATGCACCCTCCGGGTGCAAGTATTTAAGTTTTAATATAATAAAATATCATGTTAAATTAGAAAGGCTAATGAAACTGAATACGAATTCAGATAAAAATATTTGGAACAGAGGGGGTATAATCGGAAAATAGAACAACTTTGAAACTAACTGTTCCACCATTTTCCTTTACTCCCGTCTTTCATTGGTAAATTTCCCTAATTTAACTATTTAGTTAAAATAGGAAGAAAAGAATAAAATTACAGTTATTTCTTTATGTTAATAGATTTCTGTTAAGATTTATCCCCGAGATTTTTGCTCATATTTATTAAGATAAAACCAAACAATTAGAAATCAATAATACTAAACATATATTTATTAAAATCAAATTTTTTAAGATCAATATGCAAATTAGCCTTCCCATTCACACTGTAAACCGCTATTTCGTTGAATATATTAATACAATTGCATGTTATTATTATGTAGATATTGTTAACAGTCTTAATGATGTAAAACAATTTTACTAATAAATGAGGTTTAAATAAAAATAAAATCATGGAGAATGTGATGTAAATAACAAAGGGAATTGTGAATTGAATAGTAATATAGTTTCGGTTACAGACATACAAACCCACAATCTCCATTATAATAAGATATATATATATATATATATATATATATATATATATATATATATCAACCCCTCCGGACGAGCAGGATGCAAGGTGAATTTCTTAAGTGGAGTTTAACAGGTTTGAATTCAGAGTTTTCCTTCTCTAGTGGGGTTCGTACCTTTCCCAAGGGTATGAGCGCTATGTGAAAAGCAAACAGCCTCGTCCTGGAGTTGAACACGTGTCGACGAGTCCATTTCCTACGACTAACTATTACGAAAGAAAGAAAGGGAAGAAAAAGAACATGCTACACAGAAAAAACAAAAGATAGAAAGAAGGAAAGAGAGTCGGGGAAAGATATATTAAACTACTTTTATCATATTATACTGTTGTTGGTTGATTGGATTTTATGGCATTCAACATTTGTTGGGTTATTTCATGCTGAAGATGTTTTGTTTGATTCATTCCTGATGGGTACTCAATTTTTTTCAACTCATTTTTCCTTTTCGATTTCGTACGACTCTAACCATTACACCACGTGCCTTGAAGCTTTGAATAGAATCTCATTTTTCTCGGTGTTCTACTATGCCACTTGAGCCAAGCCTGTTATATAATGTAGAAAAGAGGAGTAAAAACAGGTGATGAAAAGAATAATGCTTAGCTTAGAGGTCAACCAGGTCATGTTGAGGATTTAGGATTGATGGTGTAAAACAATTAAGGACTGAGATATTGACCTTTCCAGGAGAAAGTGTTTTGGAGAAGAGCAAGGGGGTGGGGAGTACGGGAATGATTCCATGTAATGTAGTCGATCGACAGGAAGAAGTGCAAGACACAGACGCAGCATCTCAATTTAAGAGCAGGATCTTTGGTGCCATAAGAGTCTATAAGGACATGAAGAAGTGAGGAATTCTAGCTGGGAAACCCGTTTAAGCAGAGGCTATGATTGTCAAGAGACCAAAATAACAGGAAGGAGATTGTGCAGAGCTCGCACTCAGGAGGCCAGATAGAATTTGCAATCTGTTTATCAAGGGACAATCACTGCTGGGAATCACTTAGATTTTAAGAAATTAACAGGGGGAGAGAGAAAGTAAGAGAGAGACAGAGTGGGATGTATTGGGAGCTGATAATTTTACCACAAGGTTAAAAAAACGTTTACAGTGATTAAAGAATCCAAAAAGAAATTTAAAAAAAAACAAAACAAAGGTAAACACAATTGTATCTTTTTTTTTTACTCTTAAACTTTCACTTTTATTATATCTTATTATAATGGAGATTGTGTGTCTGTTTGTAAGCAAAACTATCAATAACCAATTCACAATTCCCTTAGTTATTTATGTCATATTTTCCATGATTTTATTTTTATTTAAACCTCAATTATTGATAAAATTGTTTTACATTATTAATACGGTTGGCCTTATCTACATACTAATAACATGCAATTGTATTTATATATACAACAAAATAGCGGTTTACAGTGTTAACAGGAAGGCTAATTTGCCTATTGATCTTAAAAATTTGATTTTAATAAATATATGCTTGGTATTATTGATTTTATAATTGTTTGGTTTTTAATACCCATGAAAAAAATCTCACAGATAAATCTTAAAAGAAATCCATTAAGAAGAAACAACTGTAATTTAATTCTTTACTTTCTAATTTAACTGAATAGTTAAATTAGGAAAATTTAGTAATGAAAGACAGGAGTGATGGGGAGTGATGGAAAATGATGGAAGAGTTAGTTTCAAAGTTGTTCTATTATTCGATTATAGCCCCCCCCCCTCTGTTTCAAATCATTTTATCTGCATTATTTAGTTTTATTAGTCTTTCTAACTTAATATATTTAATTACATTAAAACTTAAATACTTGTGTTTGGAAGGTGCATATTTTTGCTAGTTATATTAAATTACTTTTATTATATTTGGAAATTAAAATTTAACATAGAAAAATATAAAGTATTTCATATTGGATACAAAAACATTGAATATAAATTAAGTAACACAAAGATAAAAAAAAAAAAGTAAATGAGGAATGCAATCTTGGGGTTGGCTTTGATGTTACTTTTAAAACTGACAAACATATTTTGTCTATTATATCAAGGACAAATAGAATGATTAGCTGGAGAATTAAGGTTAAAAACGAGACCGTCCAAATTGGCCAAGAGGAAATGTAAAAATGTAAATCTTGCTTATCCGACAAATTCTTATTTATTATGAGTACTGGCATTTCAGCAAAATAATGGACCATTTTTCGAAAGAAAGAGAAGAAAAAGAACATGCTACACAGAAAAAATATGATAAGGAAAAACAAAAGATAGAAAGAAGGAAATAGAGTAGGGGAAAGATATATTAAACTACTTTTATCATATTATACTGTTGTTAGTTGATTGGATTTTATGGCATGTCAACATTTGTTGGGTTATTTTATGCTGAAGACCTTTTTGTTTGATTCATTCCTGATGGGTACTCAGTTTTTTTCAACTCATTTTTTTCTATTAAACCCATAGATGGAACATATACTGTTTCCTTAAAAATAAGTTAAAAATCTTATTTTATTGGATGCAAATGTTGTTTTAAAAATATATACTATTATTGACTAAAGCTTGGATTTAAAAAAAACTTTCTTTAACTCTTATTTTTCTTCTAAAATCCTTATTATACTTTTTATCTAGCACTGAGTGATGATCTGAAAAATTATACACGATGAAAACTTCACATATATTTAAAGCTTTATAAAAGTGTAAATAATGTCAAGCAAAAGAAGTTGACAGACTCTCCAGTAAGAAGTGTGGGAGGTACTCAGTAGAGACGGAAGTACTCAGCAGAGACAGGAGTTAGGCAGAGACATGTCACCTAAGCATTTAACAAATGCAGGGGCACAAGAAAAAAAAAACATCCTGACTGTTGTTGATAATCTTTGAAAACATTATTTCTAATGGCATGAAAATGTGGCCTGAATTTGAGTAACTTTTTTTTTTAAACCCTCAAATAGTTATAAATAATATAAAAAATAGATAGAAATTTCCTTTGTCTTGTTTTTTTTTTTGACACTTAACAAAGCTTTATAAAATCTGGCAGGACACGGCTTCAGGGTTCTGGAAATTATTTTAACTGCTTAGGTCATCCAGTTTTTAGATACCAAGTGCATTCCATTTTAAACTTTTTATACAAGTACGAGAAGCGGCTACCCAACATCACCTGGGGAGGAGGGGGTAAAAATACCGGGTGTATTGATTTGTTTACTGATGAGATTTACAAACGCTGGACATTTTTATGTAGAATTTCAATGCTATTTCTAAGTGAATTTTAATTTTTAAATATCTTTGAATATAAATCAAATCTTCATAATTTTTGCACAGAAAGCAAGAACTGGTTATATTTAGTGTGTATATATATTTACTTTGGCATTAATTATTTTATTTTCATAGTTTTATCCAGACATACACACACACAAACACCAACTGCCCTTCATATATATATAGACAGATAGATTATGTAGGTTTAACAAAAAGTTGGTTGGTTAGATTTTACAGCATGGTTATTTTAGGCTTAAGACATTCAGTTTTATTCATTCTTTGGTTTGGCAATATGTCCACTGTCGTGGCATGCCAAAAAAAAAAAAAAATATAAGATTTCAAAGAGCTGTTCACATTTTTTTACGAAAGAGCATGGAAAAAATAATTTTGGAATTTTGGAATTAATTTTTTTATTAGTACTAATAATTTTCAAACAGATCTATTTGATCCATAAATGGAAGCTTAACGGGTAACACCAGTCTGGGTCAGAGTGGACCTGGGAGTAATGGTAATGAAGAGGTGACTCCACACACCATAGGGTGCCAGAATTGGATTGGTTAACAAAAAACCAATCCAATTCTGGCACCCTCGGTGTGTGGAGTCACCTCTTCATTACCATTACTCCCAGGTCCACTCTGACATATCAACCTTTACGGTTTATTAAATAACAAAGCCACCCTTGTAGATGAACAGTAGTGGTACTGGGTGGATGAGGGGGTTCATACCTTTCCAATGGGTATTAGACCGAAAGTGAACATCATAGCGTAAGTGGAGTTTGTACTCACTTCCTACATTATCGCAGTCCAACCACTACACCACAGGGACTCCCTTCTCCAGGATTGAAACCTGACCATCAGATGCAGTTTAGTGTCAGACACAAAACACCTTTTTGGGGGGAGGGGGATCTTACCTCTCTGCAGGGGATACAATCAGTGTATTCTTAGCCCTACCAGCTGGTTTGAGGTTGGCTGGTTGGATTTTATGGCATATCAACCCTTGTTGGGTTATTTTATGCCGAAGACATTTTGTTTTATACATTCTTGATAAGTATAGTAATATCTACTACTGCTTCTAAACTAATCTTTATTACAACAATAATACAGTAGGCAGTGCCACTTCCGCTGGTGTCTTTGGGATAAAAGTCCCCTTACAATATTATACCCAAGATACTACACAGTACATAGAAAAACAAAAATAAATAAAACGTGGGAGCTGCAGAGGTTCTATGATGAGTCGGTTTGTTAGATTTTATGGCTTTTCAACACTTGTTGGGTTATTTTATGCCGAAGACATTTTGTTTTATTCATTCTTTTGGTGACTCAATTTTTAAAAAAAACAACATTTTTTTATACTCATTTTTTATCTGTTTAACCTATAGATGGGACCCTAACAGGAACTAACACTTTGGGTGAGAGTGGATCTGAGAGTATGGTGATGAAGAGGTACTCCACACTCCAGAATTGTAACTTATTATCATACTAAAGCTGACTGAATCAATGATTGTTTGCTAAAGGCTTTTATCCTATTTATTTTAATGACCCAAAATTCACATCAAAATATTCCTTAGTTCTAAGATTGAGTTATGTTCGGAAAAAATCCATTTTAATTGGTTCTAAAAAATTTTAGACGTAATTTGCAATTAAGTTAAAAACTGACCCCTCTCTTACCTCACATTCAGCCTGTCTCTTCCTCCCCCTCTCTATATATATTGATTACCTCCTCATCATATATGTTAGTTTCTCTATGAGTTATTAGAGAGTGTGAAGTATATTTGTATGTTAAGTTGCAGAAGCAACTAGCCCATAGCTTAAATTAGGTCAAATGTTCCCTTTCTTAGAAATCTTACAAAATGATTTTAATATTTTTGTTTTTTTAATTCTCCGGCTGTATCGATTTAAAAAAAAATTAGATTCACTTTGTAAACTCACTTTTCCCTAATACCAATTATCTACCCAGAGCTCAATGGGTGACCCAACGGTTCACATTTATCTAGTAATTATATATATGTGAATCAGTACTAACAAAATTGGCTTACTGCACAGCTGGTTTCAATAACCAAAGGGAAATTTATTCTATTAATATTTTAACATAGTCTCCTCCTTTCTCATTGCACTCAAAATTATACCTTAACTCTTAACATCCTGTTGAGAATTTTCTAAGTCCAGAGCCCCATTCTTATAAGGATCTATCAAAATGGCCTTTTCATTTAAAGTTACCTGTTATTTACCTTAAAATAAAGATTTCTAAATAT
Organism: Doryteuthis pealeii; assembly: GCA_023376005.1. Taxonomy (NCBI): domain Eukaryota; kingdom Metazoa; phylum Mollusca; class Cephalopoda; order Myopsida; family Loliginidae; genus Doryteuthis; species Doryteuthis pealeii. Next base: position 44,285,348 of record CM042137.1, on the reverse strand, counting down.
GTTTAATATTACATTTAAACAAAGGCATTTAGGTTGGATTAGGAAAACGAATGTGACTTCCAGCCAATGTGGTATAGGATGTTAAGAGTTAATAACTTGCTTAAGACTATTTAAAAAAAAAATTTTTTTCAATAAAATTGACTCACACACATAAATGGTATTTTTTTTTTTAGAAGGAGCATTGATGTTTATTATAACTGACTCTTTTTCCATCATTTTTAAATTTAGTGTTTTTGTTTTTTTTGTGTGCTGGTGCGTAATTGAACCCCATTCTCATTTTCAAGAAAAAGTTTAAGAAAGCCTGCTTTAAACTCTTTCCTAAATTCTTATAAAAAGAATAAATTATTTGACTCCTATTTTACTAAAGTAATATTCTTTATTGGTAAGTAAAGTAAGCTTATTAAAACCATCAAAAATTAAAGGCAGAACTCATTATGCCTGATTACATAACATAAAAGAAAAACGCTGCCCTTGTACAAAGAGCAAAGATCTACATCATTTTCAAGGACAGAGAATAATACCTCAAGGTCTCATCCAAATGAAGATTTATGGTAGAATAAGTGGTTGTGCTTTTATTTGGATATATATATATATATATATATATATATATATCACATTTTTAATATCAGTAAGAAAACCACCCTGTTGGTAAGGCTGACTATATCCCTTGCAGACTTTGGCCTGTTTACCAATACTTTTCTCATTCCCCAATGATACCTACATTGGAAAAATAAAGTCTAAAAAGTAGGGTTTCAGCTTAGCCTTACAGCTTACCTCAACTAAATTTGATTCTATAAAAGCCAAAGCATTATAATTTGGAGAGAGCATCCATGTTAAAAACGTCAGGAATCTCTGGCATAAATATAGAAAAATCTATTAACAGAATCACACAGTATGCCAAAATGAGAGACATTATTGGGATTAATGTGTTGAGGAGTATTTCCTTTTAGCATCAGAACTTGCTATTTGCCACTATGCTGTTTGTGTTATATAACAGTCACAATGACAAATAAAAGAAAGTTTGGCTTTTTTTCTTCTTTAAAAAAAAAAAAAAAAAAAAAAAAAAATTCTCAATGTCAAGTAAAACTAAATTTGGCAGAGTGGCCTATTGCTGGTAACAGCCAAACAGTGAGGGAGTCTATCCCTTGTTTACTAGTGCCAGACCAGAAGATTGTTATGGTGAGGTGGAGCGCCACACCTACCATCAGCTCTCTATCGCAGAGATCAGATTACCCAATCGGTGCTACTCATACGCCGAGTTGGCGAGGACGGTATCGAACCAGGTCTCATTAGGGAATGTGAAAAGTATTGGTAAACAGGCCAAAGTCTGCTGGGGATGTAGTCAGGCTCCCCCTACAGGGTGGTTTTTTTAATGATGTTAAAAATGTGATTGTATAACGGCAATCGTAGTCATTGGTGAAAATCACAGAATCTAGAAATTCATAAATTTATGTGGGTTTTACAGCATTGATGGGTTATTTTATGCTGAAGACATTTTGTTTTAGTCATTCTTGTTGGGTATACACAATTTTTTAAAACATATTTTTTAATCTATTTAACCCATAGATAAGACCCTAACAGGTACTACCACTCTGGGTCACAGTGGACCTGGGAGTAATAGTGCTGAAGAGGTACTTCACACTCCCCAGAGAAAGAAAATTGAAACTTTACCACTAGATGAGGTTTAATATCATACCCAGGACACTAAGACCCTCAGCTACCGCCTTCTAGCACATATATGATAAAAGGGGTTGGGGCTTACCATAAGGACAATAGGGTTGGGATAATAATATAGGTGCTAGGAACTTCACTACTTGATGCAGTTTAACGTTATATCCAGGATACTGGACGCTTTGTGAAAACAGATAAAATGAGGGTGTACATAGAAAGGTTTGGTTTGGTTTGTTTTACGGCATATCAACCTCGGTGGCTCATTTAATGCCAACAAAGTTGTGAAATAAATTCATTCTTAATGCATAATACAATTTTGTTTATAAACTCATGTTTTTCTATTTAACCCATAGATGGAACCCTAACAGGTACTACCACTCCGGGTCAGAGTGGACCAGAGAGCAATGGTGATGAAGGGGTGCTCCACATTCCCCAAACCTCCAAAGCTGGAACCTCACCATCAGATACATTCCCAGGACATGTAGACCCTCAGTCACTGCCCTCTAGCACCCATATGAAAAAAACTGGTTGGGGCTTGCCATGAGGGCAATAGGGTTGGGAAAATCATATAGGTGCTAGGGCTTGACGTGACCAGCTGATTGATTGGAGGGGGCCTCTCCGACTGCCTGTCTAGCCCAAGATAGGCCAAAGTGGAGTATTGCAAGTCATGAACTGCTCATTCACCTGGGCTCTATCCTTAAGCATCACGGCTTGCCACCCACGACCAACAGGTGGCCCCATTAGAGGAGTCTTACCCCTCTGCAGAGGTGCATTCTAATGCCCCAGCCGACAGGGCGGACATAGAAAGGAAAAAACTTGAAACTTAAATGAAGGTGGGGGGGGGGTTACATAGAAAGAAAAAAAAATTGAAATTTAAAACTCCTGTGGAAATAAAGTTTTGTGGGGTGGCCTATTGTTGGTATCAGCCAAACAGTGAGGGAGTCTATCCCCTTTTCGCTAGTGCTATACCAGGGAGATTGTTTTTTGCTGAGGTGGAGCACCACACCTACCATCAGCTCCGCACAGATCAGATTACCCAATCTGAGCTACTCATGCGCTGAGTTGGCAGGGACCGGTATCGAACCAGGAACCTTGTGATTCCTAGCCGGGTATACTAACAACTGAGCTAAACCGGACCTGTGGAAATAGATATGCAATAATTTTCACTAATTGTATTCAAAGACAGCCATGATATAAACAAGATATACTAATGGAGTAAATAATAGTCAATTAGTCGCTAACCCAAACTAATTTTAGTCCTATTAATTCACTGTAAGTATCGTGATTAAATTATGGATATGTAAGTTTATATTATGCAAATCAGAAATGTTTTACAGATTTATCTACGTTTCTTTTTCTTTTTGTCTATTGTGTTAACAAGGTTTTATCTCAAGTGATATTTGAAGTGACCTCTGGGTCAAAGACCACACAATAAAATCAGGAATAAATTATCTCCGCCAAAAGCTTAAGCCGCTGGTATCTCTTAGAAAAGTAACACTCGGAGATAACAATGCCATTTTATCAAGTTTGCAGCTCTTCTCCTTCGATAAAAAAAGCATTCCTCACTTTTCTTTTTTTTTTTGCTTGTGTCGTTTTCTCTTTAAGTTCAGAAAGTGAATCAAAAGATAAAAGATTAAACTTGTTCAAGATGCTCAACTGGTAAAAATCAACAGCTGGATCATGTTGGAGGCAAAGAGCAGATTTAGATTCACGGAACGGCAGGTTTTCACTCAAGTCTTTTATTAATTCATATTATGTTTCTAACAAAAAAAAAAAAAAAAAAAAGGTCCCACCCTGTCGGTGGGGCTGTAGAATACACTGACTGTACCTCTACAAAGAGGTAAAATCCCCCACCCCCCAAGGGGCCTACTATTGGCAGTGGGTGCTGACCCATGATGCTTAAGCACCTTAATGTATTTAACAGTAGAAAAAAAATTACCACCCTGTTGGCTGGGATTGTAGAATATGCCCACTGCACCTCTGCTTAGGGGTAAAATCCCCCCTCCAATGGGGTCTACTATTGGCTGTGGGTGCCGACCCTTGATGCTTAAGGGCGGAATACTGGTAGCGGAGCAGTCCATGAGCTGCAATACTCCACTTTGGACATTATTTAGGCTAGACAGATGGTTGGAGAGGCCCCCTCTGATCAATCAGCTGGTCATGTCAAGCCCTAGCACCTATATGATTGTCCGAACCCTATTACCTTATGGCAAACCCCTAAACCTTTTTATCATATATGTGCCAGAAGGTAGTCTTTTCTCTTTTACAGCATATCAACCGTTTTCGAGTCATGTAATGCCAAATATTTGGTTTCTTACTGCAGTTGCTTAAATGGTCACCCATCTAAGTATTGAACAGGCTCATTGATGCTTAACTTCAGTCATCTAGCTGCAACTGGTTCTTTCAACATGATTTAACCATAAGTTAAAGGTTTGGTTTGGTTTGTTTTACGGCATATCAACCTCAGTGGGTCATTTAATGCCAATAAAGTTTTGAAATAAAGTTATTCTTAATGGATACTCAATGTTTTTTATAAACACATTTTTCTATTTAACCCATAATGGGATCCTAACAGGTACTACCACTCTGGGTCAGAGTGGACCAGGGAGCAATGGTGATGAAGGGGTGCTCCACATTCCCCAAACCTCCAAAACTGGCACCTCACCATCAGATAGAGTTTAACGTCATTCCCAGGACATGTAGACCCTCAGCCACCGCCTTTTATCACCCATATGATAAAAAGGGTTTGGGCTTTCCATAAGGGCAATAGGGTTGGGAAAATCATATATGTGCTAGGGCTTGACGTGACCAGCCAATTGATCGGAGGGGGCCTTTCTGACCACCCGTCTAGCCCAAGAAAGGGCCAAAGTGGAGTATTGCAAGTCATGGACTGCTCAACCACCTGGGTTCTATCCTTAAGCATCACAGGTCACCAACAGGTGGCCCCATTGGGGGAGTCTTGCCCCTCTGCAGAGGTGCATTCTAACACCCCAGCTGACAGGGCAGTAAGCTAAAGGTGTTGAAGAAGCCCGATTGGTAGTGCAACAGCTGGATCATGTCTGAACTGAACGGCAGATTTAGATTCAACTGAACGGCAGATTATCAACTGTCTTTTATTAATTCACATATTTGTAATAGAAGAAAAACAAAGATCCGGTCCTGTCACCTGGGACTGTAGAATATCAGGGGTAAACAATTGGCAACAATTGGCTGTGGGTGCCAACCCGTGATGCTTAAGGACCTTAATCTTTGTAATAGAAGAAAAAAAAAAGGTCAAATTTATACATTTTAAGTGATATATGTTAGATGGGCTTATGGTCAACTCATGGGTCCTTGGGAAATTTAATGGGTCCCAACTTAAGTTTCTTAAAATAAAAAGTAGGGTTTTATTTATGAACTGGGTAAAGGGACGGGAAAGTTTTCTTAGATAAAACAACTAAAGCCTTCTAATCCCTTCTTTGTACCCCATCTTGTGTAATTCGTTTCTAAGAAAATACTGAAACAGCTTGAAATGGTGGGGGAGGAAAAAAAAGAAAGAAATTGGGACTCATGGATATGATTTTACTGCGTCCTTTTAGATTTTTATATCTCAGGGAAAGGATTAATATACCTACCAGGTTTCCTGCAAAATAAGACCCAATGTGATTTTTCAGGATGATTTTAATATAAGTCATCCCCTTAAAATAAGCCCTAGTTAAGAGCATCAGACAGACAAAAGAAATAAACATTTTTCACAATCACATCATACAACGCATGAAAATAAGCCCCAGTGTTATATTTCGGATTTAAAATTAATATAAGCTCTTTTTTTATGTTTAGGGAAACACTGTTTGTTTGTTTTGTTTTATGGCATATCAACCTCAGTGAGTCATTTAATGCCAATTAAGTTTTGAAATAAATTCATTTTTAATGGATATGCAATTTTTTTTTATAAAAACATTTTCCTATTTAACCCATAGATGAGACCCTAACAGAACTTTGGGTCAGAGTGGACCAGAGAGCAATGGTGATGAAGGGGTGTTCCATATTCCCTAGAGCTCCAGAACTGGAACTTTACCATCAGAGAGTTTAACATCATTCCCAGGACATGAAGACCTTCAGTCACCGCCTTCTAGCACCCAAATGATAAAAAGGGTTGGGTCTTGCCATAAGGGCAATAGGGTTGGGGCAATCATAAGTGCTAGGGCTTTACATGACCAGCCGATTGATTGGAGGGTGTCAGGAAACACTGTATTAGCATCTCAGTTAACTTATCATAAACAGAAGAGAAAGAGAAAAAAATACACATGTTGGTTATGAGGAAATAACAGATTGGTTAAAATCCAACAAAATGTAATTAAAAGTTAAGGAATAAAAGTGAATAAAACACAAACAACTTCATTTCAGGCAAAAAATTAATTGAATGAAGTTGTTTGTGTTTTATCCACTTTTATTCCTCAACTTTTAATTACGCATGTTGGTTATGAAGACAATAACAAATGAAATACAAATAGACAAGTTTAATGAGATGATTATATTCAGCCACTAACATTGACAGCTTTTAAAAAAATGGAGGCAAATCTATCCTACCAAACTTTGGAAGGGAAGGTGATGATCTTATCTATTAGGCTGAAATATAATTTGGGTTCAAAAATTCAATTTACAACACATAAACAGGTTAAATAATAGATTGGGAGTAATCTATTATTTGGTAGGTTGAATAGTTTAAAAGGGCTGCAGGAAAAACCCAGGTTTGATTGATAGGTGATGATCTCAGGGTTGTCTGAGATGTGGTTATTGATTGGATTAGAGAGCTACATGACCAAGCGACATTAGAAAGTCAATCTAGGATCATTAGTGAGAATTCATTCACTAGAACAGATCTATTCCAAACTATGCTCTAACTCGACGCGTAAAGTTGGTAAAATGTTGTCAAGGAATAAAGAAATAATGTGAACATAAGAAACGTAGTCGGAGTTGTTTTTATCCCAACACCAAAGAATTAAGAATAGTAGAAGAAGTAACAATGAACAAAAACAAGACTAGAATAAAATGGAGACAGGCAGACAGAGACAACAGAACAGATCAACTTGGACAACCAGAAAAAGTGAGGAGTTGGGTGCCAGCTGCACTCCAATGATTTATACTCTATTTTTTCTTTTTTCAAACTTTGCTTTTGTGAACTGGGTAATGAAATTTTTTAAATGGAAGGAGACTATATCGATTCCCAGCTTGGGAAATTATTTCTTTAGGGGCCGGGTTAGCTCAGTCGGTAGAGTGTTCGGCTAGAAACCACAAGGTTCCTAGTTCGATACCGGCCCTCGCCAACTCAGCGTATGAGTAGCACAGTGATCTGTACGGTAAAGTAAGGAGCTGATGGTAGGTGTGGCGCTCCGCCTCAGATGCTAAAACAATCTCCTTGGTCTAGTGCTATTGAAAAGGGGATAGACTCCCTCGCTGACTGGCTGATACCGACATTAGGCCACCTGACGACTTTATTTACTTACATGAAAGTAATTTGCATAACTGTTATAAATATAAAAACAAAATTTAAAAAAAAAAAAAAAAAAAAATCACGTTTATTTTTGTATAAATGTAAAATTTGATTCATATATTTTATTTTATTCAGAACTTATATAAACAAAAACGTAGGAAGCACGTGGTGCGATGGTTAAAGTCATGGGAAATGGACTCGTCACCCCGAGTTCAAATCCTGGATGTGATAATTGCATTTAACTTTGTGCTAATACCCTTGGGAAAGGTATGAATCCTACTCTCCCTCCAGCTATGGATAAATAGTAGGGCAGACTGAGCTCTTTAACCTTGGTTAGGCAACCATCTAGGAGAAGGAAAACTCTGAATTCAAACCTGTTGAACTTCGCTTAAGAAATTGACCCTGTGTCACATCCTGCTTGTGCGGAGGAGTTGGTAAATATAAACAAAACGTGCAAATTTGCCAACTTTAAAACAGAAAATAGATTAATTTCTAAATTTCATTATCCAGGGCAGAAAAGCAAATTTTGAAGGGAATAATGGCTATTTTCTATACTTTTACAACATAAGCAATTAAGAAATGACCAAAAACAGACCAGAAATTTTTTAAAAAATAACTAAAAATCAAGTTTAAATATATCTTATCATTTGATGACCAACATACACTTTTTATTCATTACTACATTATTTCAGAGTAAAACTGAATATCACTCAACAAGAGATTTAGTTTTTGACAAACAGAATTCAACCCAAACTTTGAAAAGGTCATATTAACATGGAAACAATTTATATTCTATTTATATAATAAACAATGCAACATTTTCTGTTGTTTTTCTTTCTTTATCTGTTTGTAACTTCTGCTAGAATACAAGTGTCATAGCTATGTCCTCCCTGGGATCAAATTGTATTTAACTAGGATTAGAGTATATTAGCCGTCCCTAGGCAGTTAGGGATAAGTTTGATGCCTGTCACTGCAAACATTGGAGAACTATCACCAGACACCAATGGGCAAACAACCTAATCTCCAATAGGTATCTGTACAAGAGGCCGGTTTAGCTCAGTCGATAGAGCATCTGGCTCGGAACCACAAGGTTCCAGGTTCAATACCAGACCTCGCCAACTCAGAGTATGAGTAGCACAGGGATCTGTGATGTAAAGTGGGGAGCTGATGGTAGATGTGGCCTTCCACATCAGACAATCTCCCTGGTCTAGCACTAGTGAAAAGGGGATAGACTCCATCGCTGTCTGGCTGATTCCGACAATAGGCCACTCCCTCAATTAACATAGTCTTTTCACGTGGGGATTTTTATGGTCATCCAGCAAGGATTAAACTCACTATTCAGGAGTTATGGATCTGCAAGACTAACTTGCTAACCATTATACCACTTTGTTTTTGCTCCTCTACCCAGGTGACGCCAAGTAGTTGCTTCTAATACTCTATAAATATTAACTATCTTTTTTTTGCATATTTTATATCTTACTCCACCCTAGTCCAACCCCTCCTCACCATGGCAGTATCAGATCTATGCTGTCAAGTTTCTGGTAGGGCTTCCCAAGGTGGATTGGTCTGTCACCTAGTGATATTAGGACCACAACCTGGCTAGAGGGGCTCTGGTGAAAATCCAATGGGCATTTTCATCATCATCACATATCAACATTTTTTGGCATACTTATCACTGTGTCTGTAGAAAATCTGCAGCAAACAAGGGCATCTCCTTCCCTTGACCAGGATATGCATGCAGGGTTTGGGGACCACTTGTGAATTTCCTATTTCCTTATTACTATTTTAATCAATTCAACATGGAGAATTTGTTGGATGGAGCTGGCTCAATCGACCCAGAGTGAATACCATCACAGTTACAGTATCATCATACTAAAGCTGAGTGAATCAATGCTTGTTTGCTAAAGGCTTTTTCCTATTTAGTCTAAAGACACAAAATACACCCCAAAATATTCCTTAGTTATGTTTTTAAAAATTCCATTTTATTTGCTTCTAATTAGTCGTAATTTGCAATTAAGTCAAAAACTCACCCATCTCTTAATTCACATTCTGCCAGTCACTTTTCCCCTCACTATATATATATCTTGATTAACTACTCCTTATATATGTTAGTTTTCCCTGTAAGTGTAAAGAGAGAGATTGGAGAGTGTGAGTGGTAGATTGAACCTCTTACTTTATTCAGGATATTTTTCAGCAGCTAATGGCTGGCTTATATATAAGACGGATCACTTTTTGACTTAATTGCAAATTTTAACTCCGGTTAATTCGTTTTGCAAACTAACTTTCTTCCTGATCACAATTATCTACCCAGAGCTCAATAGGTGACCCAACCGGGATAATTTTCTAACTATTATCTACTTAAGTATCTTACTATTAACATCGTTTTCTGTGGAGGAGTAATGCATGTATAGGAAAAGCATGGACCGCTATAAATAAATTATCGGTCATATGGAAATCCAATCTCACAGACAAGTTAAAGAGACAGTTCTTCCAGGCTGTTGCTGTACGTCTGCACCACCTGGACCCTAACTAAGCGACTAGAGAATAAATTAGATGGGAGCTGCACAAGAATGCTGCGGGTGATCCTGAATAAGACATGGAAAAAACACCCTACGAGAAAACAGCTGTACGGTAACCTGCCACATATCACCCAAACCATCCAAGTAAGACGGACAAGACACGCGGGACACTGCTGGAGAAGCAAGGACGAACACATAAGCGACGTCCTCTTGTGGAAGCCAACACATGGGCATGCCAGTGAGGGCCGACCAGCAAAGACGTACATTGATCAGCTCTGTGCGGATACAGGATGCTACATAGAGGACCTCCCGAGAATGATGAGCGATAGGGACGGATGGAGAGAGATTGTCATGGATATCCGCGCTGACAGCGCGACATGATGATGATGACGATCTTACTATATTTCTAAATAACCAAAGCATTTCTACCGGTACAGCTACTACACTCTGATCCTAAGTGTCAATCCGTATGTGAATAATCCCATCATTTTTACAAGAGTTGCTATGCTAGTAAATTAATCAAATATTACTAAGTGCTTAACTTAATATATAACTGTGCATATTACTGCTTGTCACACAGATAATATCTTGATATAATGATGTAGGTATTTGGTTAACAAGGAGAAAGAGCATTGCACTGATGAAAATGATTATCTACAAGTGAGAGTTAATGAGAATTGAATATGGTTATCCTGTTGTGCAGTTAAGTGGTAATCAGTGGGTGAGATGAATGGGTTAAGTTTGGAAGGTCAGAGAAAATAAAGTGTTTGGAGTTAAAGAAAATACAAGATTTGTGCAAGAAATACAAAAACTGCACTACGTTGCTCTTATCTATAATTATTTCAGCAGAAACTTTTGAATGACAGAAATTAATGCATATTTTATTTATGGCATATATATACTAGCAAATATATGCACCCTCCGGGTGCAAGTATTTAAGTTTTAATATAATAAAATATGTTAAATTAGAAACTGAATAAGAATTCAGATAAAAAATATTTGGAACAGAGGGGGTATGATTGAAAAATAGAACGACTTTGAAACTAACTCTTCCATCATTTTCCCTTACTCCCGTCTTTCATTGGTAAATTTTCCTAATTTAACTATTTAGTTAAAATAGGAAGTAAAGAATAATATTACAGTTATTTCTTCTTGTTAATGGATTTCTTTTAAGATTTATCACGAGATTTTTGCTCATATTCATTAATATAAAACCAAACAATTAGAAATCAATAATACTAAGCATATATTTATTAAAATCAAATTTTAAAGATCAATATGCAAATTAGCCTTCCAATTCACACTGTAAACCGCTATTTTCTTGTATATATAAATACAATTGCATGTTATTAGTATGTTGATATGGTCAACAGTGGCTTCGACCTCTGGCCCATTGATATAATTAACGGCGTCGATCCCAGGGGGCCATCCCCCCAGGCAACACCTGCCCCCTTGATTTAAAGGGGCAGGGCTGGGTTTATTGCCCAGTGCCTGAGGCGCCCCCCTTGAGGGGGAATGCCGACGGATCGACGCAATTTTTTCACCCGCCACCCCATGAGCTTCGGCTTGTGGGTGGTCCCACATAAATAGGGACTTTGTGCCTGACCCGTACAAGTGGGGTACGCGGTAAATATCATGTTGATATGATCAACAGTCTTAATGATGTAAAACAATTTTATTAATAATTGAGGTTTAAATAAAAATAAAATCATGGAGAATGTGATGTAAATAACAAAGGGAATTGTGACTTGAATAGTAATATAATTTCGGTTACAGACATACAAACCCACAATCTCCATTATAATAAGATATATATATATATATATATATATATATATATATATATATATATATAAAAGCCATATCAAAACACATTGTTTGTGTATTTACTTCTCATATTGTCGTGTAGAAAAAGTCACTATAAGAGGAATATAACCTACTTCTAAACAAAACGAAAAATTTAAGAAAGTCCGGTTGGTGTAGGGGTTACGGTCCTCACCTGTAAGTTTGACAGTCAGGGTTCGAATCATGCACAAGGCGGTGTTCTATAGCTCTGCTGATAAGGCCTAATAGGCCGAAATGTACATACAGAGATTGATTTTTCTCGATTTAGCCTTACATTTGAATAGGTATTCCCGCCTAATTAATTAATAATTAATTAACTTTCAAAATTAGGTACGATTCAATTAAGCACATATTCTTCCAAAAATTGTCGGCTAAAAAAGCCATATCAAAACACATCGTTTGTGTATTTACTTCTCATATATATATATATATATATATATAATCATAGAACACACATGCAAATTATGACTATATATGCTCCCCATCCCCCTGGGGTTGAGCACTTTGAGGGGGGGGATTTCGCTGACGACTGCCAACTAAAGCGTAAACGCAACACTCTCCTATATAAGGGATGAAGCACTATATGGTGGCCTTTACATATATAGGGATGTGTGTATTAAAAATTCCCTTTGCATTCTGTAGGTGACTATAGCCTAGCGGTTAAGTTGTCTAACTGATGCTGAACTGATCAGATTTCAATCCCGACGGTAGGTAGCTTACAAATGTCTAGCCTCACTGAAAAGACTTGATAAGTCAAAACACATGTCTGTGGATGGTTATATATATATATATATATATATATAAAATCTATAGGCTATAGTCACCTACAGAATGCAAAGGGGATTTTAACTGTTTTTAATACACACATCTATATAGTGCTCCATCCCTTATATAGGAGAGTGTTGTGTTTACGCTTTAGTTGGCGGTCGTCAGTGCTCATTTTCATATTATTTACCAAAGCCTGAAGAAGATACCAGAAGATCTGAAACACGTGTCGCATATGTAAGATAAAAATAAAAAAATGTTTCTAAAAACATAATTCATTTTGCGGACCTTCTTTTTTTTATATAAGATATTGAATTTTCTCCCGTTGGAACCAGAACAACACTTTCTATATATATATATATATATATATATATATATATATATATAATGTTGTTGTGGAGTCCACGTATACTTCTTTGTTGGTGTATATAATGAGTCTATGACCAGAGACAAGAAACAGCAGTCAGACTTAAACAAACCCTAGAAGAAAAGCAATGTAGTTCCTCGAAATATCAGTAAGTAAATGGAACTTAGAACATAATATTCAACTCAGTTCTTCATTTATTCCACTCATTTCTTTCATGCTTCTAAAACAACCAAAAAAAAAAGGATTTTCCCATAAATATATAATACTAGCAGCGGCTACCCAGCAGCACCTGGGTAGAGGGGGATTTTTTAAAAGTTAGACCGCAGATCCATTATTACTGAATCGTGAGTTGAATCCTCGTGGGATGCCCCATTTAAATCCCTATGTAAAAAAAATAGACCTTGCATTGATCTAGCTACTCTGAAAAGAAATGTTAATGTCTACTGTCTAAAATATTAAATGAAAAAAAAAAAATCCATGCTGTTATCATTTAAATTTATTTTTTAATTATCTTCACGAATATAAATCAAATCTCTATTATTTTTGCTCAAAAACCAAGCCCTGGTGATATTCAATGTGTATATATATTTACTTTGTCGTTAATTGTTTTATTTTCAGTTTCCTCTAGACATACAGATCCACACAACTGCCCTTTATATATGTATAGATAGATAGATAAATAATATATAAATAGACTCCATAGATATATACATATTTACCAACCCCTCTGCACAAGCAGGGTGTCACACAAGGTCAATTTCTTAAGCAAAGTTTAACAGGTTTGAATTCAGAGTTTTCCTTCTCCTAAATTGGTTACCTAGCCAAGGTTAAAGGGCCCAGTCTGCCCTACTATTTATCCATAGATGGAGGGAGAGTAGTTGGATGTATACCTTTCCCAAGGGTATTAGCGCTATGTGAAATATAAACAGCCCCATCCAGGATTTGAACTCAAGGTGACGAATCTATTTCCTAGAACTCCATTACACCACGCACCTCTATATATATATATATATATATATATATATACATGCAAGCATACACACACAGTGGTGGGATTCAACAATTTAAGAACAGGTTCTCTCACTGTCATGTTCTTAAGCAGATTCATGGGTAAAAATTAGTCGACAACCCCTGATTTAAGCTAAAAACCGATTCCCGGAACTAATGAAATTCCAAGAACAGATCCAAACAAATCAGTGGGAATGGGCTGAATCCCACACACACACACACATATATATATACATATACATGGAGAGAGAGGGGGGGTTGCCTGTAAAGATCATAATCTGACCAAGATATTCTCATGGAATGTGATCAAATTAAGTTTATTTTATAACAGTGCCCTTTGCATTCCACACACTTCTTCCATCAGTGTTGTATTGCTTGTATCCCTTGGTAAAAAAACAGTCAACAGCAGATATGATTTCATGAGCTTTTCAGTCCATTCTAGTGTGTGTACATAAACACACTTTAAAATATATATGTAAGTTTTAAGATTCTAAAAATGGATTTCTAGAGGCTCTACTTCGTGATATTGAACACAGTAATGAAAAAAAAAAAGGTTATTTTTTAAATTCTTTCTCTCTCTCTCCCCCTCCCTCATATATATATATCTCGATGATAGAATATATATATCAGGGCTTGACATTAATGCCGTCCCGTCATCCATTCGGGATGATCAATACGTCATCCGGGACAGTTTGCCGGGGATGGTAAAAATTTAAAAATTTCAAAAACCAATGATTACATGAAAATTGGGTAACTTTAAAAAAGTTTTTTTTTTTTTTTTTTTTTTTTTTTTAGCTCAAAACACACTAGGAAATGGATTTTTTGTCCAAATATACAGAATTATCACTGCTTCAGCTTTTCTTAATGTTTTATTACATGTTATTATGTTACTGATGACTGACAAGTATAGATGATGCTAATGAATTAAACAAAAATATTTTGATTTCGGGACGGTCCAAACCCCATTCGGGACGGTTGATAATTTTTGTTCGGGACAGTCATGAAAAAAGTTAGTGTCGGGGCCTGATATATATCTAAGTATGGATAGTATAGACATAGAGTCAATGGTGCATGGTGACTGTCAGTTTCTCACCTATACAATCATAGGACCACTTGCTTATGCCTAAAGCATATGGAAAAGATCACTTGGTCTGATTATCGCATAGACAAGAAACCGATGGTAACCCAGCTTAGTTGACTCTTTGTCAATGCTATCCTAACTTAGATATAAGTAAAGTCAAAGTAAAGTTGGCAGAGTGGCCTATTGTTGGTAACAACCGGACAACGAGGGAGTCTCTCCCATTTTCATTAGCACAACACCAGGGAGATTATTTTTGCTGAGCTGGAGTGCCGCACCTACCCGCTTTACCACACAGATTAGATTACCCAAATGTTGAGCTGGTAGGGACTGGTATTGAACCCAGAACTTGCAATTCCGAAGTGGCTGCTCAACTGACTGAGCTAAACCAGCCCTAACCTTGATATATATATAAGCATAAAATATACGTGGATAATTTCGTATTCCATTTTGAGCAAAGATATGGATTCAAAATAATTAACTTTAAATACATATTCACAAATAAAATATACAACAAAACACTATCTTTTCCACACCCATCAGCACCCTATATTTTCCCTAGAAATCTGCATGCTGTACTTCTAAGAGAGTCAACTTTGAAGGTAACACCTCCTAAATTATTATCATCACATCAGATACAAATGTTTGTGATATGGCAGTAGAGGTTAAACCTCATCATCAATAAGTCAAAACTGTTTTCTTTTCTTTGTTACAAATAGTATCAATCTATACATATATAAAGGACAGTTGGTGTGTATGTATGTACCTCCGGAGTAAACTATGAAAATAAAACAACTAATGACAAATCAAATATATATACACACATTCACTATCACCAGAGCTTGCTTTTTGTATAAAAATAAAGATTTTATTTATATCTGGGAAGATATTTAAAAATTAGGATTTGAATAGTAAGAGAAAGGAAAATCATTGGTTGCGTTCATGATTAAAACTAATCAATTATGTAAGACCAAAACAATCAATGCATCTGCAAGACTAATTTTTTTTAGTATCCCCCTCTACCCAGGCAATGCAGGTAACCGCTTCTAGTCTTGAATAAAAGGTGTCAGTGAATTCCTTCAGAAAAAATTAGGTAATTTTCACCTTTAGTTGTTAATATTCCTAGCATAAGATTGTGCTTGCACATTATCTGAAATGAACTTAATTGTTATTAAGAACACATTTTATGATATTTTTGTGTTAAAGCATGCAGTTGTATTGTTTTCGAAAAGCTTCTAAGATTTGTGTATTTTGCACAAAGACTTTCAAAATGGTTACCGGCTTGTTTCAACGTGAAAGTCAGTTGGCTAAATTCCTAGCATAAAAATTATCTGAAATGAACTTAATTGTTATTAAGAACACATTTTATGATATTTTTGTGTTAAAGCATACAGTTGTATTGTTTCCGAAAAAGTTTCTATGATTTGTTTATTTCGCACAGAGACTTACAAAATAGCTACCAGCTTATTTCAAAGTGAAAGTCAAGGGAGGTTACTCTAAGTGCCTTATTTGCTAGGAATTTTAACAAATAGGTGAAAATTACCAAAAATTGCACCAATTGACATTCATCAAGGCTCGGAGAACATTCACACAGACCAAACAGTAGATGCGAACACAATTAGGCAGTGCTGCATTGTGTCTCTCTCAGTCATGGTAACAGTGAGGCACAAGTGACAAGCCACAATCCTAGCAGCCCACAAAATGAAGAGTGAGCCCATCCATATGAATTGGGCTGTTGAAGGATAAACTATGTAGACAACAATCTACCCCCCATCCCACAATAACGATACTGTCATTGTTGCGGTGAAAAAGTGGGCCATATATTTTTTTTTAAGAGTGCGGAATGCAGGTTTTTCATCCTTGGTGAAAATGCCAAGGCAACAGTGGATGAAAATAAAAATAGAATTTTGTTGTTGTAAAATTTGCTCTATCCGAACTGTTTGGTTTGGTTTCTTGTCTAATGGCATGTCAACCTTTATGAGTTATCTAGTGCCCAAGCCATCCTTGGTTGTTTGGGTTTTATGGCATGTCAACCCATTGGGTTATTTTATGCCATTCTTCATGGGTACTCAATTTTTTTCTAACCCATAGATGGAACCCCAACAATTACTACTACTGAGTGGACCTGGGAGTAATGGTGATGAAGAGGTGCTCCATATTCCCCAGACCTCCAGAACTGGAATCTCACTATTGTTTTGTGTTTGAGGTGGAGCGCAACACCTACCATCAGCTCCCCACTTTATTGCATAGATCAGATTACCCAATCTGTGCTACTCATGTGCTGAGTTCATAGGGACTGGTACCGAACCAAGAACCTTGGGATTCCTAAGAGGGTGCTCTACCAATTGAGTGGGGGATACCTTTTCCAAGAGTATTAGTCAAACAGTGAACATAATAGTGTGACTGGAGTTTGAACTGCTTACTACGATGTCACAGGCCACTACGTTAGCCACTACGCCACAGGGAACCCCCCCCATCCCTTGTGCTCTATGTATTTGTAGTAGTTTCAATAGAATGGCCTATTTAGTTCAGTCGGTAGAGTATTTGCCAAGGAATTGCAAGGTTCATGGTTTAATATTGGTCATTGCCAATTCAACGCGTGAGTAGCGCATCTGGGAATTAATGGAAGGAGTTGAGGTCCACTCACCAAAATAGTCTCCCTAGGTCTAGTCACTCTGCAAACTTTACTAGACTTATAATAGAAATAAACAGGAGGTATGTATTTACCCAACACATTTGCTATGTACAGGATCTGACACAAGGCCAATTTTTTAGGAGTACTGCTGGTTTGAATTGTCTTCTTTTTCCTAGACTGGTTGCCATGTCAATGCTAAAGAACCCAATCTGCCTGACTGTTTATTCATAGCTGGGGTAGGGAGAGATGGATTCATGCCTTTCTCTTGGGCATTAGCACAAAGTGAAACTAAGTTTCATCCAAATTTTGAAAATGGTTCATTAAGTTCATTTCCTAAGATGCTAACCGTTACGCTATGTGACTTCAGAAACAAGATGTATTCCTCAGAATATTGCTCAGAGTATTTAATTTCCTAGCACTTATTAAGGTAAATATTCAGATCTTATTAATAACAGAAACCTTTTGTGACATGTGAAATAAAAATTGGTCCAATTTGATCTATATATCAATACTCTTGTTCCCTAATCTTCTGACCATTATCATCTTGCAACACCCTCTGGTTAAAAATGAGACCGTCCAAATCCTCAAAGATGAAATGCAAAAATGTAAATCCTGATTATCTGGTGTTGCTTATCCACCAAATTATTATGTCTTATGAGTGTTGTCACCTCAGCTGGACCATTCCATTTGTATTAAAAAAAAAGAAAGAAAGGGAAGAAAAAGGGCCATGTTACACAGAAAAAATATAAGAAAGAGAGTAGGGGAAAGACAGAGAGAGGGGCTGAGTGCATGGAAACAATAATGCTAATCTGTTTCAATCGAACATAATGAAAAGACAAAAAGAAGGAAAGAAAGAAAAGAGTGAGAGAAATTTAAATGGAGATTATTATATTTTTTTCCATATTGAAATATTTAGCAATAGCTCTTAAATAAACATATACATAATGATTAAATTATCAAACTGTAGTATATCTACAGGTCCTGCTATCTATCTATTCTATACATATATAAAGGGTAGTTGTGTGAATCTGTATGTCCGGAGGAAACTTCGAAAATAAAAAAAATTAACGACAAAGTAAATATATATACACATTAAATATCACCAGGGCTTGGTTTTTGAGCAAAAATAATGAAGATTTGATTTAAATTCATGAAGATATCTAAAAAAATAAAATTTAAATGATGACAACATGGAATTTTTTCCATTTGATATTGTAGACATAAATTTCTATTTTCAGAGTGACTGGATCAACGCAAGGTCTTTTTTACGGAGGGATTTTAATGGGGGCATCCAGCGGGGATCCAACTCACAATTCAGTAATAATGGATCTGCGAGACTAACTTTTCAAACAGATCCCCCCCCTCTACCCAGGTGATGCCGAGTAGCCACTACTAGTTTCATATAATTATGCAAAAATATGTTGGAGCAAAAACAATTATCGATCATATACAGACTACATAGGATGATTTTAATAAAGATTTATATACGCTAGAAATTATTTGGTATTTAGGCAAAACTTACAAAAAATCTTTCTCATGTATAGATGAATACTTAGCATTGATATAATGCCAAGATAATTAAATTAAAGAATTTACGCAGTGGAAATTTTATTACTAACAATCAATTATACTAAAGTTTATACATATCTGTGTGTGTGTGTGTGTGTGTGTGTGTGAGGACTTTAGCCAAATGAAAAGTTCTTGGCAAGGCACCCAATTTCTTGCAAGGATATTGACTTAACCTTGGCTTTTAAAATATACTCTAACCTCCAAAATCATTTTAGGTCATCAAATTGCAAAATACAATATATCTGGCCAGGGTAAAACAAAACTGATATGAGGTAGCAAAATTATTGTCGAGAAGGACAAGATCAGAACACATATATATATATATATATATATATATATATATATATTTTTGGAGGATATACGCTTAATTGAAGTCATACCTAATTTTTGAAAATTAATTAGTTAATAATTAATGAATTTAGGCAGGCATATATGTTCAAATGTAAGGCTAAACAAATCGAGAAAATGTCAATCCTGAATGTACATTTCGACCTATTAGGTCTCATCAGCAAGGTTATAGACATGGGAGAAATGTACATTCAGGATTGACATTTTCTTGATTTGTTTAGCCTTACATTTGAACATATATGCCCACCTAAATTCATTAATTATTAACTAATTAATTTTCAAAATTTAGGTATGACTTCAATTAAGCACATATGCTCCAAAAATTGTCGGCTAAAAGCCATATCAAATAAAGTGTTTATAACGTACTCTCATATATATATATATATATATATATATATATATACACACACAGATGCTGATAGGTATGCGTCCAGGGTCCCTGACGCCCAAAAATCTAAAAGGACACAGTAAAATCATATCCATACAACCCAGTGTTTTTCTCTTTTCTTCCTTCACCATTTCAAGCTAACTGTAAATACATTGCAATAGTTTCTTAGAAATGAATAACACAGGATAGGTTACTAGGTAGGAGTTAGACAGCTTTAGTTGTTTGCCCAGATCATAAATAAAAATCTTACAATCTATAAAGAAACTTTAGTTGGGACCTATAAATTTTTTTCCAGAGACTCAAAACAAATATGCGTGTTCCAGGACACACTAAATTAAAAAGCTATCAGCATCACTGATATATATATATAATTTAATATACCAAACTTGTCGGTAAATCCTCGCGGTGAGAAAAAAACCAGCAAATAGTTTGATTGTAAAAATATACTACCAAACATCACCCGGGGAGAAACCAAAAATAATCTATTGGTACAATATTTGGCCAAAAGAAAAAACAATTTATATGTATATATATATATATATATATATATATGTAAGATATATATATATTCATACAAAACTGCCAGGAAACTAAAGCTAATAAGTAAAAAGTGCTCAATACCTAAGTAGAGCAAATAATAAAGATAAACCTAATGAGTCAGATAAACCTACTAAAAGTTTCGCTTAGTGCTCTTCAGGGCTAAGATCCGACTCGGATTTATCTGACTCATTAGGTTTATATATATATATATATATATAGTTTTTGTATTAACTACAAATGCTACTACAATGAAAATGTTGTAGCTACATTTGATTATTTATAATAATATATATATATATATATTATATATATATATTATATAATTTAATATACCAAGCGTGTTGGTAGATCCTTGTGGAGAGAAAAAACCCAGCAGAGTCAGATTTTAGCCCTGAAGAGCTTTATGCGAAACTAATAGTAGGTTCGTCTGACTCATTAGATTATCTATATATATATATATATATATATAGGTTCATTGATTGGTCGGTTGGATTTTTCAACAAGTCAACCTAAGGGTTATTTTATGCCAAAGATGTTTATGTTTTAGTCATTCTAGTTGACTAGACAAACACTTTTTTAAACTCATTTTTTAAATCTATTTAACCCATAGATAGGACCCTAAAAGGTACTATCACTCCAGGTCAGAGTAGACCTGAGAGTAATGGCAATGAAGAAATACTACACAATAGTCTCTAGAACTGGAAGCTTACTGTCATACCCAGCACATGCCTTGGGAGGAATCTTGGTTGTTTGGCTGGATTTTACGACATGTCAACCCTTGTTGGGTTACTTTATGCCAAAGACATTTTATTTTGTTCATTCTTGCTGGGTATTCAATTTTTTTCAAATTCATTTTTGATCTATTTAACCCATAGATGGGACCCTAACAGGTACTACCACTCCGGGTTAGTGCACCTGGGAGCAATGGCAATGAAGGGGTACTCCACACTCCCTAGAGCTCCAGAATTGGAACCTCACCACTAGATACAGTTTAACGTTATATCCAAACTCAGCCACTGCCTTCTAGCACATATGATAAAAAGGGTTTGCCATGAGAGCAATATGGTCAGGACAACCATATAGGTGTTAGGGCTTGACATGACCAGAAATGTGTTAAAAATTGTGAATCAGATGAGATACATCCATGAAATAAATCTACAAAAATTACACAAGTAGAGGGAGCTTTAGTGCCAACTTTTGTCTCAGGCTCTGGTAGTTTGTGACATTAAATGACGCACAGGATTATTATAGCATTAAACAAACCAATCTGAACCAAACCAAATCAAATGAAGTTAATGAAAATTATTTATACCAATTTGAAGATATTAAGAACTTGAAACTGAAACTTGTATCAAAATGATTTGTTTCAGCATTAAATGACCCAAAAAGGTTGATATGCCATAAAAACAACCAAACCATTTATATAATGTTCATATTTCTATATAGATAAAATCTTGCTAAAATACATATTAGAATTATTTCATTAAAACATTTTCTCTTCTCTTTTCCTGGGCATCATCTAGTACCTCTGCTAGTTAAAGATACAATCTCTACTCTATAATAGGTTCAACATTTGCATATAAAGTTGATGGACTAAATGTAACACATTATGGTGTGGATGGAATATAATTTTATACTCGATTCAAAAGCAGGTTTTAAAATATTCATCATGATTTTGTTGAGGAATCAAAAAATAAATGATAATAAAAAAAGTCAAATTTTTAACTGGTAGTTTTTCATGTTGACATCTTCATTTTTACAGGCATTGGTCTCTTAGTGTTAGAATTCATGGACCATATGACCTTTAGGCACCCCTTTTTGATTTCAATTAAGAAAGGACATGTTTTTCATTTATACCGTCAATATCCGGTTGTTTTAACAGACAATTTTTTTTTAATTATAAAACTAACCCCTAACAAACAACCGGATATTGACGGTGTAAATGAAAAACATGTCCTTTCTTAATAGAGATCAAAAGGGGGTGCCTAAAGGTAATATGGTCCGAATTCTTTTCAGCATCCAGATAGATTTATTAGATAATCACAATTTCATTTTTACTGTGAATTGAAGGCCAAATAACAATTTCAAATGTCAAATTTGCTAAGACCATCTTCATTTGTAAGGAAATGATTTAGCTGAAAGCTTAATATTAAAGCTTAATGTCATTGATATCACACAGAGAAATTTAGAATTGTCATCTTTGCTTCATGTATTCTGTGAGAACAAGATTTGTTGAGAGCCATTTTAAACTTACAAAAGATTTATAATAGCTTATTTGCTTCTATAGACTTTGAAGACATCCAATCAAAGAGAGAAATCATAGAGGATTTATATATAAAAATGAATTATATGATCTTGTTAACGTGTATAACTTATGTTTAAGAATATCAAGCTGGTTCTTTTATAATAAAATTCATAGGGTGTATTTTTGTTTTTCTTAAATAAAAATATAAATATTGTTAAGGTATTAACTTGAAATTCTATCTGGTTCTAAAAGAATAATCATATATCATACTAAAAGGGAATTTGCTCTATCCAAGGTATTTTATTGTGCTTATATTTGGAGTAGTTTCAATAGAAATAAGTAGACAGTGGTCTATTATCGGTATCAGTTGGAGAGCAAGGGAGTCAATCCTCTTTTCACTAGCACTAGACCAGAGAGATTGTTTTTGCATCTAAGGTGCAGCAACACACCTACTGTCAGCTCCCTACTTTGCCACACTGAGTTGGCAATGGGCCAGTATCAAACCTGAAACCTAGTGGTCCCGAGTCAGATGCTCTACCAACTCAGCTAAACCAGTCAACCCCTTCACTATCGGCAGGATGACACAAGGTCAATTTTTCAGGAGTACTGCAAGTCTGTTATTTATGGAATATTTGCAATGGTTTTCCATAGGAAAATGACTAAGTATATTATTATTTTCTAGATAATTTCTAACCTATTTCATCTTTTACTTATCTTATTTTTAGATGAAGTATTGTCAATCATTACTTTTGACAACTATTTGTTTTTATTCTTTCATCATTTCAATAAAACAAAAAAAAAGTAAGATAAAAGAAAATACTAGTCAAAATTAATAGTTAATGTTTATTCCCTTTCTGAAATCAATGTAAGGTCCTTTTGCTAACATAATAAAACCTACTACATTTGCTAAAAAAATAAATAAATAAATAGTTGCATTCATGAAATAATAAAAGTAATCCATGCAAGTTTCACATCAGAAGCAACTCTTGGATAAGCTCTTTATTTTATTTTATTTCAATGGATATTCTTTATTTGTAGCTAATAAGAATCACCATTTTGATTGCTGTTAAGAATTAAGAGAATTGCAGAACAGGTGTCCACAGTGCAGCACAGTCTTATCGCAGAGAAAAAAAAACAAAAACACTTTTCTTGTTAGTTCAAGTTTTAAATATGTCGTTATCCTTTGGATTTATAACAATCCAGTATTTTTCTGCAGGTATCGTGTTCCGAACTAAATAGTGAATCTTTTCGATTTAGATTTTTTTTTCTTTTCCTTTCAATTATCATAAACATTCAGAGCTGAATTCTTTTTTTTTTTTGTTCTTTTTTTTTTGGTGTTGTATTGTTTTCTTTTTATAAGAAGTAGTCAAAACTTTTGTTAGTGTAATCCATAGAAAAAAAAATGTTGTTTTATGTTGTGCGCATTCAAAAAAATCAAGTCTCCCGGTTTAAATATTGTATTTGCTTTCCTCTCTCTCTCTCTCTCCTCTTGTGATGCAATGCCTAGATTTCCCATTTTTTTTTGTCTTTAAAATGCAAAGCAGCATGTTTCCCATTTCCAGTTGTGTTAGGCAATCCCAGTAGGCAATGTTGACTGCAGCACCTTTCTACAGAAGAAAGCATATACATATGATGCATTATGGAAGAACACACAAAGTTTGAGTTATTTTTTTTTGGTTTTTAAGGACAAAATTGAGCATTGATTGGCACCAAGAATTAAAATAAATATTTAAATTCAAATAAAGAAGAAAACATTAGATTTGTGTAAGAAACTATAAATACTGGAATGATATACATAAATATTGTGAACATCAAGCGAAAAGAATTGTTTAAAAAACAACAATTTTCCTATTCTTTATATATTCACAACCCACAATTATATATGGCCGCACATATCACATAAACTGGTAGATTTCTAACTGGCTGATTTGTTTTTATAATTAATCTACGCTTGTTTTAAGCAGAAAATGTTAAAACTCTACAAAACTACATAAACTGTTTTTTTTTCTTCTTTTTCTTTAGATATGTAAAAATAAAAGATTGTAAACAAACAAAAATAGTTATTAAAAATTATGCAGTAATACAAAACAAATACTGTTGTATATCCTTTTCTTTACTTCTATTCTTCTATTCTTCTTGTCATCTAGCGTCTTCTGGACTTCATCTTGGTGGTCGGTCGCACTTAACTCATTTCTTCTTCTAGATCAGTCTTGTTACCAAGACATTCATTAATCACAAAACCGTGTTATTTTCTTAAGCTTTTATTTACTTAACTAAACATTTCATGTAACTAAGCATCTGACTAACATAGCGCGCGTATGCAGTGAGTTAAGGCAGTACATCTCTACCCGACGTCCAAACTGAAACTGAGGACCCAACCAGGTCCCACGTGACTTCACATATTTCGCTGGCTTTCTATACTATTCCATGGAAAGTCCGCCCGTGATATGAAAAGGCCATCCCTTTAGAAATACAGGGGATTGACAATAATCTTATGCAACCGCAGAGATTATGTAACAATACTAATAAAAAAAATTTAAAAAAACAACTTAACAATTTCTCTATGATTTCAGGTTATATCACAAAAAAGTTAATTAGACGTTTTCAATGTGAAATGTATTCCCAGGTCATGGTAGGCAATAATAATGATGATGCTACAGAGAAGCAGTATTTCTCAAGGAGGACTTACAGTTCCATCTAACCAAATGGCAGAATTTGTTTGAGCTTTTTTTTTTTTTTTTTACTAGTATTTGTTTTGAATTACTGCATATTTTTTAATAACTAATTTTTGTTTGTTTACAATCTTTTTTTATTAGATTTCCGAAGAAATTTTTTTTTACATTACCAGTTTGTGTATTTTTTAGTTTTAACATCTTTCAAACAAACCAGACATACACTGACTATAAAACAAATCATGACACGTGGGGCCGTATTTACAAGTTGACCTTGTCTTGTGTAAGAAACTAAATACTGGAATAATATATAGAAATTTTGTAAACATCAAGCAGAAATAATTGTTTTAAAAACAACAATTTTCCTATTCTTTATGTATTCCATTTTCAGTTTATGATATTATTTTCATCATTGAGAAAATCTCTGGGAATCACTTGGCCATTTTTCCTATTTCAAAATAAATATCAACTATTTGTTAGACATTTTGATATTCCAGAAAACAACTACCAAATAACTATACAGACCAAAAAAAATGTAAAGAACAACAATTCTAAAGAAATAAAACCGTTTTTGAGCCGGTGCATAATACAGTGTCCATAAAGTCCGTGTGGTCTTTTAAAGAATTTATAATACAAATAAAGTTATATTTGTTAAAGCGCACACGGACTTTGTGGACAGCCTCTATATATTCAATATTTACCAGGGTGTATCAAAACTATTTTCTTTTTTTTTTTTTCATGAGTTATTTACTATATTTTTTACGTACAAACTTAAAAGACAATGACTCCGCTACATTAATATTCTATTATATTAATACAATTAAGCACTACTTTTTGTTTGATATAATAGTGATTAAAAGACTTATCCTGTAACACGGTTTGATCATGAGGACATAATTCATGAAACATATTTTGAGCAGGAAACGCCTGGTGGAGCCTATCACTCTCCAGATGTAAAACTGGTTTGAATTCAGTTTTCCTTCTCCTAGACTGGTTGCCATACTGTTTTAACTTAAGTATCAGAGTTAACAGAGAATAATAAGAAGAAACACAAGTATTAAGAATAATGAAAAAGGTTTACTAAACATAGGTACAAGGTGAACCAAGTAATTTCCCATGAGTTTTTGTTTCTCTCTTTCAAGGTTTTGTTAGACATTATATATAGGAAAAAACAGAATTCCATACCAAGGTTAAAGAGCCCAGTCTGCCCAACTACCCATAGCTGGATTAATATATTTCCCAAGGGTATTAGTACTATGTGAAATGCAAACAGCTTCGTTCAGGATTTAAACTCAGGTAGCCAAGTAGACTTCCTACATTGATAACCATTTCCTCATGAGCACCCTCCACAATGGTGATTATAAGCATTGAAATCCTAATAAATTTGAGGGATCATATCAAAAGTCAGTGAAGCTGCTTGCTGAATTCGGTAAGTGGTAGAAAATAAAACAAATGCATGACACCTAGTTCCTTGAAATAAACCCCAAAAGTAACGAGCAACACTCACTGATTATCCCATGCTTTAAAACAGAAGGTAGAGGAGAAAAGAGAACTTGATAACTAACACTTGAAAACTTTCAGAAAAGTAGGCAATCATTGAAATATACCATATGTAGATCATTATATAAACTTAAAAAAAAAAAAAAAAAAAAAACATGCAGTAGGAGGTTTCAAGTGGTTCCACATGAACTCTCAGTTGAGTAAAAAATGAAAATACATTTGATACACTCTAATATTTATGAAACTATTTTTTAATCTGGTTGCTAACAAATACAAAAATTACATTATTCTTAGGAAAATTAACAAATTTTGACTATTCAATTCATATTAAAAAGATTACAATAACAGTACAAAGCCCAATATAAATGAATTAGACTACAATTAAAATTTAGAATTCAGATACTCATCCAGAAATTACCTACAATCTTATTAAGTATTTATATAAAGTTTTTCGGGGCCGGGTTAGCTCAGTCGGTAGAGCGTTCGGCTAGAAACCACAAGGTTCCTAGTTCGATACCGGTCCTCGCCAACTCAGCGTATGAGTAGCACAGGGATCTGTAAAGTAAGGAGCTGATGGTAGGTATGGCGCACCACCTCAGATGCTAAAACAATCTCCTTGGTCTAGCGCTATTGAAAAGGGGATAGACTTCCTTGCTGTATGGCTGATACCGACTTTAGGCCGCCCCGTCGACTTTACTTTATACGTACTGTTTCAGAGGCTGGATCAACGCAAGTTATTTTTTTTTTTTTTTTTATGTAGGGATTTTAATGGGGCATCATGTGAGGATCCAACTCGCAATTCAACAATAATGGATCTACAAGACTACCTTTTTGTTTACCCCACCCACCTCTAACTAGACAACACCAGGTAACTGCTTCTAGTAATCTATAAGCAGCAAAGTTTTTGAGTAATACATTTAGTAAACAATGAACAAATCACATGGGTTTTATTGTGACAATTATTGTTAGTCTTTTTTTTTTTCTTATAAAATTGTGAAGAAAAAAATACAATAATTTTGTGATAGGCAATGATTGAATGGGTATTTTTTTTAAATATTTGATCTAGTATGAGATAGATGTAACCCTTTCACTACCATTTTTTTTTTCTTTTTAAAGTTTTGGATATTAAAAATTATGCTTTGAGTATGACGTTTTAAGGGTTAAATGAAATACAACCAGGACAGAGGTGTCCCAGTGGAAGTGAAAGGGTTAAAGAAATATGTCCATCTTATAATGGAGATTTAGTGTCTATCTATAACCAAAACTATGTTACTGCTTATGTCACAAAACCCTCAGGAATTGCATAAGTTTATTAATGAGTATTTAATCTATAGTCAAAATCATTACATTATTTATCAACAATGTCTCTATGAAAATCTGAGTTAGATTTGCCTCAAAACAGCCCATGTTATTAGTGTGTTTAAAATCCTGCAATGTGTCTTATATATTCATGAAGAAAGAAAGGTTTACATAACATATGATGTGGTTAATTTGTATACTGGTTTTAACAATTACTTGGTGTTATTGATCTCTAATATTATTGTTTTATTCTCAATGCACAGATCAGATTACCAAAGCTGTACTATTCATGCGCTGAGTTGGCTGGGAATAGTATTTAACCTTACGATTCCTAAGCGAATGCTCTACAGACTGAAGTAAACCAGCTTTACTCCACTTAAAAACTGGGTATCAAATCGTGTCTGTAGTGGAGTGGTTGGGTAAATACATTGATGAAGAACAAATTCAATGCCAGTTGTTTGCTATACCAACATATAACCCATTGTACAAAACATTTGTTTTACTATTTGCTAAACATTACTTAGTATAATTAGATTACCCAAGCTGTGCTCTATTCTTGAGTTGGTGAAGACCGGTATTGAAACCAGAACCTTGCACTTCCTAGGAAGATACTCTACTGACTGAGCTAAACAGGTTCCATAGTAGCTACTTTAATGTGACAAAAATAGTTTCAAGAAAATCTAATTTTTAAGGTTTTAAATCAGTCTTAGGCAAATTGTAGCCTGCTTACTTTTTGAATGGCCAGCGTAAGACTGCATTCTTCAGGTATTTCTTGTCGTAATCAGGAGCCATCACGACAAGAAATACCTGAAGAAGGCCAGATGTCACATCGGCCGAAATGTTGTACAGATAACAATAAAGATGGGGACAATAGTCCGAATAATACAAATGATACTAATTATCAAGCCTCATCTCAAAAATTCAGAGAAATAGAAAAGATCTTTTTACTAAAGACGGGGGGGGGGCGGTATTCAACTTTTCCATACTTCTATTGAAGATTCTTATGCGTATGGTCTTCTGTAGTAAAAAAAAGTTTATGGTGCTTTCAATGGAAAAGTACCTGGAATTTTTTAAGTAGTGCGACCCGCCTGATGATGAACCTTGTCTCAGGTGACCCGCTTCTCGAAAAATGTTGTTTGTGCCTATCTTAGACTATCAAAGAAATTTGAGAAGTGTCAACCATTATAGAATAGGAAATAATGGTCCAATTAGAACTGAAAACTTGCAGAGAATTTCCAAAATTGAATATGGTAAATTTGATATACCTCATCATGCAAAACTTTTGCTGTTTATACTGCCAAAGAATGACTTGTCATAGTACAAATAGTTAGCAAAATGGTCGCACAGAGTAAAGAGTTCAATCCACACTCAGTGCTTAATATATATAACCTTGTATCAAACTTGATGCTAATGAAGGTGTAGTCTACACTCCCCTGAGTCAGTAACTGTCAATTTAGAGTAATATTCACAACTTATATTAATTTGTGGTATCCAGAAAAGTAATTTACAAAATTGGTGAGCTTTTTAGCAGAAATTGTAATGTATTTGAATGAGTTGAGTATGGAGTAAAGGTTTGTAAAAAAAAAAAAATGTTCAAGATTTTTTTTTTTTTTTCAAAGAAAAAAAATCTGACCCGGGAAATCCCCAAAAGATGAAAATACACTATACTCGTATATAAGTCAATCTACTGGATAGATCAACCTTTAATTAACGATCATTAAATCAATAAATTATGGAATTAATTTTTGAAACCAAGGATCTCTTCGCGTCCTTTCCATATGGTTGAATTTCAATCTTACAAAAATTATTACACAAGTAGGTTAACTTCATTTTTTTTGTTTTTTTTTTTACCTGAAAATATAGGTCTTTCAAAAGATGACCTTGGGTGAACCTTTATTGTTATATTTATTTATAATAATGAAACATTAAAAAATCCTTTTTAGCTTACAAGAAATAATTAAAAGTAACACATTTTTATCTAATTTACATTATTTTTTTTATTTTTTTCCTAAATCATAAATATATAGATAGTAATAAAAAAAACTAAAGAAAACTGATATTAAAATCATTTTCATTGTCTTTAATTTTAAGATTTCAAATTATATTTTTTAAAAATATAAGATATAATTTATGAAATATTTAATATTTTTACATTAAAACAAAATAATCGAAACAAAATATTGGGGGGGGATTAACGACGTAAATGCGTATTTTCTTTAACAACCAAATAATGTTTCGTTCCTGCATAAAAGAGATTTTAAATTAAAATATAAATATTGAGAATAATCTTGAAATATATATATATATATTAAATAAGATATTAAAAAAGGAAATAAAAATAGACTTTAGATAATATTTTTAGCTACCAAATTCTTAAGTAGGCTTAACTGAAAGGTAATATTCCAGCGAAAAATATGATCCACGTGAATACGTATATATTTTGACAAATTTATTTTCCACATTATAAAAAAAGATAATTTAAAAATTTGAATTTGAGACGAACTGAACGAAACATGAATTTTAAAGAAGGTTTTTATTTTCAAATTTTAACCTGAATATTATTTTTCAGGAAAGAAACAAAAATGCGAGCGTAAACAACGAAAACTTATTGTATGATACCACGTGCACGCATTAAATACGATTGATGAAAATAGGGTTTTTAAAACGGTATAAATGAAGATAAATTACCTAAAAAAAAAAAAAAGAAAACAAAAAGAATACAGAAACAAAAAAAATCCACATCCCAACATAAACAAAAGAAAAATTAATTATATGATTTATTTATTAGATTGAAGAAATATTTTCGGATATCGTATTTTAACTTTCCCTCCAGTTCTTTCTTTTAATAGTAGTAGTAAAATTCGCCTTGGTAAGAAGATAAGAAAGAAAACAAAGGAAAAAAGATGACAAATCAGAGATGAAATGACA
Organism: Doryteuthis pealeii; assembly: GCA_023376005.1. Classification (NCBI taxonomy): domain Eukaryota; kingdom Metazoa; phylum Mollusca; class Cephalopoda; order Myopsida; family Loliginidae; genus Doryteuthis; species Doryteuthis pealeii. Next base: position 44,254,498 of record CM042137.1, on the reverse strand, counting down.
AAATAGAAAATAATGAGATCATATAAGAAAAATGAATAAAATAAAAGCGTAGAGTTTATATAACAACAACAGAAAATAAATAAGACAACGTGGACAGGCAGAAATGATGAAATCAAGTACCAATGTCATTCATTCAATGACAACGAGGAAAACTACGAGGTAAAAGGAACAAAAGGCTATGTTATTTAGGGTAGAAAACTAAAAATAAAGGTAACACAGATATTATAAAGGATATTTCCATTCATGAAAATTTTAAAAAAGGTTAAAAAGGGAACAAAAATAAAAATGACCTAGAATGCATCTTACAAAACAACGATCTTTCTAATAATAGACATCTCATTATTACATATCTCCGTAGAAAAAAGGTGCATATGGTATTTTACAAATAAGGATACGTAGAGTTTAAATAATTACACGGCGTTAATTCAAATAAGAATTTAAAAAAGATACAATCATTTTTTAAGAGACTTGAAGAATAGAAAGATAAGAAAAAAGATAAGAAAAAAACAAGTACACGCGTGTTTTATCATTATTGTCAGTGAGAGAAGGAAAGATGACTCTATAGGAAAGGGGCCATTGTTTGTGCAGCCCTTAAAAGCAAATGCTTTATTCGAAAGCTTCCGAAGCGTCAATAATGTTTGTCTGGGGGTATTAGTCCTACCAAAAACGGTCAATGTTAGGTGCCAAAAGAAGGAAAACACGAGTTTTACAATACATCCCTACCTGCATACATAGGATTGACGCCATGTTATCAAGGGAGATGATCCTCTACTGAAAGACAAAGACAAGGAGCGCCACCTGCTGATTGTTGCTTAGCAACACAATACGACAACGAGACTGCTTTTCGGTCACGCTCTCCTGACCCCTTTCTTTAATTGGTTTACAAAGATGATTATGGGCGCGAATTCTTTTCTTCTTTTAGCGTATACCTAATAAAATTTGTTATCTCAGTGGAAACATTATCATAATAACAATAGATAATGACTGTTTTAAACTTCACTTTTGAATGGTTTTTGGTACGAATGCAGAATAGCACACAAGAATCATTAGATTATGTATAAAAAAGCATTACATTTCATTATATTTCACGGAAATACCTGAAACATTTGAGATGCTAGGGTTAGTGTTAGGGTTAGGTTTAGGGTTAGGCTACTTTGGTAGTTTCCGTGATTAGTACCAATGCAGAATAGTGTGCAAGAGATAATATCATTAGATTACATATAAAAACATTACACCCCACGGAAATACTCAAAATCTTTGTGACACTAGGGTAAGGATAAAGGTTAGGTAGGCTAGGGTTAGGGTTGGGTTAAGGCTACTTTGGTAGTTTCCATAATGCAGAATAGCGAGCAAGAGATAATATCATTAGATTATGTATAAAAACCACAACATTTCATGGAAATACCCGAAACCTTTGAGATGCTAGGGTAAGGGTTAGTGTTAGCGTTAATGTTAGGGCTAGGGTTAGGCTACTTTGGGAGTTTCCATAATCAGTAAGTAAAAAAGTAAAGTCGACGGGGCAGCCTAAAGTTGGTATCAGCCAGTCAGCAAGGGAGTCTATCCCCTTTTCAATAGCGCTAGACCAAGTAGATTGTTTTTTAGCATCTGAGGTGGAGCGCTACATCTACCATCAGCTCCTTACTTTACCGCACAGATCCCTGTGCTTCTCATACGCTGAGTTGGCGAGGACCGGTATCGAACTAGGAACCTTGTGGTTTCTAGCCGAACGCTCTACCGACTGAGCTAACCCGTACGCAAGAGAAAATATCATTAGATTACATATTAAAAGCATTACATTTCATGGAAATACCAGAATTGTTAAGACACTAGGGTTTAGGTATGGGTTAGGGTTAGTGTTAGGCTACTTTGGAAGTTTTCGTAATCTAATGCTATTTTTACATAAAATGGATTCCTAATGATATCATCTCTTGCATGCTATTCTGCATTTGTACCCATAATAACAATAGATAATGCCTGTTTTAAACTTTACTTTTAAATGTATTGATAAATTAATGATTATTTGTTTAAATTACACTGCCCCCCCCCAATTTATATGTTAAATTGCATCTCATGGTGAAGTTCCAATTCTGGGGATTGTGGAGTACCCCTTCATTACCATTACTCCTAGGTCCACCCTGATCCGGAGTGGTAGTACTTCTTAGGGTCCCATCTATGGCTTAAATAGAAAAAAATATTAGTTTAAAGAATTGAGTTTAAAAAAATGTTAATACCCTTGATGGGTATTAACATTTTTTGAATAAAATAAAATGTCTTCCACATTAAATACCAAACAAGGGTTGATATGCCATTACACAAATTAACCAGCTAACAACCAAATCAACTATTCCTATTCAAAGTTTGCACATTTTTCTGTATACCTATTATGTAAAAAGAAAACTAACTTTTTATTAAAAAAAATTGTTTGAGGTGTACTTGTTGCGAATGAAACTATGAAACCAAACTGGTTTTGAATACCACGACTCACTGCTCACAATTAATAGTTGTGGTGATACAAACCCAGACACTTTATTGGTTGGTTGGTAAGTTGGATTTTACAGCATGTCAACCCCTGTTGGGTTATTTTATGACAAAGATAATGTTTTATTCATTCTTGATGGGAATTCAATTTATTTTTAAACAAATTTTTTTCAAACTAATTTTTTTCTATTTAGCCCATACATGGGAGCCTAACAGGTACAACAACAACAGGTGGCCCCATTATTTTTTTTTTTTTGGGGGTACCCTCTGTAGAGGTGTAGTCAGTGTATTCTAAAGCCCTAGCCAACAGGGCTGCAACCCCAAAGGCATGAGATGGGTTGATTTCTCCCTGTAATAAAGAAAGATTCATGAATCTCCACACATTTTCAATTCTCAGCTTTATTTTTTTTATAGGGTAAAAAAGAAAATAAATTAAATGAGTACATTTTTTTTATCCCTGTAACTCAATAGGCAATTATAAACTTAAAAAAAAAAAAAATTATGTTTCAAAACACTCATGAGTTTAGGGTTACAACTATATGTATAAAGGAGTTGCATCTGTTTTGGTATGTACATGTCAACTTAAAATTCAGAAAAGAGATGTCATTGAACATTAAAATCGTGCATACATTATAATATGTTAAGCTGTTGTAGAGTATCTAATACCCCTTCAGCACTCTACCAGATGGACTGGCTCATAGTCATAAAATAGCCTATGATTAAAGTAAATTAACTAGCTGAATAATATTCAGACTGACTGTGCTGCATTGGCTATACGAAACTGACCCTCCTCTATTTAGTGTAAGTTTTTTCTTGTTAATTGTTTGTACTTATTTGTTCTGTGTTTGCATGTATCTGTTTGATACCGGATGCTGGTGCTTAATAAATGTATTAAGCACACCATTCTTCTGTGTATCTTTCTACCTCATGATACAACATAAGGAAAAGTAGAAAATTTAGTTTTTAATTTTTACTGATTAAATGATATGATTCAATAATTAAAAATCAATCGATTTGTGGAACTCTTTATTGTTCTTTATTAGTAAGTACAAAAAATTCTTCTTTAAGACCTGCCATGTTTAGATATCACAAAGATTCCAATTCCTCCAGTCTGTTTTCCAAATTCTTAGGGACTGTTCCAATGTTACCGATTGCAATATGTATTACTTTCACCCTCATGTTCCATTGTCTTTTCAGTCCTCGGGCAAGGTCCAGGTATTTGATTATCTTTTCGTTTACTTTCACCTTCTTCTGCCTGGGATGGCATATCATTATCACCATCATCATTGAAGATGTACAACACCAGGAACACCCAAGATAATCCGAGAAGACTGAAAAACCAAAGAGGGCTCAACATGGATAGCTAGAAGACAGCAGAAACAGAACAAGTTAAGATGAAGATAAGTAATAATTGTTGCGATTCTAGTCATTTTAGCCATTTAGTTCCCTTGATGGTAAATCCAATGGTAGAAAAGAGTGTAGATAATTGTATTCCTTGAAAACCTAGGTAGAACAAGTGTGTTATTATTATTATTATTATTATTATTATTATTATTATTATTATTATTGCCATGTTTAGATATCACAAAGATTCCATAAGAAAAGGGGGAGTGATTGTTACCCATTTCCACATGATTCTACAGCCTGATTAAGGGAATGAAGTAAAGAAAAAAAAAAAAGAAAATAAAAAAAAAAATAACATGACCTGTGAATATACCATAGTATAATCATTTAATTATTACAATGTTTCATATATTTACTTAAGAACTATTGCTAAATAGTTCAATATGTAAAAAGTATAATAATCTTGATTTAACTCAATGAAGAGGAAAGAATTAAAGAAATTGGGGAATTATTCAAACTTTTTTTCTTTTTCATTTATTTTTTTATCCATCCTTTTCATCTTTTTCTTCCTCTTTTTTAAAATTCATTTTGGCTTTGTCTCCTTTCTTTCATCTTTTAACATACATTTTTCTCTAGGATTTTGTTTTTCTTCTTTCTACTTATTGTATTGTGGAAATCAAAGAGTTCACAGTTTGTTTTTTTTCTTTCTTTCTTTGCTTCTTTTCATCTTTTTCATTATGTTTGATTGAAACAGATTAGTGTTATCGCTTTTGCACTCTCATCCTTCTCTTTATCTTTCTCTTACTCTCTTTCTTTCTTTCTTATATTTTTCTGTGTAGCATGCCATTTTTCTCCCCTTTCTTTCTTTAATATAAAAAGGAATGATCCATTATTTAACTGAGGTGACGACACTCATAAGAAATAAGAATTTGGCGGATGAGAAACACCAGATAATCAGGATTTACATTTTGCATTTCATTTGAACGGTCTCATTTTTAACCAGAGGGCGTTGCAAGATGATCAGGTCATACAATTAATGAACAGAGTATTGATATATAGATGGCAGGATCTATATCTAAAGTTATGTTTTTGTTTTGTTTTCCTTCAATCACAAGATAATCAGGATTTACATTTTGCATTTCATTTGAACGGTCTCATTTTTAACCAGAGGGCGTTGCAAGATGATCACGGTCATACAATTAATGAACAAGAGTATTAATATAGAGATGGCAGGATCTATATCTAAAGTTTTTTTTGTTTTGTTCCTTCAATCACAAGACGATAAATCATAATCATTTTCATCATAGCAGCTGCTGTTGCTCCTCATAGGTGTGAGTCAATAGTCCATGCAGGAAGCAATCAACAGTGATAAAACCACACCCACTATTTTTCTATAGTGAGGGAGGGGTCTCATGCCTTTCTCAAGGACATTAGTGTGACGTGAGTGCAAACAGGCTAAAATGTGACAAATCCTCTTTCCACATTAATAACGTTTAGAACATCCCACCCCACCCCAACCCTATCATATGTAAAACAAAAACAACATCCTTTACATTATGTACATATAAACTATACTTATTATCCTAACCTAAATAATTATTATTATCTATGTCATTTTCATTAATCTAATATAAACAAATGAACATAAATTTCTTAATTGGGCAATTATTTAAAAATAAGCCTATCATGAACGAGTGACATATTGGTGACATAAACAAACTGTTTGAAGGTTAGTAACAGCTTTATTAGCATGACAATAAATATGACAATTAATGACACTGAACAACAAGTTATTGAAACAAGATATTTAAAAGAGAGACATATGTGACAAACAATTTTAATGAACTAAATAAAGACTGTAATATAATGTAAAGATGAATTTCAGTTGGTTGGTTGGATTTTACAACATGTCAAGCCTTGTTGTGTTATTTGATACCAAAGACGTTTTGTTTTATTCATTCTTGATGAGTACTCAATTTTTCTTTTAAACTCAATTTTTTTTAAATACAGTTTTTTCAAACTCATTTTCTTCAATTTAACCTATAGAGGTACTACCACTTGTCAGAGTGGACCTGTGAGTAATGGTGATGAAGGGGTACTCCACATTCTCCAGACCTCCAGAACTGGAACCTCAACATCAAATGTAGTTTAATGTCATACTCAGAACATTTTGTTTTGTTTTATTCATTCTTGATAACTACTCAATTTTTTTAAATACATTTTTTTCAAACTCATTTTCTTCTATTTAACCCATAGATGGGACCCTAACATGTACTACCACTTCAGGTCAGAGTAGACCTGGGAGTAATGGTGATGAGGGATACTCCAGAGCTCCAGAATTGGAACTTCACCAGCAGATAGTTTAACATCATATCCGGGACAATTAGACCTTTGTAACGTTGTGCCTTTTTTCCGGACACTAAAACGATATCTGTAACGTTGTCGTATATCTGGTCATAGTACCCAAAGCGATATACATAACGGGGCGGTGGTGGTGGCGATATATTCACGGTACTAAAAATGTCTTCTTGTTGATAAAAATTACAACGCGAGAAATATGTAGTCACATCAGAGAGGAAGAAAGGCAGAGAGAAAGAGAGAGACAACTATGAGACTACCTTCATCCCACACGGGACCAATGGCACGTCTTAACCCTACGCTGTCCCAAATCGAAAAGAGACCGGTCCCTTTCTTCGTTGTTCCACGTCACCACATGACTTCCGGTTTCCGGTCAACACGCGACTTCCGGTTGACACTCAATTCTCCATTCAGGAGGTCACTCTCCGGTCAAATCATCGTTCATCCTGTTTTGGCTCATCACTATTTTTTAAACCTTTATCATCTCTTATTTCTTCTTCCTCCTTTTTTAATATAGTAGTTCTAGCTCACAAAAGTCAGGATAATATCCCCATCTTGCTACACCTTCAGTCACCGCCTTCTAGCACATATATGATAAAAAGGGTTGGGGTTTTCCATAAGGGTAATAGGGTCAGGACAATCGTATAGGTGCTAGGGCTTGAAGTGACCAGCTGATTGTCTAGCATAGGTAAAAGCCAAAGTAGAGTGTTGCATGTCATGGAATTCTAAGCCACCAGTATTTCATTCTTAAACATCATGGGTCACTACCCACAACTAACAGGTTGTTCCATTGGAGGGGTCTTACCCCTCTACAGAGGTACAGTTGGTGTATTCTAAAGCCTCAGCTGATAGAGCTGACATATGTGGCAAACAATTTTAATGAATTAAACATGACTGCAATATGATTTAAAGATGAAACTGGATCCGAGGTTTTATTAGACTTATTCCAACTGCTGTATAAGAGCTTGAAAATTGGCTGATAAAAATCTTCAAAAATATAAAATTATAAATATCAAAAACAGTGAATGATGAAAGACAACCTATTTAATTTTCAATAAGGTTAAACTATGTATCTACCTAATCTATTCTCTATGGCCAGTGTGTGACATAAGGCCATTTTTAAGTGGAGTGTATCTGGTTTAAATTCAGAGTTTTCTTTTGTCTAGACATTTCTGAACAACCCAGTCTGCCCTACTATTTACCCATAACTGAAGGAGGGGGTATTGGTTATGGGATAAATATCTAAATCAGTTTGTTTTTTTTGCAGTTTTTTTTTAAATAAATAAATAAATAAGTGATTAATTATATAGAAATTATAAAAATCAAGTAATATAGATCAATAATACTCATGAGTATACCAACTCTTTCCCAATGAGATTCTTTGTTACAACTTACATGTATACATCCCCTTTTCAATCGCGCTAAACCAAGGAGATTGTTTTAGCATCTGAGGTGGAGCGCCACACCTACCATCAGCTCCTTACTTTACCGCACAGATCCCTGTGCTACTCATACGCTGAGTTGGCGAGGGCCGGTATCGAACTAGGAACCTTGTGGTTTCTACCCGAACACTCTACCGACTGAGCTAAACTCCCTCGCTGACTGGCTGATACCGACTTTAGGCCCGCCCCGTCAACTTTAATTACTTTACTTACATATATACATAAATACCAACCCCTCTGCATGAGTAGGATGTGATACATGGTCAATTTCTTAAGTGGAGGGTTTGAATTTAGAGTTTTCCTTCTTCTAGACTGGTTGCCTAAGTTATTAGACTTATTCCAATTGCTGTATAATAGCTTGAAACTTGGCTGATAAAAATCTCCAAAAATATAAGAATATAAATATAAAAAAACAGAAGAAAAAAAAGATGAAAGAGAACCTATTTAATTTTCAATAAGGTCAAACTATGTATTTACCCAAACTGTCTTTTATGGGTAGTGTTTGACACAAGGTCATTTTTAAGTGGACTGCATCTGGTTTAGCTTCTGGGTTTTCTTTCTCCTAGATGTTGCTGTACTAAAGCTAAAGAACCCAGCCTGCCCTACTATTTACCCATAACTGAGGGAGAGGGTAATTGTTGTGGGACAAAAATCTAAATCAGTTTGTTTTTTTGCAGGTTCTTTAATAATAATTTTAAAAAATAAAATAAGGGATTAATAATATAGAAATTGTAAAAATAATTAAAAAAGGAGTAATATCAATAAAGAATACTCATGAGCATACATATTTTCTACCAGTGAGATTTTTTGTTATGACTTTTTTTAATGAATATATATATAATATATATATATATATATATATATATTTTAAAATTAATTTTTGAAAATTAATTAGTTAATAATTAAAGAAATTTAGGCAGGTATATATGTTCAAATGTAAGGCTAAACAAATCGAGAAAATGTCAATCCCTGAATGTACATTTCAACCTATTAGGTCTCATCAGCAAGGTTATAGACATGGGTGACTGCTCCGTGTCTTGACAGTCGAGGTTTCGAGTCACACACGGAGCAGTCTCCCCTGTCTATAACCTTGCTGAGTCAATCCCTGAATGTACATGTACTTGCTGATGTCAATCCCTGAATGTACATTTCAACCTATTAGGTCTCAGCAAGACATAGATATGATGAGACCTAATAGGTCAAAAATGTACATTCAGGGATTGACATTTTCTCAATTTGATTAGCCTTACATTTGAACATATATGCCCGCCTAAATTCATTAATTATTAACTAATTAATTTTCAAAATTAGGTATGACTTCAATTAACCACATATCCTCCAAACATTGTCGGCTAAAAAGCCATATCAAATAAACACATTGTTTGTTTACTTACTCTCATATATATATATGTATAGTTAAAAGGGTATGAAAACACACAATGTTGTTAAAATGAATATATTTTTATATCATTTTCATTGCTAATATTGATAATATTTCGATTTATAAAAAATCATCATCAGAGCATGATAATTAGGTTCGTTTTTTGCATGTAAATGTTTTTAATCCGGACTCATCGAGAGAGAAGCAGAAAATAATTTAAATTCAAACCGAAAACATTGTTTTCCAAAAAGTGTGTAAGCCATGCGATTGCTTCGTTCGCTGCGTGTTTCGCTAATGTCATGTACATTTCGTTACATTGTATTTCTTCTGTATATATATATATATATATATATATATATATATATATATATACCAACTTCTCTACATGAAGAGGATGTGATACATGGTCAATTTCTTAAGTGGAGTTTAACAGGTTTAAATTTAGAGATTTCCTTCTAGACTGGTTGCCTAACTAAGATTAAAGAGCCCAGTTGATTAAAAAAAATGAATAAATAAATAAATGAAAATAAAACCATTTGAAGGGAGGTAATTTAGAATGTTTGAATTTGCAATAATTATAATAATGATATAATCATTATATGGCTTCAAATAATTATTTCTATTTAATAAGAGTCATTTGTTTGCACACAATTATATGGTTTCAAATAACTAAAATAATCTTTAGTAAACAAATCTATTAATAATGGAGATTCGCTTCCGGTTTTTGTCTGTAACAAAAACTATGTCACTGCTTACATCACATTACCCAAAATCGTCATAACATAGAATAAATACACTCAAAATTTGAACATGCAACATTAGACAGTCCTCATTGTTTTTTTAAACAAGTTTTAATAGATACATCCCCAGTATCATATATTTATATATAGTTTGTTTTATTTTAATAGATATTCAAAGTTAATAGAACTTTGTTTTATTTTTTTAGTCCTTTAATAAATTTGATGATTTCATGATTTATGGTTCAAACTCTCCGACATTTAATTTTTAACTTCCACCTCCTGAAGCAATATCTTTCAAAAATGTATTTTTACATCGCCCGGAGGACGTTTTTTTTATTTTGCTAGTATAACTTAATATAGATGATTTACTGTTATATGGTATCAAGTATTCCTATCAAATATTAATACTTTTAAAAACAGATCTATTGAAGCTATAGATAAGAGCTTAAATGGTACTATCACTCCAAGTCAGAGTGGACTTAGGTGTACTGACAATAAAGGGCTATTCTACACTCTCTACATCTCCAGAACTGGAACCTCCCACAATTTAGTGTCATACTCAGGACACACCTTTTTGGGTGGGTCTTACTCCTCTGTAGGGATACAGTCAGCATATTATAAGTCCCAACAACGGGGCTAAAAATTACATTGTGTTTTATATATATATAATATTATATATGTATTATAAGGATAAAGGTTGCTTACCGGTGAAAATGGGCACGATTATTGAAGGTGCAAAATTCAGGGGTTAAGTCAGCGATTTAACAAATACAAAGTGCTCAATATGGAGTAGAGCAAATTTATTATAAAAGATGGATATAAAAGAAACCTACTCGAGTTTCACCATAAGGATCTTCAGGGTTAAATCCACTGAATTAATCGAGGTAACGATTAATTGCAGCTGATTGCACGTGGCTGCAATTAATCGTTACCTCGATTAATTCAGTAGATTTAGCCCTGAAGATCCTTATGGTGAAACTCGAGTAGGTTTCTTTTATATCCATCTTTTATATTATAATATTATATATATATAAAATATAAACAATTTTATTCTTTACTCCTTTTTGGACATACCATTTTTGATCCAACCAGCATGAAGAAGCTAAGAATGTGTTTCAACTCTCATTTCATGATTCTACACAAAGCCAGGCACATACGCTAATTGCCATAGGTAAGCACGACAAACGTCATTGGCTCCAGTGTCTGCGGCAATCTTTGGCTAGTCATCAGCAGACCCTGACCCAAAACACTGATTTGATTCCAGTTCCTGCATCAACATTGGATATATAAATAAGTACATAATTATGATAATTCCATGTTGGTTGGCTGGCTGGTTGGTTGGTTGGTTGGTTCTTATGGCATGCCAACCCATTGGGTTATTTCATGCCAAAAAGTTTTCTTTTATTCATTCTTGATAGGTACTCAATTTTTTTTAAACACATTTTTTAATACTTTTTTTATTTAACCCTAACAGGTACTACACTTCTGGGTTAGAGTGGACCTAAGAGCAATGGTGATGAAGGGGTACTCCACATTCCCCAGAGCTCCAAAATTGGAACTTCACCATCAGATAGTTAGTATAGAGATGTAATTATCAACAGCTCTCTTTGGGCAACTCTTTCTGACTAAAGATATGTTACATTCTACTTCTCAATTTTCTAGGAACACTTGACCATGTGACCTTCTTATCCAATATAAGGCAAGCTCTCAAATGACCTTGGGGTCATTATACATTAATTACACTTCTTTGACACGATGGTTTTTGTGACCATCTTTTCAGCTATCCACACTACATGCCAATATTAGATTTAGCCAATCTATCATTTAACAACTGTTAACTATTAGACTTAATCTTTAACAATATGCCTGATATTTGAAATATGTAAATCAGATGATTGAACACAGTTAAATCAAGAATTCTTCCAAGCTGTAGCTGTGTCATTGCTACTGTATGGTTTGTAGGGATTATCTCCCCTTACTTGCTATGGTTTGCTGTTAGGTGTTGTTGTTCTAGAATATATAAGAGCCGTTTTGTGAAAGTTCAACCCTCTTTTCTTCTGGATTCTCCAGTTGTGAACTAGATAGAAGTGTAACCTCACCCTCACCAACAACAGGCGATACATGTACCTGTACACTGATTTTTTATACTCAACAGTATTGTTAGAATTATTCAGTATATATATATATATATATATATATATATGGTTGCACCACTTGGACTTTAATGAAAAGCTTGGAGAAAAATCTAGATGGGAACTACTCAAGCATGCTATGTCCTGTTTTGAACAAATCCTGAATGCAGCACACAACAAAACAGCAGTTGCATGGCCACCTACCACCCATCTCACAAACCATCCAAGTAAGGACAAGATATGCTGATGAGTGGGTCTGTATTCAGACTGAATAAGATTACCATGTGACATCTTCAATGTATTAGAATTAATCCTATGAATCATTTTATATAGAAATCAATTGAAATGTAATTAAAATAAGTCTAATCTTTTAATATGCGATCTAATTAATTTTGTTAATCTGTCTTGTTTGATATATTACATTAAATTAAAACTTAATACTTATGTACTTATTGTGCATATTTTGCTAGTTTAAATAAAGACCCTATGAAACTTTGATCTCTCAGATAAAATAAAATGGGAATTACTCCAAGTTGTAGCTGTGTACTACTGTATGGTTGCACCACTTTGACTAACAAAATGCTTGGAGAAAAAGCTAGATGGGAACTACTCAAGGATGCTATGTGTTGTTTTGAACAAATCTTGGAAGCAGCACCGTACAGAACAGTAGGTATATGGCCACTTACCTCCCATCACAAACCGTCCAAGTAAGGCTGTGACATCGTATAAGCGAATTAATTAATAGGATACAATTTTCATGTTTAAAAATAAAAACAAATAGAATGTATCAATATGTATAAAAGAAAGATTCTGTCTGTCTGTTTGTCTGTCTGTCTGTTGGCTTGTAAAACAATCAAGTGCACAACGTTTTATAAAGAAAAATTGATGGAGACAAGCAAAGACTGAGGTTCAATAAAATCCACACTCTATCTTTGTCCTAGAGAGGGTTAAAAAAATTTTTACCCCTCATTTTCCATAAGAAAAGTTAAATGAAAATAAAATAACGGTATAAATCAATGATATATTGAATTGATTTTAAAAATGGTTAAAAAATAAATTAATCATTAACTATTTCTCATATTAATCATTACTGCACCTTCCCCTGAGTTATTTTTATATGTTATATTCATTTTTTCAATAATAATACTAATTTTATACCCCTCTGGCAATTACCCCTCCCCTGCTTAATTGTAAATCTGACCCTGGTAATAAGGCAAAGACATGGATATTGAAGAATATAAACAAGTATCTCTGACAAAGTAATAGAACATACATATGGTTTGATTTGATTTTTAGTTTTATGGCATATCAACCCTTTTCAGGTCATTTAATGCCAAAAAAAGTCATTTTGATAAAAAGTTTCTATGTTTCAAATTCTTAATATCTTCAAATTGTTATAAATGATTTTCATTAACTTCATTTGGTTTGTTTAATGGTATAATAATCCTATGGGTTATTTAATGCCAAAAACTGTTAGAGTGTGAAATAAATGTTGGTACTCAAGTTTCCTCTATGGGTATAATTTTTGTAGATGTAATTTGTGGACGTATTTTATATCTGATTCATAATCTTTTATATATTTTTATTTCTCTTAAGAAGGATAAAATGTCATCCATGTTAGTATTCTCAAACAGATCCCTCATATTATTTGTGTTGAGATATTTCTTTCTGATTGGAGCAAAATCTCCACACTCCACGAGGAAATGTTTGATAGTGTAGGGTGTATGGCATGTGTTGGTGATCCTCCTGCTTGAGCATAAAAGAGTGTGTAAGTCTTGTATGGTCAATGTGCAGCCGAGCCAATATTACGTCTTCCTATTGGGATTTGCTATATCCCAGCTTCCATTCTCCTACTGTTGGCTTAATTGATAATATTTTGATATAATGAATATGTAAATACCTTGGTACCCCCTCACTATAATCTGATTGGACAGTGTCATGTATAAATAGTCGACACTGTTGGTACAGGCACCTATACCTATACCGAGACCTACACTTACTCGATAGACTACACCACGACTGCTCGGCAGACGTATTGCTATTCGACGCACCAACGACTACTGCGATAATATACCAAATACCGACTTCAGAATTTATCCCTTAACCCGGATATATCATATTTGTTCAGTGTACTACTATTCCAACGTTGTTGCCATTTTTGCCTGATAAATCTTTTTATTTGTTTCTTTAGATGTTTGGGTAATTTATGAGGAAGTGCGTCCCGGTCTCCTGCCTCAGAAATTGCTACCCGGTGACTATTAAAATAACGTCCCCAGATATGTCGGCGTTACTTGAAAGAAAACAACCAACTCAGGGCGTTAAATATATTTTAGAGGGGGGGGGGCTTCTCTTTTTTGGTGTAATTCTTATTTATTTATCGTAATTTGTCGTAATTCTTGTTCATTTATAGAAATTTGTTGTAATTCTTGTTCATTTATAGAAATTTGTCATAATTCTTGTTTAGATATGAAGATGGATATATAGTTTGGAATAGACTGAGATAGATAGATAAACAAAATAATATAGATAGATAGATTTTTGTCGTAATTCTTGTTTATTTAAACTAAAAACAAGACATTAAACAAACATGAATAAAAGAAAATCTGAGACGACATAGCTGGGGACGTTATTTTAATAGTCACAGGGTAGCAATTTCTGAAGCAGGAGACTGGGGCGCACTTCCTCATAAATTACCGATGTATGTTTAGATTTAGATCTTTAGATTTATGACATTCATAAAAGAAGAAGATAATGAGAGTAATCCTTTATCTTAAATAAACACCCAAGGAGAAATTGTTTATAAGCAGTCACTTAAGTGACTACAATTGAGTACACATAATAAACCCTTCAAATATCAATGAGTATTTTAGATTACGGTACTTCAGTCTATTACAAAATCTATACAAAAAATGGTTTACTTTTTTCTCAAAACATTTATTGAATTTCTGTAATTTATATTATCAGTCAGTCAATCATGGTTTGGTTTTGTGAACGAAGATTAGGGTCATGGTCGACGTTGACCGCAGACATGTTTGTGGCTGATAAGGCCTATGTGGGACAGGCAGATACAGACGCAGCAGCTGCAGTTAAAGGTCTGGTCAGGGTTTGATGGCATTGTGTTGCGGTTCTTCCTCATATGCTCTTGAGGGTGGCTATGCAGGTGTTTTCAAAGAAAGAGACAGCATGGTTAGTTGTGAGAAGCCAGGCATCATGGTCCTCACCTAGAGTGGACCATTGGCAATGGTTGATGTGACGGGCACCAAGAGATTTTTTCAAGCAGTCCTTGTATTGTTTCTTTGATGTCCCTCTGTTATGATAGACAGTAGAGAGTTAGCCATACAGTTGGGCAAGTGATGATTTCTCATTTTGGAGATATGTTCTCCCCCAGCATAGCTGGGACTTTAGTAGCATGGCCTCGATGCTGATGATCTTTGCTCATTCAAGGACTTCAATATTGATCCCCACCATTGCTGAAATTTCTTTCTGTAGTGAGATAGCCAATGGCGTATTATCTCGTTTACATATGTGTATTACAGCAGGAGATATATAGAGACAGTTTAAAGGACACAGGAGAACCAGCTACGAGAAGCTAAGAGAGAGGGCTACGATAAGCTCAGAGAATTACTACTATTGCTACAACAAGGAATACATCACAACACTTTCTTTGTTTTTTCTTTCTCTCTCTCTTTTATTTTCTTTGTGTCTTAATTGTTCTTTTATTTCTCTCATTTATTCTTGTTTTTCTTTCTCTTTCTTTCTCTTTCTTTCTTTCTTGTTTTTCTTTCTCTTTCTTGTTTTTTCTCTTCTTTCTTTCTTCCAGAATCTATATCATAATCATCTGATTTTTTATATTAACTTAAGTGAGCAATTGCCATGTGAGAACATCACGTCACTGGTCATCTATTTGATTGATTGAGTGATTGATTTTAAAGGCATGTCAACCTGTCAAGGGTTATTTCATACCTGCAGGTGAATTGCATTCATTATACGTTTATATTTACATTTATTGTGTAGATATTTCTTAAGCTTTTATTTCGCAACCCGGCCCATTTCATCCGCCGCGGATCGAAAAATGACATCAGAGCAGCGACCTACTGGTTTCTCTGCCACATCTGAACTAAACTAAAACTTATTCTTACTGTGCCCAATCGCGCCTCTCAAAAGGGTCAATTATAAAGGTTATTACCCGTCCATAACTATCGGGTAATTTTCCATTGGACCCCGTTAATCTAAATCTAACGGACCCTAATTAAAAATATTCTAATACAGGTACACTCATAATTTATAATCTGCTCATAATACGTCGGGTATATACACGGTAGAGAGAGAGAGAGAGAGAGAGAGAGAGAGAGACAGAGAGACAGAGAGACACAGACAGACAGACAGACAGACAGACAAATTAGATAGGATGATGGCTGATAGATGATGGTTCTAACTTGTTAATTTCTACTTACTGGTTCTACCTCGACCGCCATCTTCTTCAGTCAATCTAGTGGGCTTCTTGTTAAGGGTTGGTTTACTTTGTTTTAATTACTTAACAAACAAGACTTGGTTGTTTTCTTGATAAAGCTTTTATTTCGCAAACCCAGCCCATATTCATCCGCCGCAGACCAAGACCAATCTCGAGGGCTGACAACAATGTCCATGCTCCTTGAGGGTTTGTTTGCATCTGAACTAAACTAATCCCCACGTGTCTAATCCACCTACTGGAAGGTCAGTTGGGATAATCGTCATGTCACTCATAACCCCAACGGCTATGAAAAATTCCCCACCTCCGATTTAAAATCTAACGAACTTTATTTAAATATTCTAACTACAGGTACATACATAAATCATAAGCTGTTTATGAAATGATGTAATGATTTGCCCCCCCCCCTCTTCTACCCAGGTGATGCCGGGTAGCCACTTCTAGTACACTATAAACATTTCTTTGTAAACAATCTAATAAAACAGAAAAATTCCTCTTTTTATATTACACATTTTTTATCATTATTTGTTTATAGATTATTTATTATATATATTTAACAACACCTCGGTACGGGTAGGATGTGACACAAGGTCAATTTCTTGTGGAGTTTAACAGGTTTGAATTCAGAATTTTCCTTCTAGACTAGTTGCCAAACCCAGGTTAAAGAGCCCATCTGCCCAACTATTTACCCATAGCTGAAAGGTTTGGTTTGGTTTGTTTTGTTTTACGGCATATCAACCTCAGTGAGTCATTTAATGCCGACAAAGTTTTGAAATAAATTCATTCTTAATGGATAATACAATTTTGTTTATCAACTCATGTTTTTCTATTTAACACATAGATGGGACTCTAACAGGTACTACCACTCCGGGTCAGAGTGGACCAGGGAGCAATGGTGATGAAGGGGTGCTCCACATTCCCCAAACCTCCAAAACTGGAACCTCACCATCAGATAGAGTTTAACGTCATTTCCAGGACATGTAGACCCTCAGTCACCGTCTTCTAGCACCCATATGATAAAAAGGGGTTGGGGCTAGCTATAAGGGCAATAGGGTTGGGAAAATCATATAGGTGCTAGGGCTTGACGTGACCAGCCGATTGATTGGAGGAGGCCTCTCCGACCGCCCGTCTAGCCCAAGATAGGGCCAAAGTGGAGTATTGCAAGTTATGGACTGCTCATCCACCTGGCTTCTATCCTTAAGCATCACGGGTCGCTACCCACGGCCAACAGGTGGCCTCATTTGGTGTAGTCGGTGCATTCTAACGCCCCAGCCAACAGGGTGGATAGCTGAAAGGAGAATAGTTGAATACATACCTTTCCCAAGGGTATTAGAACTATGAGTAAGTGTGTAAATTCCCTGTATTCTTATTATATCAGGTTACTACAGTTACCTAACCTGTTACTGAGTAGGCTCATCTCTGCTTAACTTGAGTGATCTCGGTGGTTTAAGAGTGACTTGAACCTGCCATTCTATATATAAATTAGATATTTTCTTCTCAGGTTTGAGGTAATACATATGTGTGTTGACATCCTTCAGTCTACGAAAGACGACGAAGTAGTGTCCAAATTCTTGTTGGAACTACGTAGCCTGGGTAGGTTCATATGGAGGATAAGCTGTTGCCGAAGCAGCAAATCCATCCTCTCCACACTGCCACTGTGATCCAAAGGAAAGGTAAGGAACCAATGCAGTTTGGCAGTGGTAGTGTCGCAGGAGTTGCTGGATAGCACTGGATTTTAGCATCATACCACCTTACATACATGTATTACACTAACTTACCTATTTCTGATTTATTATTTTTACAAAAAAATGAATATGAGCAAAACATGGAGATTTATTTAACATTCTATATGGGTACCAGCATTCACCTCCAGCCTCTCAAGCCACTCGAGAATCGCATCAACTAATCTTCCCAGGAAATCTTGTGGAATGCCAGAAATAAATTCTCGTATTCGTCCTTCAAGTTCTTCCAAAATCCTTGGTTTCGTAGAGTAGACTTGCTCCTTCAACCAACTCTAATAGAAATGACAGTGACTTACCGGTAGCCAAACGCATTTGTTGTCTCGCGTGTCAATCTACTCTCTGAGAGCCGTTCGCAAATCTGCCATTTTTATGCTACAGACTTATTTGCATAAGATAGCAGCGAGACATTTTAAAAATAGGCGAGTGGACGTGGGGCAGCAGTTTGCATGCGTGACATCGAAGGACTTGAAACCCGGTGGTAGTCGTTACTTCTTGTGTGTTAGTGGGAATTTATGAGATTGTCGTAGCAGCTTCATTTTTCCCCTCATGCAGGCCACATCTACCCATCCATCTCTAAGGAAAAAGGTGATTCAGCCATATACGAACAACAATAGCAACATGTGGAAGAGCACCACCAACAATAACACAGATTTAATTGCCATATATTAAGGAACATATATTAAAGAATGGGAGCGCGTGGTGTAATGGTTAAAGTCATGGGAAATGGACTCGTCGCCCCGAGTTCAAATCCTGGATGTTGTAATTGCATTTCACTTTGCGCTAATACCCTTGGGAAAGGTATGAATCCTACTCTCCCTCCAGCTATGGATAAATAGTAGGACAGACTGGTCTCTTTAACTTTGGTTAGACAACCGGTCTAAGAAGGAAAACTCTGAATTCAAACCTGTTGAACTCCGCTTAAGAAATTGACCTTGTGTCACATCCTGCTCGTGCGGAGGGGTTGGTAAATATATATATTAAAGAATTGAGAAAATGTCACTGCATATGAAAAATTATATCTTATAAAAAAGAAGGTCTGCAAAATGGATTATTTTTTTTAATATTTAAAATTTATTATTATTATTTTACATTAGCATCACGTGTTTCAGATATTCTGATATCTTCAGGCGTTGTGGTTAATTAACGCCTGAAGAAGATATCAGAAAAACTGAAACACGTGTCATTGGTGGTGATACATCTTTGTCCTCGTCAAAACAGCCCTTTCCCTCTCTTTGCTAATCCCCCCCTCATTGAACGAATGAAACACCTGTATGTCAACAAACCTAAGAAAATAATAAATACAATCTACTGCACCTTTTAAACATTAGCAACGTCAAAACTTCAAAATTGTTGATTGATTGATTTTATCGGCGTATCAACCCGTATGGGGTTATTTTATGTCTAGAGGCTATAAAATAGCATTCACAAAAAGTTGTGATGTGCTGGATCCCAAGTTATGCTGGAATAACGGGAAATGTCAAAACCGATTCAGTTGCAAAATATATCATGAATATAGAAATTGATGAAGATCCCATATACAGTTCTAAAGAACCAAATAAAAAGGTTTTTCAAGCAAAAATGGCAACAACGTTGGAATAGGAGAACACTGAAAAAATTATTCTCATTTAAACCAACAGTAGGAGAATGGAAGCTGGGATATAGAAAATCCGAAGAGGAAGAAGTGATACTGGCTCGGCTGAGCATTGGCCATGCAAGACTTACACACTAGGGGATGTCGATTTTTATACCAACACTAGGTTCAAACGGAGAAAGTTGCTAATTAACATAAAGAATAATTGTACCAAATATTTTTCAATAAAACTTAACCAATGTTTGAGCAAATGCATTTAAATACAAACAAAATCGAATGTTTTGAATTTCACTCAGTGTTAACCAAATTCGACCTCGTTTTAAGCGGAAACTACCGAATCAACATGTTTTGTTTACATTTGAATTTCATTTGAGCTGATTTAAAACAGAAAAATAATTAAATCTTTTCCTTTTTTATTTTAACAAACTCAATTATTAGAAAAAGAAATAAGTAGCTTTATATTCCCTGGGTACTCTTCGTGGAGAACCGTCCCGGCCTCCTGCCTCGAAAACCGCTAGCTGGTGACTGCTGAAAAAAACCCAGCTACGATTGAAGCCGTAGCCGAAGCGGTGTCACTTGAAAAAAAAACAGGTTTAGGGTTAGGGTTTGGGTTTAGGGTAAGTTTAATGGGAAAATAAATAGATCATTTTGGCTCTTTTTTTCAGAAACAGAAACCACAAATTTTGTGATAAAACTGTTAATTTTAACTAGGAGTTAGGTTTTAGGGTTAGGGTTTTGGGTTAGGTTTTTGGGAAAAACGCCCTAATACACACTCTATTGTACTCAAATAGGAGGATCTACCACGTTGCGGGACATGCCAATCACCATACACTGTCAAACACTTTCTCATGTGAGTGTAATTTTTACTCCAATCAGAAAGAAATATGTTAACGCAAATAATATGAGGGATCTGTTTGAGAATACTAACATGGATGACATTTTATCCTTCTAAAGAGCGGATTAGCTCAGTCGGTAGAGCGTTCGGCTAGAAACCACAATGTTCCTAGTTCGATACCGGTCCTCGCCAACTCAGCGTTATGAGTAGCACAGGGATCTGTGCGGTAAAGTAAGGAGCTGATGGTAGGTGTGACACTCCACCTCAGATGCAAAAACAATCTCCTTGGTCTAGCGCTAGTGAAAAGGGGATAGACTCCCTCGCTGATTGGTTGATACCGACATTAGGCCGCCCCGACGACTTTACTTTTACTTACATCCACCAAAATACACACGTAAAGGAAACTTGAGAACCAACTTTTATCTCACTCTCTAACAGTTTTTTTTTTGCATTAAATAATCTACACGGTTACTATACCATTAAACAAACCGAATCGAACCGAACCAAACCAAACCAAATGAATGAACAATATTTATACCAATTTGAATATATCAAGAACTTGAAACATAGAAACTTTTACCAAAATGACTTGTTTCGGCATTAAAAGGGTTGATATGTCGTTAACCAAATAACCCGATTAATCATTTACGTTCAAATTTAAATTTTTTGTGTTGTAGTTTCTAAGAGATTTTTGCACGCGATCCTTTTAAATATGAAAATAATTTAAACAGATTTATTTGACCCATATATGGAAGCTTAACGGATATTACCACTCAGAGTGGATCCGGGAGTAATATCAATGAATGGGGTCCTCTAAACTCTCCAGATCTTTAGAACAGTTAAAATTGATGAGGATTCCCAAATTTGTGTTATAGACAACCGTATGGTTGCAAAAGAAAACGGACGAGAAGATTGAATTTAATTTCGTTTATTTTATGTGACTGATTTAGGTTTTGAAATTAGAAGAAAGAAAGAAAAAAAACGGAAATATAATTCGCCGGCTGACTTCGGCCGTAGATTCAAAACAGATGGGCGATCCGGAAATGACCTCGACCGGGGAGACGAGGCGGATGGTGGCCGGGATAGGGCTGACCATATCAGTAGTAAAATTTCAAGTAGGTCGGAACTCCCAGAAGCGAGAAGCGGCGGTCGTAGACCAGTCTTTAATTTGGTCAGACTTGAGTCGCATGGAAAAAGATAAATCCTGTTTTATAGATTACCGGAAAATGAAAAAACCGGAATTAAAGAGAATCTTTTGTTTTATTGTTTCCTTACTACTTAAGAATGGAGATAACTCTTGTTGAAAATCGAAATTAAAAGAAAGTCAAATGTATTAAAAAACACCCAAAGTAGCCGGAAGAACAGAGGCCACTGTCGATTTGGCGGAAGTGAATTCGATTGGCTGGTTGAAACAAAAGGGAGGCGGTTACCCTGCTGAAGTAGGAGCAGAAAAAATTCCTAATATCTTCATGTCGGCTGGAAATAAAATTGTTCCGATTGAAATATTATTTAACTCAGACGTTTTTGGTTTGAAATGGGCAGACGAGGCCGAACGGGCAGACGAGGCCGAACGGGCAGATGAAGTTGTGATTGCTTGAGAATCGGGCTAGCTGACAAGATTAACGCAATACTGAAAGCCGAGAGTAACTGACTTCAGCTAAGACCATTTTGAAAACTTAGTCAACTTACGAACTGTTTTGCACAATACTTTGCAGAAGACCAGAAGTATTTAGTTACGGGTACATCACTCCCAAAAGCCTTGAGAAATAATTGTTTGTATTCTTTTGTTATTTGAATATAAATTTTATTAAGTTTGAAGAAGAAGAGTCGTTTTTTTTTATGTGACCATTAGGCCGCCGTTAACCTTGGACATCAGTTTCTATAGCAGATTTCTAGTCGTTTGAGATCTTAACACAGCGTGGGCATTCGGCTAGACTTCCAGCAAATATAGAGACCCTGCAAATCCTTGGTTGATGCAGAAAATCCGATCTTGACGGCCAATCTCGGTGATTCTGTGAGCCCTTTAGCTCTGTAGCGACCGACGGGTTATATTTAAATAAACAAACATTGGTAGATTTAGAAAAGATATCGTATTTCTTCTTTCACTCGGTATGATATCAAGAGGCGAGTGGGTGTAAGTCTGTTCTTGGCCGGGTAACTTGGTTGTGTGTGACCTGTCGGTGCGGTTGGTAGGCTGACAACGGTCTTTGATCTTTCTGAAATGTGACGCGTAAAGCTCTACTGTGTACTAGTCCCAAAGTCAACTGCTGTTTGTGACTTTTTGGTTGACAGTTTTATAGGAGTGTCTGAGAAGCTTGGTTGGGGGGGGAGTTTATGATTGATTGAAAAAAAGGAATTTTTGATTGTCTGTTAATCTAGTCTTTCACCTGGAAGCTTGCCCCATGGAGCCTATTGGGTTATAAGATGTTTTGTGTTTTAAGGTGGCTGTTGTTATTCTTGGTGCGTGTTCCTAGGGTTTGTTTTTAACTCTATCTTATTTGGTGGTCGCGCTGAAAAGGAAGGAATTCAAGGAACGAAAAAGGAAGAGACAAAGACAAAAGGTGGTTTTATGATTTAGGCTTTATTCACCGGTCATAGCCACCACGTGACAAGGAAATATCTCCCTGGCCAGTTATAGTGATTAGACACAGTTAAGACCTAAACTCGAATGGTTGATAGACTCTCTTGGGGGTCGGAACTGTGTCCTTTTTCCGGCACATGCTCGGAAGGTTCTTCCGGTGAAGGCTCATGGGAGTTTGTTATTTTTTTAAAATTTAAATTCTATTCTAAATTTATTTTAATCCCCACAAACCTAATGCGCAAAGACATGTTTTATTTATTGTGTTTGAAGCTACTATCGAGTCAACATCCGGTTGATGTTACATTTCTTCAACACATTGTCAATATTTTTGTTGGATTCTGTTGCGGAGTGTTTTAATTTGTTTTGTTGGTGAGTGTGTGTATCGAGTGAGTGAATTTGTAAATAAGGTGATATATTTATTTTTGTTGTATAACATCGAACTTAAATGGGCAACTACAATTCGTAATCCACAGCATGCTATATTTTTTCTCCAATTCTTTAAAAATATTAAATACCTAAACACTCGCGCATGCGCATATCAATCGTGGTAATTTAATTTTATTTCACTTTTTTTTCCACTATTAAAGTACATCTAAAAGTTTTGTAAAATACTTTATTTTTATTTTCCTTTGTCTAAAGTACTTACCATACGTTTTGTTTAATGATGATTTATTTATCAAATTGTCCTTGTGTAGCTAAAAGGCAAAATATATGGCTAAAAGGCAAAATATAAACAGGAAGGGATAAACTGGATAATTGTGAGACATTTTCTGGGATGAGAAGAATGGAGACTTTTGGGATTTCAGACATGAGTAAAAATGTAGATAACAAAATCCTATTAAAACTCTATTATCAAATAGAGTTGCTTTAAATCTTAATATGAGTGTAAGAAGCCGAAATAAATAGAATTAAAGTATTAAAAAACAAGAAAGAAAAAAGTAGAGAATAAAACTTTCTTATTTATAATGAGATGATTTGTTAACAAAAGTGATAAGATGGTTTTGTAAGATCGGCACACAAGACAGAAAAAAGTTTTTATTTCTTTTATTAATTTAACATTCTTTTTTTCTTAACTTAAATAAAATAAAACAAATCAAAAAGTATATCAAATAGCTGCTGCTGATGAGTTGACTGTTATTAATACAATGCTAGTTTTGCGTGTATCATAAATATGATTTTCCAACACATGAAAAAAAGAAATAATAATGATGATAATAAATACTGAAGTAGCATTTAAATCTAAAAAAATAGAATAGTTGAATTATTCTTTTAAAACGTCAGTCGATTCTGCAAGTAAATCTCAATTTAAAACATTGTATGCTTATCAAGTAAAAACTTCAACACTTAGAGCTATTTCGTTGATCTTTCTTTTCTTTCTTCTATTTTCGTCTTACTTTTTTCTTCATTCCCTTAATCTCTTTTAGCCTTTTTCTTTCTTTCTTTCTTTCTTTTCGCCTCTTTTAGTCTTTCTTTCTTTCCCTTCGTCTCTTTTAGTCTTTCTTTCTTTCTTTCCCTTCGTCTCTTTTAGTCTTTCTTTCTTCCCTTCGTCTCTTTTAGTCTTTCTTTCTTTTTCCTCTTTAGTCTTCTTTAGTTTTCTTTCCCTTCGTCTCTTTTAGTCTTTCTTTCTTTCCCTTCGCTCTTTAGTCTTCTCATTCTTTTCGCCTTTTTAGTCTTTCTTTCTTTCCCTTCGTCTCTTTTAGTCTTTCTTTCTTTCCCTTCGTCTCTTTTAGTCTTTCTTTCTTTCTTTTCGCCCTCTTTAGTCTTTCTTTCTTCTTCGTCTCTTTTAGTCTTTCTTTTCTTTCCCTTCGTCTCTTTTAGTCTTCTTTTCTCTTAGTCTTTTTTCTTTCCCTTCGTCTCTTTTAGTCTTCTTTCTTTCTTTTCGCCTTCTTTTAGTCTTTCTTTCTTTCCCTTCGTCTCTTTTAGTCTTCTTTCTTTCCCTTCGTCTCTTTTAGTCTTTCTTTCTTTCTTTCGCCTCTTTTTCTTTCTTTCCTTCGTCTCTTTAGTCTTTTCTTTCCCTTCGTCTCTTTTAGTCTTTCTTTCTTTCCCTTCGTCTCTTTTAGTCTTTCTTTCTTCCCTTCGTCTCTTTTAGTCTTTCTTTCTTTCCCTTCGTCTCTTTTTAGTCTTTCTTCTTTCCCTTCGTCTCTTTTAGTCTTTCTTTCTTTCCCTTCGCCTCTTTTAGTCTTTCTTTCATTCTTTTCGCCTCTTTTAGTCTTTCTTTCTTTCCCTCGTCTCTTTTAGTCTTTCTTTCTTTTCGCCTCTTTTAGTCTTTCTTTTCTTTCCCTTCGCCTCTTTTAGTCTTTCTTCTTTCCCTTCGTCTCTTTTAGTCTTTTTCTTTTTCAGTATTTTTTCTTTTCCTTCGTCTTTTTTTAATAAAATCTATTTCTTTCTTTCTCTTCGTCTCTTATCCTTTCTTTCTTTCTTTCTTTCTTTCTTTCCCTTCGTTTCTTATTTCTCTCTTTCTTACTTTTTTTCCTTTCGTCTCTTTTAGTCTTGTTTTCATTCTTTTTGTTCTTTCTTCTTTCCCTTCCTCACTCCTTTCTC
>CM042137.1:44196856-44228765 GCA_023376005.1 Doryteuthis pealeii | reverse complement strand
TCTTGAATATATTATATATATATTTAAATAAGATATAAAAAAGGAACCATAAAAAATAACTTTAGATAATATTTTAGCTAGCTAACAAATTCTAAGTGGACTTACACTGAAAACGCTAATATGTTTCAGGCGGAAAAATATGTGAATCCACGTGAACTCACGTATTATTTATGACAAATTATTTTCCACCATATAAAAAAAGATAATTTTAAAAATTTGAATTTGAGACGAACTGAACGAAACATGAATTTTAAAGAAGTTTTATTTTCAAATTTTACTCTAATATTAGATTTTTCAGGAAAGAAACAAACAAGCGAGCCCGTAACCAACGAAAACTTATTTGTTATGATACCACGTGCACGCAGTATAAATACAGATTGATGAAAAATATAGGGTTTTTAAAACGGTATATAAAATGAAGATAAATTACCTAAAAAAAAGGAAAAAAAAGAAAACAAAAAGAATACAGAAACAAAAAAAAATCCACCCATCCAACATAAACAAAAGAAAAATTAATTATAATATTTATTTATTTAGATTTGAAGAAAATATGTTCGAGATATCGTATTTTAAATCTTTTCCCTCCACGTTCTTTCTTTTAATAGAGTAAAGTAAAATTCGCCTTGGTAACGAAGATAAGAAAGAAAACAAAGAAAAAAGATGCACAAAATCAGAGATGGAAATGACAAAATAGAAAATAATGAGATCATATAAGAAAAATGAATAAAATAAAAGCGTAGAGTCATATAACAAAACAGAAAAAAATTAAGACACGTGACAGGCAGAAATGATGAAATCAAAGTACCAATGGTCAATCTCATTCATGACAACAGGAAAATACGAGGTTTAATAAAAGGAACAAAAGGCTATGTTATTTAGGTAGAAAACATAAAAATAAAGTAACACAGATCTTATAAAGGATATTCCATTCATGGAAAATTTTAAAAAAGGTTAAAAAGGGAACAAAAAATATAAAAAAAATGACCTAGTAGGAATGCATCTTACAAAACAACGATCTTTCGTAATAATAGACCATTCTCATTATTACATATCTCCGTAGAAAAAGAGTGTATGGTATTTTACAAATAAGGATACGTCCGTAAGAGTTTAAAAATAATTACACGGCGTTAAATCAAAAAAGAATTTAAAAAAAGATTACAATCATTTTTGTTGAGAGACTTGAAGAATAGACAAGATAAGCGAAAAAAGATAAAGAAAAAAAACAAGTTACACGCGTGTTTTATCATTATTGTCACTGTGAGAGAAGGAAAAGATGACTCTATAGGAAAGGGGCCATTGTTGTGCAGCCCTTAAAAGCAAATGCTTTATTCGAAAGCTTCCCGAAGCTCAATAACGTTTTTCTGGGTATTAGTCCTACCAAAACGGTCAATGTTAGAGTGCCAAAAGAGAGGAAAACACGAGTTTTACAATACATACATAGGCATTGACGCCATGTTATCAAGGGAGATGATCCTCTACTGAAAGACAAAAGACAAGGGAGCGCCACCTGCTAGATGTTCTGCTTTAGCAACACAATACAGGACAACCGAGACTGCTTTTCCGGTCACGCCCTCCTCCTGACTCCTTCTTTAATTGTTACAATAGATGAATTATGGGCCGCGAATGCTTTTCTTCTGGTTAGCGTTTATACCTAATAAAAATTTGTTTATCACAGTGGAAACATTATCATTAATAAACAAGTAGATAATGACTGTTTAAATCTTCACTGTTGAATGGTTTTTGGTACGGAAATGCAGATAGGCACACAAGAATCATAGATTATGTAATAAAAAAAGCATTACATTTCCATTATATTTCACGGAAAATTACCTGAAACATTTGAGGATGCTAGATTAGTGTTAGGGTTAGGTTTAGGTTAGGCTACGTTGGTAGTTTCGTGATTTAGTACCAATGACCAGAGGAATATACATATGTTTTGCAAGAAGATAATATCATTAGATTACATATAAAAAACATTTACAAACCCACGGAAATACTCAAAATCGTGGTGACACTAGTATGGGTAAGGATAAAGGTTAGGGTTAGGGTTGGGTTAGGCTTACTTGGAGTTTCCATAATGCAGGAAATAGCGCACGCAAGAAGATAATATCATTAGATTATGTATACAAAACCACAACATTTCATGGAAATACCTGAAACCTTTGAGGATGCTAGGGTAAGTGTTATGTTAGCGTTAATGTTAGGGCTTAGGTTAGCTACTTTGGAGTTTCCATAAATCAGTAAAGTAAAAAAGTAAAGTTCGACGGGGCCGGCGCAGCCCTAAAGTTGGTTATCAGCCAAGTCGCAAGGGAGTTATTCCCCTTTTCCAATAAGCGCCTTTAAGACCAAGTAGATTGTTTTTAGCAATCTGAGGTGTGGAGCGCCACACCCTACCATCAGCTCCTTACTTTACCGCAACAGATCCCTGTGTTCTCATTTTTAAGTGGAGTGCATCTGGTATTTGAATCAGAGTTTCCTTCGTCCTAGACATTTTGAACAATCCAGTCTGCCCTAACTATTTACCCATAACTGAAGGAGGGTTATTGGTTATGGATAAATATCTAAATCAGTTTAAGTTTGTTTTTTATGCAAGTTTTTTTTTTTAAAATTAAATAAATAATTGATTAATAATATAGAAATTATAAAATCAATCAGAAACGGAAAGTAATATAGATCAATAATACTCCATGAGTATACCTACTCTTTCCCAGTGAGATCTTGTTACAAACTGACATTATACATTCCCCCTATTTCAATAGCGCGTAGGACCAAGGAGATTGTTTAGCATCTGAGTAGGGTGGAGCGCCATACCTTACCAATCAGCTCCTACTTTACCACACAGATCCCTGTGCTACTCATGAGCTGAGTTGGCGAGGACCATGGCGTATCGAACTAAGGAACCTTGGGTTTACTAGCCGAACGCTTCTACGACTTGAACGGCTAAACCGTCAGTACGCAAGAAAAAATATCATTAGATTACATATAAAAGCATTACAATTTCATGAAAATACCAGAATTGTGTAAGACACTAGGGTTTTTTAAGGTAAGGGTTAGGAGTAGTGTTAGGCCTACTTTGTAAGTTTTCTAATAAATGCTATTTTACCATAAAATTGGAATTCCTAATGATATTCATCTCTTGCATGCTATTCTGCATTGTACCATAAAGGTAACAATAGATAATGCCTGTTTTAAACCTTTACTTTTAAATGTATTGAAAATAATGAATTATTTTGTTTTAAATTTACACTGCCCCTCCCCCCCCCAATTTATTGTTAAATTGATCTCATGGTGAAGTTCCAATTCTGGGGATTGTGTGGAGTACCCTTCATTACCATGACTCCTAGGTTCCACCCTGTCCAGAGTAGGTAGTACTTCTTAGGGGTCCCATCTTATGGCTAAAATAGAAAAAAATATTAGTTTAAAGAATTGAGTTTAAAAAAATGTTAAATACCCTTGATGGGATTTAACATTTTTTTGAAAAAATAAAATGTCTTCCACATTAAATAACAAGGGTTGATATGCCATTACACAAATTAACCAGCTAACAACCAAATCAACTATCCTATTCAAAGTTTGCACATTTTCTGTATATACCTATTATGTAAAAAGAAAACTAACTTTTTATAAAAAAAATTGTTTGAGGTGTACTTGTTGCGAATGAAACTATGAAACCAAACTGGTTTTGAATACCACGACTCACTGCCTCACAATTAAATAGTTGTGGGGATACAAAACCCAGACACTTTATTGGTTGGTGGTAAGTTGGATTTTACCAGCATGTCAACCCCTGTTGGGTTATTTTATGACAAAGATAATGTTTTATTCATTCTTGATGGGAATTCAATTTATTTTTAAACAAATTTTTTTCAAACTAATTTTTTTCTATTAGCCCATACATGGGAGCCTAACAGGTACAACAACAACAGTGTGCCCCATTATTTTTTGGGGGGGTGGGGGTACCTCTCTGTAGAGGTGTAGTCAGTGTATTCTAAAGCCCTAGCCAACAGGGCTGCAACCCCAAAGGCCATGAGATGGGTTTGATTTCTCCCTGTAATAAAGAAAGATTCATGAATCTCCACACATTTTCAATTTCTCAGCTTTATTTTTTTTATAGGGTAAAAAGAAAATAAATTAAATGAGGACATTTTTTTTCACTCTAACTCAACAGGCAATTATAAACTTAAAAAAAAAAAATGTTTCAAAACACTCATGAGTTTAGGGTTACAACTATATGCATAAAGGAGTTGCATCTGTTTTGGTATGTACATGTCAACTTAAAATTCAGAAAAGAGATGTCATTGAACATTAAAATCGTGCATGCATTTTAATATGTTAAGGTGTTGTAGAGTATCTAATACCCCTTCAGCACTCTACCAGATGGAACTGGCTCATACCCATAAAATAGCCTATGATTAAAGTAAATTAACTAGCTGAATAATATTCAGACTGACTTTGCTGCATTGGCTATACCAAACTGACCCTCCTCTATTTAGTGTAAGTTTTTTCTTGTTAATTGTTTGTACTTATTTGTTCTGTGTTTGTATGTATCTGTTTGGCACTGGATGCTGGTGCTTAATAAATGTATTAAGCACACCATTCTTCTGTGTATCTTTCCACCTCATGATACAACATAAGGAAAAGTAGAAAATTTAGTTTTTAATTTTTACTGATTAAATAGGATTCAATAATTAAAAATCAATCGATTTGTGGAACTCTTTATTGTTCTTTATTAGTAAGTACAAAAAATTCTTCTTTAAGACCTGTCATGTTTAGATATCACAAAGATTCCAATTCCTCCAGTTTGTTTTCCAAATTCTTAGGGACTGTTCCAATGTTATCGATTGCAATATGTATTACTTTCACCCTCATGTTCCATGGTCTTTTCAGTCCTCGGGCAAGGTCCAGGTATTTGTTTATCTTTTCGCTTACTTTCACCTTCTTCTGCCTGGGACGGCATATCATTATCACCATCATCATTGAAGATGTACAACACCAGAAACACCCAAGATAATCCGAGAAGACTGAAAAACCAAAGAGGGCTCAACATGGATAGCTAGAAGACAGCAGAAACAGAACAAGTTAAGATGAAGATAAGTAATAATTGTTGCGATTCTAGTCACCATTTTAGCCGTTTAGTTCCCTTGGTAGAAAAGAGTGTAGACAATTGTATTTCTTGAAAACCTAGGTAGAACAAGTGTGTTATTATTATTATTATTATTATTATTATTATTAATATTGCCATGTTTAGATATCACAAAGATTCCATAAGAAAAGGGGGAGTGATTGTTATCCATTTCCACATGATTTTACAGCTGATTAAGGGAATGAAGTAAAGAAAAAAAAAAAGAAAAAGAAAAAAAATAACATGACCTGTGAATTATTACAATGTTTCATATATTTACTTAAGAGCTATTGCTAAATAGTTCAATATGTGAAAAGTATAATAATCTTGATTTAACTCAATGAAGAGGAAAGAATTAAAGAAATTGGTGAATTATTCAAACTTTTTTTCTTTTTCATTTATTTTTTTATCCATCCTTTTCATCTTTTTCTTCCTCTTTTTTTAAATTCATTTTGGCTTTGTCTCCTTTCTTTCATCTTTTAACATACATTTTTCTATAGGATTTTGTTTTTCTTCTTTCTTCTTTCTGCTTATTGTATTGTGGAAATCAAAGAGTTCACAGTTTGTTTTTTCTTTCTTTCTTTGCTTCTTTTCATCTTTTTCATTATGTCTGATTGAAACAAATTAGCGTTATCGCTTTTGCACTCTCATCCTTCTCTCTATCTTTCTCTTACTCTCTTTCTTTCTTTCTTATATTTTTCTGTGTAGCATGCCATTTTTCTCCCCTTTCTTTCTTTAATACAAAAAGGAATGGTCCATTATTTAGCTGAGGTGACGACACTCATAAGAAATAAGAATTTGGCGGATGAGAAACACCAGATAATCAGGATTTACATTTTGCATGAACAAGAGTATTAATATAGAGATGGCAGGATCTATATCTAAAGTTATGTTTTTGTGTTTGTTTTCCTTCAATCACAAGATAATCAGGATTTACATTTTGCATTTCATTTGAACGGTCTCATTTTTAAACAGAGGGCGTTGCAAGATGATCACGGTCATACAATTAATGAACAAGAGTATTAATATAGAGATGGCAGGATCTATATCTAAAGTTTTGTTTTTGTGTTTGTTTTCCTTCAATCACAAGATGATAAATCATAATCATTTTCATCATAGCAGCTGCTGTTGCTCCTCATAGGCATGAGTCAATAGACCATGCAGGAAGCAATCAACAGTGATAAAACCACACCCACTATTTTTCTATAGTGAGGGAGGGGTCTCATGCTTTTCTCAAGGACATTAGTGTGACGTGAGTGCAAACAGGCTAAAATGTGACAAATCCTCTTTCCACATTAATAACGTTTAGACCATACCACCCCACCCCAACCCTATCATATGTAAAACAAAAACAACATCCTTTACATTATGTACATATAAACTATACTTATTATCCTAACCTAAATAATTATTATTATCTATGTCATTTTCATTAATCTAATATAAACAAATGAACATAAATTTCTTAATTGGGCAATTATTTAAAATTAAGCCTATCATGAACGAGTGACATATTGGTGACATAAACAAACTGTTTGAAGGTTAGTAACAGCTTTATTAGCATGACAATAAATATGACAATTAATGACACTGAACAACAAGTTATTGAAACAAGATATTTAAAAGAGAGACATATGTGACAAACAATTTTAATGAACTAAATAAAGACTGTAATATAATGTAAAGATGAATTTCAGTTGGTTGGTTGGTTGGATTTTACAACATGTCAACCCTTGTTGCGTTATTTTATGCCGAAGACGTTTTGTTTTATTCATTCTTGATGGGTACTCAATTTTTCTTTTCAACTCAATTTTTTTTAAATACAGTTTTTTCAAACTCATTTTCTTCAATTTAGCCCATAGAGGTATTACCACTTGTCAGAGTGGACCTGGGAGTAATGGTGATGAAGGGGTACTCCACATTCCACATTCCCCAGACCGCCAGAAGTGGAACCTCAACATCAAATGGAGTTTAATGTCATACTCAGAACATTTTGTTTTGTTTTATTCATTCTTGATAACTACTCAATTTTTTTAAATACATTTTTTTCAAACTCATTTTCTTCTATTTAACCCATAGATGGGACCCTAACAGGTACTACCACTTCAGGTCAGAGTAGACCTGAGAGTAATGGTGATGAGGGATACTCCACATTCTCCAGAGCTCCAGAATTGGAACTTCACCAGCAGATAGTTTAACATCATATCCGGGACAATTAGACCTTTGTAACGTTGTGCCTTTTTTCCGGGCACTAAAATGATATCTGTAACGTTGTCGTATATCTGGTCACAGTACCCAAGGCGATATACATAACGGGGCGGTGGTGGTGGCGATATATTCACGGTACTAAAAATGTCTTCTTGTTGATAAAAATTACAACGCGAGAAATATGTAGTTACATCAGAGAGGGGGAAAGGCAGAGAGAAAGAGAGAGACAACTATGAGACTAACGTCATCCCACACGGGACCAATGGCACGTCTTAACCCTACGCTGTCCCAAATCGAAAAGAGACCGGTCCCTTTCTTCGTTGTTCCACGTCACCACATGACTTCCGGTTTCCGGTCAACACCCGATTGACAGTCAATTCTCCATTCAGGAGGTCACTCTCCGGTCAAATCATCGTTCATCCTGTTTTGGCTCATCACTTATTTTTTTCATCTCTTATTTCTTCTTCCTCCTTTTCTAATATAGTAGTTCTAGCTCACAAAAGTCAGGATAATATCCCCATCTTGCTACACCTTCAGTCACCGCCTTCTAGCACATATATGATAAAAAGGGTTGGGGTTTTCCATAAGGGTAATAGGATCAGGACAATCATATAGGTGCTAGGGCTTGAAGTGACCATCCGCTTGTCTAGCATAGGTAAAAGCCAAAGTGGAGTGTTGCATGTCATGGAATTCTAAGCCACCAGGATTTCATTCTTAAACATCATGGGTCACTACCCACAACTAACAGGTTGTTTCCATTGGAGGGTCTACCCCTCTACAGAGGTACAGTTGGTGTATTCTAAAGCTCAGCTGATAGAGCTGACATATGTGGCAAACAATTTAATGAATTAAATATGACTGCAATATGATTTAAAGATGAAACTGGATCCTGAGGTTTAATTAGACTTATTGCAACTGCTGTATAAGAGCTGAAAATTGCAGATAAAATCTTCAAAAATATAAAATCATAATATCAAAAACAGTGAATGATGAAAGAGAACCTATTTAATTTTTCAATAAGGTTAAAACTATGTATCTACCCAATTCTCTCTCTATGGGCGTGTGTGACATAAGGCCATTTTTAATGGAGTGCATCTGTTTTGAATTCAGAGTTTCCTTTCGTCTAGACATTTCTGAACAATCCAGTCGCCCTACTATTTACCCATAACTGAAGAGGGGTATTGGTTATGGGATAAATATCTAAATCAGTTTGTTTTTTTTGCAGTTTTTTTTTTAAATAAATAAATAATTGATTAATAATATAGAAATTATAAAAATCAATCAGAAACAGAGTAATATAGATCAATAATACTCATGAGTATACCAACTCTTTCCCAGTGAGATTCTTTGTTACAACTTACATGTATACATCCCTTTTCAATCGCGCTTAGACCAAGGAGATTGTTTTAGCATCTGAGGTGGAGCGCCACACCTACCATCAGCTCCTTACTTTACCGCACAGATCCCTGTGCTACTCATACGCTGAGTTGGCGAGGGCCGGTATTGAACAAGAACCTTGTGGTTCTACCCCGAACACTCTACCGACTGAGCTAAACTCCTCGCTGACTGGCTGATACCGACTTTAGTAGCCCGCC
The DNA here is from genome assembly GCA_023376005.1 of Doryteuthis pealeii. NCBI lineage: Eukaryota > Metazoa > Mollusca > Cephalopoda > Myopsida > Loliginidae > Doryteuthis > Doryteuthis pealeii. Next base: position 44,219,840 of record CM042137.1, on the reverse strand, counting down.
CCGTCAACTTTGATTACTTTACTTACATATATACATAAATACCACCCCTCTGCTATGAGGTAGGATGTCGATACATGGTCAATTTCTTAAGTGGAGGGTTTGAATTTAGAGTTTTCCTTCTTCTAGACTGGTTGCCTAACTTATTAGACTTATTCCAGCTGCTGTATAATAGCTTGAAACTTTGGCTGATAAAAATTCTCCAAAAATATAAAAATATAAATATAAAAAGCAGAGAAAAAAAAGATGAAAGAGACCTTATTTAATTTTCAAATAAGGTCAAACTATGTATTTACCCAAACTGTCTTTTTTGGAGTAGTGTTTGACACAAGGTCATTTTAAGTGGACTGCATCTGGTTTCTTCTGGGTTTCTTTCTCCTAGATGTGCTGTACCAAAAGCTAAAGAACCCAGCCTGCCCTACTATTTACCATAACGACGGGAGGGGAGGGATAAGTATGTTGTTGTGGGGGCAAATATCTAAATCCGTTATGTTTTTTGCAGGTTCTTAATAATAATAAAAAAATAAAATAAAATAAGGGATTAATAATATAGAAATTGTAAAAAAATTAAAAAAGGGAGTAATATCAATAAAGAATACTCATAGCATACATACTTTCTACCAGTGAGATTTTTTGTTATGACTTTTTTTAAGTGAATATATATATAAATATTATATATATATATTATTTTAAAATTAATTTTGAAAATTAATTTAGTTAATAATTAAAAGAAAATTTAGGCGGGCATATATGTTCAAATGTAAGGCTAAACAAATTGAGAAAATGTCAATCCCTGAAGTACATTCGACAATTAGGTCTCATCAGCAAGGTTATTAGACATGGATGACTGGTCCGTTTTCTTGACAGTCGAGGTTTCGAGTCACACACGGAGCAGTCTCCCATGTCTATAACCTTGCTGAGTCAATCCTGAATGTACATTGTACTTGCTGATGTCAATCCTGAATGTACATTTCAACTATCAGGTCTCAGAAGGTTATAGACATAGATATGATGAGACCTAATAGGTAAAAAATGTACATTCAGAGATTGACATTTTCTCAATTTGATTATCCTTACATTGAACATATATGCCCACCTAAATTCATAATTATTAACTAATTAATTTTCAAAATTAGGTATGACTTCAATTAAGCACATATCCTCAAAAATTGTCGGCTAAAAGCCATATCAATTAAACACATTGTTTGTTTACTTACTCTCATATATATTATATGTATAGATAAAAGGGTATTGAAAACACACAATGTTGTTAAAATGAATATATTTTTATATCATTTTCATTGCTAATATGACAATATTTTGATTATAAAAAATCATCATCAGAGCATAATGATAATTAGGTTCGTTTTCCATGTAAATGTTTTTAATCCGGACTCATCGAGAGAGAAGCAGAAAATAATTTAAATTTAAACCGGAAACATTGTTTTCCAAAAAGTGTGTAAGCCATGCGATTGCTTCGTTCACTGCATGTTTCGCTAATGTCATGTACATTTTGTTACATTGTATTTCTTCAGTATATATATATATTATATATATATATATATATATATTATATATACACTTACAGACACAAACACACACATAAACAAGCACCCCCAACTACACACACAGAGAATTTGGAAGACCCAGACAGAACAATTTGAGCAACTGCTAGCACCACTTCAGTTCGAGTATTCTTTTGATGATAAGATTTTTCATCCTGAAATATTAAGAATAAAGTAACAGGTTAACAAACAACATCATAGTTACCTACTTTTTTTCCTTTACACTTGCATTGTGACAGCCTTCAAAACCAACCAACATACACACACACACACAACACACACACACACACACATATATATATATATATATATATATATATATATACCAACCTCTCCACATGAAGAGGATGTGATTACATGGTCAATTTCTTAAGTGGAGTTTTAACAGGTTTAAATCTAGAGATTTCCTTCTAGACTGGTTGCCTAACTAAGATTAAAGAGCCCAGTTGATTAAAAAAAATGAATAAATAAATAAATAAAAATAAACCTATTTGAAGGGAGGTAATTTAGAATGTTTGAATTTGTAATCTTATTATAATGGAGATTGTGTGTTTTTCTGTCTGTAACCGAAACTAAATCACTACTCAAGTCACAATTCCCTTAGTAATTGACGTCATATTCACTATGAATTTATCCTTATTTTAACCTCAATTATTAATAAAATTGTTTCACATTATTTATACTGTTAACCATATCTACATACTAATAACATGCAATTGTATTTATATATACAACAAAATAGCGGTTTACAGTGTGAACAGGAAGGCTAATTTGCATATTGATATTAAAAATGTGATTTTAATAAATATATGCTTAGTATTATTGGTTTCTAACTGTTTGTTTTTATTTTAATGAATATAAGCAAAAATCTCTTCAATTAATCTTAAATGAAATCCATTAACAAGAAAGGATAAGTGTCATTTTATTCTTTACTTCATATTTTAACTAAATACTTAAATTAGAAAAAAGAACAATGAAAGACGAGAGTGATGGAAGAGTATGTTTCAGTTGTTCTATTTTTTTTCGATTATACCCTCCTCTGTTTCAAATCTTTTTATCTGCATTCTTATTTAGTTTCCTTAGCGTTTCTAATTTAATATGATATTTCATTACATTAAAACTTAAATACTTGCACCCGGAGGGTGCATATATTTGCTAGTAATTATAATAAAGATATAATCATTATATGGTTTCAAATAATCATTTCTATTTAATAAGAGTCATTTGTTTGCACACGATTATATGGTTTCAAATAGCTAAAATAATCTTTAGTAAACAAATCTATTAATAATGGAGATTTGCTTCCGGTTTTTGTCTGTAACAAAAACTACGTCACTGCTTATGTTACATTACCCAAAATCGTCATAACATAGAATAAATACACTCAAAATTTGAACATGCAACATTAGACAGTCCTCATTGTTTTTTTAAACAAGTTTTAAAAGATACATCTCCAGTATCATATATTTATATATAGTTTGTTTTATTTTAATAGATATTCAGTTAGAGAACTTTGTTTTATTTTTTTTAGTCCTTTAATAAATTTGATGATTTCATGATTTATGGTTCAAACTCTCCGACATTTAATTTTTAACTTCCACCTCCTGAAGCAATATCTTTCAAAAACTTATTTTTACATCGCCCGGAGGACGTTTTTTATTTTGCTAGTATAACTTAATATAGATGATTTACTGTTATATGGTATCAAGTATTCCTATCAAATATTAATACTTTTAAAAACAGATCTATCTATTGAAGCTATAGATAAGAGCTTAAATGGTACTATCACTCCAGGTCAGAGTGGACTTAGGTGTACTGACAATAAAGGGCTATTCTACACTCTCTACATCTCCAGAACTGGAACCTCCCACAATTTAGTGTCATACTCAGGACATACCTTTTTGGGTGGGTCTTACTCCTCTGTAGGGATACAGTCAGCATATCATAAGCCCCCAAAACAGGGCTAAAAATTACATTGTGTTTTATATATATATATAATATTATATATATATTATAAAGATAAAGGTTGCTTAAATGGTGAAAATGGGCACGATCATTGAAGCTGCAAAATTCAGGGGTTTAGTCAGCGATTTAACAAATACAAAGTGCTCAATATGGAGTAGAGCAAATTTATTATAAAAGATGGGTATAAAAGAAACCTACTCGAGTTTCACCATAAGGATCTTCAGGGTTAAATCCACTGAATTAGGTACCGATTAATTGCAGCCGATTGCACGTGTGTTCACTGAATAAGATGTTACATTGGATGAGACGCTTGTTTATTTAAAAAAAAAAAATAAACAAGCATCTCATCCAAAGTAACATCTTATTCCGTGAACACACGTGTAATCGGCTGCAATTAATCGGCACCTTGATTAATTCAGAGGATTTAACCCTGAAGATCCTTGTGGTGAAACTCGAGTAGGTTTCTTTTATATCCATCTTTTATAATATAATATTATATATATATAAAATATAAACAATTTTATTCTTTGCTCCTTTTCGGACATACCATTTTTGATCCAACCAACATGAAGATGCTAAGAATGTGTTTCAACTCTCATTTTGCGATTCCACTCAGAGCCAGGCACATACGCTAATTACCATAGATGAGCATGACAAAACGTCATTGGCTCCAGTGTCTGCGGCAATCTTTGGCTAGTCATCAGCAGACCCTGACCCAAAACACTGATTTGATTCCAGTTCCTGCATCAACATCGGATATATATATAAGTACATAATTATGATAATTCCATGTTGGTTGGCTGGCTGGTTCTTATGGCATGTCAACCCATTGGGTTATTTCATGCCAAAAAGTTTTCTTTTATTCATTCTTGATAGGTACTCAATTTTTTTTAAACACATTTTTTTAATACTCATTTTTTTCCTTCTATTTAACCCTAACAGGTACTACACTTCTGGGTTAGAGTGGACCTAAGAGCAATGGTGATGAAGGGGTACTCCACATTCCCCAGAGCTCCAAAATTGGTACTTCACCATCAGATAGTTGGTATAGAGATGTAATTATCAACAGCTCTCTTTGGGCAACTCTTTCTGACTAAAGATATATTACATTCTACTTCTCAATTTTCTAGGAACACTTGATCATGTGACCTTCTCGTCCAATATAAGGCAAGCTCTCAAATGACCTTGGGGTCATTACACATCAATTACACTTTTTTGACACGACGGTTTTTGTGACCATCTTTTAAGCTACCTACACTACATGCCAATATTAGATTTAGCCAATCTATCATTTAACAACTGTTAACTATTAGAATTAATCTTTAACAATATGCCTGATATTTGAAATATGTAAATCAGATGATTGAATACAGTTAAATTAAGAATTCTTCCAAGCTGTAGCAGTGTCATTGCTACTGTGTAGCTGTGTAGGGATTATCTCCTCTTACTTGCTATGGTTTGCTATCAGGTGTTGTTGTTCTAGAATATATAAGAGCCGTTTTGTGAAAGTTCAACCCTCTTTTCTTCTGGATTCTCCAGTTGTGAACTAGACAGAAGTGTAATCTCACCCTCACCAACAACAGGCAATACATGTACCTGTACACTGATTTTTTATACTCGACAGTATTGTTAGAATTATTCAGTATATATATATATATATATATATATATATATGGTTGCACCACTTGGACTTTAATGAAAAGCTTGGAGAAAAATCTAGATGGGAACTACTCAAGCATGCTATGTCCTGTTTTGAACAAATCCTGAATGCAGCACACAACAAAACAGCAGTTGCATGGCCACCTACCACCCATCTCACAAACCATCCAAGTAAGGACAAGATATGCTGATGAGTGGGTCTGTATTCAGACTGAATAAGATTACCATGTGACATCTTCAATGTATTAGAATTAATCCTATAAATCATTTTATATAGAAATCAATTGAAATGTAATTAAAATAAGTCTAATCTTTTAATATGCGATCTAATTAATTTTGTTAATCTTTCTAGTTCGATATATTTCATTAAATTAAAACTTAATACTTATGTACTTATTGTGCATATTTTGCTAGTTTAAATAAAGAACCTATGAAACTTTGATCTCTCAGATAAAATAAAATGGGAATTACTCCAAGTTGTAGCCGTGTACTACTGTATGGTTGCACCACTTTGACTAACAAAATGCTTGGAGAAAAAGCTAGATGGGAACTACTCAAGGATGCTGTGTTGTTTTGAACAAATCTTAGAAGCAGCACCGTACAAAACAGCAGTTATATGGCCACTTACCTCCCATCACAAACCGTCCAAGTAAGACTGTGACATCGTATAAGCGAATTAATTAATAGGATAAAATTTTCATGTTTAAAAATAAAAACAAATAGAATGTATCAACATGTATAAAAGAAAGATTCTGTCTGTCTGTCTGTATGTTGGCTTGTAAAACAATCAAGTGCACAACCTTTTATAAAGAAAAATTGATGGAGACCAGCAAAGACTGAGGTTCAATAAAATCCACACTCTATCTTTGTCCTAGAGAGGGTTAAAAAAAATTTTACCCCTCATTTTCCATAAGAAAAGTTAAATGAAAATAAAATAACAGTATAAATCAATGATATATTAAATTGATTTTAAAAATAGTTAAAAAATAAATGAATCATTAACTAATAAATGGGCTATTTTACTCCACCTTGCCCTGAGTTATTTTTATATGTTATATTCATTTTTTCAATAATAATACTAATTTTATACCCCTCTGTCAATTACCCCTCCCCCTGCTTAATTGTAAATCTGACCCTGGTAATAAGGCAAAGACATGGATATTGAAGAATATAAACAAATATCTATGACAAAGTAATAGAACATACATATGGTTTGATTTGATTTTTAGTTTTATGGCATATCAACCCTTTTCAGGTGATTTAATGCCAATAAAAGTCAATTTGATAAAAGTTTCTGTTTCAAGTTCTTAATATCTTCAAATTGTTATAAATAATTTTCATTAACTTCATTCGGTTTGTTTAATGGCATAATAATCTCGTGGGTTATTTAATGCCAAAAACTGTTAGAGTGTGAAATAAATGTTGGTTTCCTCTACAGGTGTAATTTTTGTAGATGTATTTTGTGGACGTATTTTATATCTGATTTATAATTTTTTGTATATTTTTATTTCTCTTAAGAAGGATAAAATGTGTTGAGATATTTCTTACTGATTGGAGCAAAAACTCCACACTCCACGAGGAAATGTTTGATAGTGTAGGGTGTATGGCATGTGTTGGTGATCCTCCTGCTTGAGCATAAAAGAGTGTGTAAGTCTTGTATGGCCAATGTGCAGCCGAGCCAATATTACGTCTTCCTATTGGGATTTGCTATATCCCAGCTTCCATTCTCCTACTGTTGGCTTAATTGATAATATTTGATATAATGAATATGTAAATACCTTGGTACCCCCTCACTATAATCTGATTGGACAGGGTCATGTATAAATAGTCGACACTGTTTGTACAGGCACCTATACCTATACCGAGAACCTACACTTACTCGATAGACTACACCCGACTCTGCTCGGCAGATGTATTGCTATTCGACGCCCAACGACTACTGCGATAATATACCAAATACCGACTTCAGAATTTATCCCTTAACCTGGATATATCATATTTGTTTAGTGTACTACTATTTCAACGTTGTTGCCATTTTTGCCTGATAAAATCATTTTATTTGTTTCTTTAGATGTTTGGGTAATTTATGAGGAAGTGCGTCCCGGTCTCCTGCCTCAGAAATTGCTACCCCGGTGACTATTAAAATAACGTCCCCAGCTATTTCGGCGTTACTTGAAAGAAAACAACCAACTCAGGGCGTTAAATATATTTAGAGGGGGGGGGGCTTCTCTTTTTTGGTGTAATTCTTATTTATTTATCGTAATTTGTCGTAATTCTTGTTCATTTATAGAAATTTGTTGTAATTCTTGTTCATTTATAGAAATTTGTCGTAATTCTTGTTTAGATATGAAGATGGATATATAGTTTGGAATAGACTAAGATAGATAAACAAAATAATATAGATAGATAGATTTTTGTCGTAATTCTTGTTTATTTAAACTAAAAACAATACATTAAACAAACATGAATAAAATCAAATCTGAGACGACATAGCTGGGGACGTTATTTTAATAGTCACCGGGTAGCAATTTCTGAAGCAGGAGACCGGGACGCACTTCCTCATAAATTACCGATGTTTGTTTAGATTTAGATCTTTAGATTTATGACATTCATAAAAGAAGAAGATAATGAAAGTAGTCCTTTATCTTAAATAAACACCTAAGGAGAAATTGTTTATAAGCAGTCACTTAAGTGACAACAATTGAGTACACATAATAAACCCTTCAAATATCAATGAGTATTTTAGATTACGGTACTTCAGTCTATTACAAAATCTATACAAAAAATGGTTTAGTTTTTTCTCAAAACATTTATTGAATTTCTGTAATTTATATTATCAGTCAGTCAATCATGGTTTTGTTTTGTGAACGAAGATTAGGGTCATGGTCGACGTTGACCGCAGACATGTTTGTGGCTGATAAGGCCTATGTGGGACAGGCAGATACAGTCGCAGGAGCTGTAGTTATAGGTCTGGTCAGGGTTTGATGGCATTGTGTTGCGGTTCTTCCTCCTATGCTCTTGAGGGTGGCCCTGCAGGTGTTTTCAAAGAAAGAGACAGCATGGTTAGTTGTGAGAAGCCAGGCATCATGGTCCTCACCTAGAGTGGACCATTGGCAATGGTTGATATGACGGGCACCAAGAGATTCTTTCAAGCAGTCCTTGTATTGTTTCTTTGATGTCCCTCTGTCATGATAGACAGTAGAGAGTTAGCCATACAGTTGGGCAAGTGATGATTTCTCATTTTGGAGATATGTTCTCCCCCAGCATAGCTGGGACTTTAGTAACATGGCCTCGATGTTGATGATCTTTGCTCATTCAAGGACTTCAATATTGATCCCCACCATTGCTGAAATTTCTTTCTGTAGTGAGATAGCCAATGGCGTATTATCTCGTTTACATATGTGTATTACAGCAGGAGATATATAGAGACAGTTTAAAGGATACAGGAGAACCAGCTACGAGAAGCTAAGAGAGAGGGCTACGATAAGCTCAGAGAATTACTACTATTGCTACAACAAGGAATACGAAACAACACATCACAACACTTTCTTTGTTTCTCTCTCTCTCTCTCTCTCTCTCTCTCTCTCTCTCTTTTATTTTCTTTGTGTCTTAATTGTTCTTTTATTTCTCTCATTTATTCTTGTTTTTCTTTCTCTTTCTTTCTTTTTTTCTTTCTCTTTCTTTCTTTCTTTCTTTCTTTTCTTTCTCTTTCTTGTTTTTTCTCTTCTTTCTTTCTTCCAGAATCTATATCTTAATCATCTGATTTTTTATATTAACTTAAGTGAACATCACATCACTGGTCATCTATTTGATTGATTGAGTGATTGATTTTAAAGGCATGTCAACCTGTCAAGGGTTATTTCATACCTGCAGGTGAATTGCATTCATTATACGTTTATATTTACATTTATTGTGTAGATATTTCTTAAGCTTTTATTTCACAACCCGGCCCATTTCACCCGCCGCGGATCGAAAAATGACATCAGAGCAGCGACCTACTGGTTTCTCTGCCACATCTAAACTAAACTAAAACTTATTCTTACTGTGCCCAATCGCGCCTTTCAAAAGGGTCAATTATAAAGGTTATTACCCGTCCATAACTGTCCGGTAATTTTCCATTGGACCCCGTTATTCTAAATCTAACGGACCCTAATTAAAAAATATTCTAACTACAGGTACACTCATAATTTATAATCTGCTCATAATACGTCGGGTATATACACGGTAGAGAGAGAGAGAGAGAGAGAGAGAGGAGAGAGAGAGAGAGAGAGAGACATACAGACAGACAGACAGACAGATAAATTAGATAGGGTAGATGATGGCTGATAGATGATGGTTCTAACTTGTTAACTTCTGCTTACTGGTTCTACCTCGACCGCCATCTTCTTCAGTCGATCTAGTGGGTTTCTTGTTAAGGGTTGGTTTTCTTTGTTGATTTCTTGGGCTGGTTTCTTCTTGTTTTAATTACTTACCAAACAAGACTTGGTTGTTTTCTTGATAAAACTTTATTTCTCAGAGCGACAATAGTGTCCACGTTCCTTGAAAGTTGGGTTGCATCTGAAACTAATTCCCGCGTGTCTGTTAACTTTTCTTCTTACTGGTTCTACCTCGACCGCCATCTTCTTCAGTCGATCTAGTGGGTTTCTTGTTAAGGGTTGGTTTTCTTTGTTGATTTCTTGGGCTGGTTTCTTCTTGTTTTAATTACTTACCAAACAAGATTTGGTTGTTTTCTTGATAAAACTTTATTTCTCAGAGCGACAATAGTGTCCACGTTCCTTGAAAGTTGGGTTGCATCTGAAACTAATTCCCGCGTGTCTGTTAACTTTTCTTCTTACAAGTTCTAACTCAGCCGCCATCTTTAGTCGATCTAGTGGGCTTCTTGTTAAGGGTTGGTTTTTTTTGTTGATTTCTTCTGCTGGTTTCTTCTGGTTTTAATTACTTAACAAACAAGATTTGGTTGTTTTCTTGATAAAGCTTTTATTTCGCAAACCCAGCCCATATTCATCCGCCGCAGACCGAGACCAACCCCGAGGGCTGACAACAATGTCCATGCTCCTTGAGGGTTTGTTTGCATCTGAACTAAACTAATCCTCACGTGTCTAATCCACCTACTGGAAGGTCAGTTGGGATAATCGTCATGTCACTCATAACCCCAACGGCTATGAAAAATTCCCCACCTCCGATTTTAAATCTAATGAACTTTATTTAAATATTCTAACTACAGGTACATACATAAATCATAAGCTGTTTATGAAATGACGTAATGATTTGCCCCCCCCTCTTCTACCCAGGTGATGCCGGGTAGCCACTTCTAGTACACTATAAACATTTCTTTGTAAACAATCTAATAAAACAGAAAAATTCCTCTTTTTATATTACACATTTTTTATCATTATTTGTTTATAGATTATTTATTATAAATATTTAACAACACCTCGGTACAGGTAGGATGTGACACAAGGTCAATTTCTTGTGGAGTTTAACAGGTTTGAATTCAGAATTTTCCTTCTAGACTAGTTTCCAAACCCAGGTTAAAGAGCCCATCTGCCCAACTATTTACCCATAGCTGAAAGGTTTGGTTTGGTTTGTTTTGTTTTACGGCATATCAACCTCAGTGGGTCATTTAATGCCGACAAAGTTTTGAAATAAATTCATTCTTAATGGATAATACAATTTTGTTTATCAACTCATGTTTTTCTATTTAACCCATAGATGGGACTCTAACAGGTACTACCACTCCGGGTCAGAGTGGACCAGGGAGCAATGGTGATGAAGGGGTGCTCCACATTCCCCAAACCTCCAAAACTGGAACCTCACCATCAGATAGAGTTTAACGTCATTTCCAGGACATGTAGACCCTCAGTCACCGTCTTCTAGCACCCATATGATAAAAAGGGGTTGGGGCTAGCTATAAGGGCAATAGGGTTAGGAAAATCATATAGGTGCTAGGGCTTGACGTGACTAGCCGATTGATTGGAGGAGGCCTCTCCGACCGCCCGTCTAGCCCAAGATAGGGCCAAAGTGGAGTATTGCAAATTATGGACTGCTCATCCACCTGGCTTCTATCCTTAAGCATCACGGGTCGCTACCCACGGCCAACAGGTGGCCTCATTTGGTGTAGTCGGTGCATTCTAACGCCCCAGCCGACAGGGTGGATAGCTGAAAGGAGAATAGTTGAATAATACCTTTCCCAAGGGTATTAGAACTATGAGTAAGTGTCTTTGTGTGTAAATTCCCTGTATTCTTATTATATCAGGTTACTACAGTTACCTAACCTGTTACTGAGTAGGCTCATCTCTGCTTAACTTGAGTGATCTCGGTGGTTTAAGAGTGACTTGAACCTGCCATTCTATATATAAATTAGATATTTTCTTCTCAGGTTTGAGGTAATACATATGTGTGTTGACATCCTTCAGTCTACGAAAGACGACGAAGTAGTGTCCAAATTCTTGTTGGAACTACGTAGCCTGGGCAGGTTCATATGGAGGATGAGCTGTTGCCGAAGCAGCAAATCCATCCTCTCCACACTGCCATTGTGATCCAAAGGAAAGGTAAGGAACCAATGCAGTTTGGCAGTGGTAGTGTCGCAGGAGTTGCTGGATAGCACTGGATTTTAGCATCATACCAACTTACATACATGTATCACACTAACTTACCTATTTCTGATTCATTATTTTTACAAAAAAATGAATATGAGCAGAACATGGAGATTTATTTAACATTCTATATGGGTACCAGCATTCACCTCCAGCCTCTCAAGCCACTCGAGAATCGCATCAACTAATCTTCCCAGGAAATCTTGTGGAATGACAGAAACAAATTCTCGTATTCGTCCTTCAAGTTCTTCCAAAATCCTTGGTTTCGTAGAGTAGACTTGCTCCTTCAACCAACTCTGTAATAGAAGTGACAGTGACTTACCGGTAGCCAAACGCATTTGCTGTCTCGCGTGTCAATCTACTCTCCGAGAGCCGTTCGCAAAACTGCCATTTTAATGCTACAGACTTATTTGCATAAGATAGCAGCGAGACATTTTAAAAATAGGCGAGTGGACGTGGGGCAGCAGTTCGCATGCGTGACGTCGAAGGACTTGAAACCCGGTGGTAGTCGTTACTTCTTGTGTGTTAGTGGGAATTTACGAGATTGTCGTAGCAGCTTCATTTTTTTCTTTCTCGGTAAACCGTACTGTTAGAAACTCCAATGAAAAAAGTCGCAGGGTATTAAATAAGGGCTTCGGACCGGCCCCTCATGCAGGCCACATCTACCCATCCATCTCCAAGGAAAAAAGGGATTCAGCCATATACGAACAACAACAATAGCAAAATGTGGAAGTGCACCACCAACAATAACACAGATTTAATTGCCATATATTAAGGAACATATATCAAAGAATTGAGAAAAATGCCACTGCATATGAAAATTATATCTTATAAAAAAGAAGGTCTGCAAAATGGATTATTTTTTTAATATTTAAAATTTATTATTATTATTTTACATTAGCGTCACGTGTTTCAGTAGGAGGATCAACCACGTTGCGGAACATGCCAAGCCCCCTACACTGTCAAACATTTTCTCATGTGAGTGTAATTTTTACTCCAATCAGAAATAAATATTTTTACTCCAATCAGAAATAAATATTTTAACTGGTTTACAAAGAAATTGAGGCAAGCACAAAAATAGCTGTTTTAACCTAATTTGGGGATGCTGAATTCAGATTTGAAATCCGTTTTTACTCATCACCTCTAGTTTTTTTTATATATGCATACTGTACATTTTGTACACATTCTGTACATAAAGGCGTATATGCATTCAGGGTTAATTTATAATATTGTGTGACTTAAGTCTTTTTTTAAGTTATTATGCAATAAATGTAAGTGATAGCATTACATTATATATATAGCTATATATCAAGACTGATTTTGACGGTTAAGCGTAGCCAACACGTCTTAATCAACAGCCAATAGTGCACTGGCAGTCAGCGCAGGAGGTTGTCGTCCCTCGCAACGCAGGAGGAAGGTGTCCCTCGACAATTGTGTTACACAAACTTTTGGGTATATATTTGTATTACAATTTCCAACGACGCATATTTTATTGTTTCCAACGACGCATATTATATGGTGGGAGACTTCTGCTGGACGATCTTGCGTGACATCCCGGGGGCAAAATACAGCAGATCATCTAAGAAAACACACTTTTAACTGTCTGCGGTACTATGAATTGTGTACATTGTGTTATCCAAGTATATTTATTCCGTCAATGTTCTTTATCTATCCTGTTTTATCTGTAATAAGCTGTAACTGTTGAAATAAGCACGTATATACTCTGTATATACTAAAATGAGACTATTTAAAAGACAGAAAACTAGAGGTGATAGAGCAAAACTGTTTATAAATTTGAATTTAGCACACCCAAATTAGTAAAAAACACCTATTCACATTCTTGCCTCAGACAAAAAAAAAATCTTTTTGTAAACCAGTGTAATATGAAGGATCTGTTTGAGAATTCTAACATGGATGACATTTTATTCTTCTTGAGAGAAATAAAAATATACAGAAAATTATGAATCAGGACATCCACCAAAATGCACGTGTAAAGGAAACTTGACAACCAACTTTTATCTCACTCTATAACATTTTTTTTTTAATTAAGGGTTACAATACCATTAAACAAACCGAACCAAACCAAATGAATGAACAATATTTATCCCAATTTGAATATATCAAGAACTTGAAACATAGAAACTTTTACCAAAATGACTTATTTCGGCATTAAAAGGGTTGATATGTCGTTAACCAAATAATCGAACTAATCATTTACGTTCAAATTTAAATCTTTTGTGTTGTAGTTTCTAAGAGATTTTTGCACGCGATCCTTTTAAATATCTTATTATAATGGAGATTGTGGGTTTGTATGTCTGTAACCGAAACTATATTACTATTCAAGTCACAATTCCCTTTGTTATTTACATCACATTCTCCATGATTTCATTTTTATTTAAACATCAATTATTAATAAAATTGTTTTACATCATTAATACCGTTGACCATATCTACATACTGTATTTACCGCGTACCCCACTTGTACGGGTCAGGCACAAAGTCCCTATTAACGTGGGACCACCCACAAGCCGAAGCTCATGGAGTGGCAGGTGAAAAATTGCGTCGATCCCGTCGGCATTCCCCCCTCAAGGGGGCGCCTCAGGCACTGGGCAATAAACCCAGCCCTGCCCCTTTAAATCAAGGGATCGACGCCGTTAATTATATCAATGGTCCAGAGGCCGAAGCCACTGTAGACCATATCTACATACTAATAACATGCAATTGTATTTATATATACAACAAAATAGCGGTTTACAGTGTGAATTGGAAAGCTAATTTGCATATTGATATTAAAAATTTGATTTTAATAAATATATGCTTAGTATTATTGATTTCTAATTGTTTGGTTTTATATTAATGAATATGAGCAAAAATCTCGGGGATAAATCTTAAAAGAAATCCATTAACAAGAAGAAATAACTGTTTTATTACTTCACTTCCCATTTTAACTAAATAGTTAAATTAGGAAAATTTACCAATGAAAGACAGGAGTAAGGGAAAATGATGGAAGAGTTAGTTCCAAAGTTGTTCTATTTTTCAATCATACCCCCTCTGTTCCAAATCTTCTAATCTGCATTCTTATTCAGTTTCATTAGCCTTTCAAATTTAACATGATATTTTATTATATTAAAACTTAAATACTTGCACCCGGAGTGTGCATATATTTGCTAGTGAAAATAATTTAAACAGATTTATTTGACCCATATATGGAAGCTTTACGGATATTACCACTCAGAGTGGATCTCAGAGTAATATCAATGAATGGGGTTCTCTACACTCTCCAGATCTTTAGAACAGTTAAAATTGATGAGGATTCCCAAATTGGTGTTATAGACAAACGTATGGTTGCAAAAGAAAACGGACGAGAAGATTGAATTTAATTTCGTTTATTTTAAATAAACAAAAATTGGTAGATTTAGAAAAGATGTAGTATTTCTTCTTTCACTCGGTATGATATCAAGAGGCGAGTGGGTGTAAGTCTGTTCTTGGCCGGGTAACTTGGTTGTGTGTGACGTGTCGGTGTGGTTGGTAGGCTGACAACGGTCTTTGATCTTTCCGAAATGTGACGCGTAAAGTTCTACTGTGTACTAGTCACAAAGTCAACTGCTGTTAGTGACTTTTTGGTTGACTATTTTATAGGAATGTCTGAGAAGCTTGGTGGTGGTGGGGGTGGGGGGGGGAAGTTTATGATTGATTGAAAAAGAAGGAATTTTTGATTGTCTGTTAATCTATTCTTTCACCTGGAAGCTTGCCCCATGGAGCCTATTGGGTTATAAGATGTTTTTTGTTTTAAGGTGGCTTTTGTTATTCTTGGTGCGTGTTCCTAGGGTTTGTTTTAAACTCCATCTTATTTGGTGGTCGCGCTGAAAAGGAAGGAATTCAAGGAACGAAAAAAGGAAGAGACAAAGACAAAAGGTGGTTTTATGATTTAGGCTTTATTCACCGGTCATAGCCACCACGTGACAAGGAAATATCTCCCTGGCCAGTTGTAGTGATTAGACACAGTTAAGACCAAAACTCGAATGGTTGAGAGACTCTCTTGGGGGGTCGGAACTGTGTCCTTTTTCCGGCACGTGCTCGGAAGGTTCTTCCGGTGAAGGCTCACGGGATTTTGTTATTTTTTTTTAAATTTAAATTTTATTCTAAATTTATTTTAATCCCCACAAACCTAATGCGCAAAGACATGTTTTATTTATTGTGTTTGAAGCTACTATCGAGTCAACAGCCGATTGATGTTATATTTCTTCAACCAAATATATTTTTGTTGGATTCTGTTGCGGAGTGTTTTAATTTGTTTTGTTGGTGAGTGTGTGTATTGAGTGAGTGAATTTGTAAATAAGGTGATATATTTATTTTTGTTGTATAACATCGAACTTAAATGGGCAACTACAATTCGTAATCCACAGCATGCTATATTTTTTCTCCAATTCTTTAAAAATATTAAATACCTAAACACTCGCGCATGCGCATATCAATCGTGGTAATTTAATTTTATTTCACTTTTTTTTCCACTGTTAAAGTACATCTAAAAGTTTTGTAAAATACTTTATTTTTATTTTCCTTTGTCTAAAGTACTTACCATACGTTTTGTTTAATGATGATTTATTTATCAAATTGTCCTTGTGTAGCTAAAAGGCAAAATATATGGCTAAAAGGCAAAATATAAACAGGAAGGGATAAACTGGATAATTGTGAGACATTTTCTGGGATGAGAAGAATGGAGACTTTTGGGATTTCAGACATGAGTAAAAATGTAGATAACAAAATCCTATTAAAACTATTATCAAATAGAGTTGCTTTAAATCTTAATATGAGTGTAAGAAGCCGAAATAAATAGAATTAAAGTATTAAAAAACAAGAAAGAAAAAAGTAGAGAATAAAACTTTCTTATTTATAATGAGATGATTTGTTAACAAAAGTGATAAGATGGTTTTGTAAGATCGGCACACAAGACAGAAAAAAGTTTTTATTTCTTTTATTAATTTAACATTCTTTTTTTCTTAACTTAAATAAAATAAAACAAATCAAAAAGTATATCAAATAGCTGCTGCTGATGAGTTGACTGTTATTAATACAATGCTAGTTTTGCGTGTATCATAAATATGATTTTCCAACACATGAAAAAAAAAAAAAAAAGAAATAATAATGATGATAAATACTGAAGTAGCATTTAAATCTAAAAAAATAGAATAGTTGAATTATTCTTTTAAAACGTCAGTCGATTCTGTAAGTAAATCTCAATTTAAAACATTGTATGCTTATCAAGTAAAAACTTCAACACTTCGAGCTATTTCGTTGATCTTTCTTTTCTTTCTTCTATTTTCGTCTTACTTTTCTTCATTCCCTTAATCTTTTAGCCTTTTTTTCTTTCTTTCTTTTTTCGCCTCTTTTAGTCTTTCTTTCCCTTCGTCTCTTTTAGTCTTTCTTTCTTTCTTTCGCCTCTTTTAGTCTTTCTTTCTTTCCCTTCGTCTCTTTTAGTCTTTCTTTCTTTCCCTTCGTCTCTTTTAGTCTTTCTTTCTTTCTTTTCGCATCTTTTAGTCTTTCTTTCTTTTCGCCTCTTTTAGTCTTTCTTTCTTTTCGCCTCTTTTAGTCTTTCTTTCTTTCCCTTCGTCTCTTTTAGTCTTTCTTTCTTTCCCTTCGTCTCTTTTAGTCTTTCTTTCTTTCTTTTCTCTTTTAGTCTTTCTTTTTCGCTCTTTTAGTCTTTCTTTCTTTCCCTTGTCTCTTTTAGTCTTTCTTTCTTTCTTTTCGCCTCTTTTAGTCTTTTCTTTTCTTTCCCTTCGTCTCTTTTAGTCTTTCTTTTCTTTCTTTTCGCCTCTTTTAGTCTTTCTTTCTTTCGCCTCTTTTCGTCTCTTTTAGTCTTTCTTTCTTTTCCTCTTTTCTTTCTTTCTTTCCCTTCGTCTCTTTTAGTCTTTCTTTTCTTTCTTTTTCTCTTTTAGTCTTTCTTTCTTTCCCTCTTTTAGTCTTCTTTCTTTCTTTCGCCTCTTTTCTTTCGCCTCTTTTAGTCTTTCTTTCTTCGTCTCTTTAGTCTTTCTTTCTTTCTTTTCGCCTCTTTTAGTCTTTCTTCTTTTCGTCTCTTTAGTCTTTCTTTCTTTCTTTTCGCCTCTTTTAGTCTTTCTTTCTTTTCGCCTCTTTTAGTCTTTCTTTCTTTCCCCTTCGTCTCTTTTAGTCTTTCTTTCTTTTCTTTTCGCCTCTTTTAGTCTTTCTTCTTTCTTTCGTCTCTTTTAGTCTTTCTTTCTTTCTTTTCGCCTCTTTTAGTCTTTCTTTCTTTCCTTCGCCTCTTTTAGTCTTTCTTTCTTTCCCTTCGCTCTTTTAGTCTTTCTTTCTTTCCCTTCGTCTCTTTAGTCTTTCTTTCTTTCTTTTCGCCTCTTTTAGTCTTTCTTTCTTTCCTTCGCCTCTTTTAGTCTTTCTTTCTTTCCCTTCGTCTCTTTTAGTCTTTCTTTCTTTCCCTTCGTCTCTTTTAGTCTTTCTTTCTTCCCTTCGTCTCTTCTTTTAGTCTTTCTTTCTTTCCCTTCGTCTCTTTAGTCTTTCTTTCTTTCACTTTCGTCTCTTTTAGTCTTTCTTTCTTTCCTTCGTCTCTTTTAGTCTTTCTTTCTTTCCCTTGTCTTCTTTAGTCTTCTTTCTTTCCCTTCGTTCTCTTTTAGTCTTTCTTTCTTTCTTTTCGTCCTTTCTTTTAGTCTTTCTTTCTTCCCTTCGTCTCTTTTAGTCTTTCTTCTTTTTTCTTTTTGTCTTCTTTCTTTCCCTCGCCTCTTTTAGTCTTTCTTTCTTTCCCTTCGTCTCTTTTAGTCTTTCTTTCTTTCCCTTCGTCTCTTTTAGTCTTTCTTTCTTTCCCTTCGCTCTTTTAGTCTTTCTTTCTTTCTTCCTCTTTAGTCTCTTCTTCTTCTTTCCTTCGTCTCTTTAGTCTTTCTTTCTTTCTTTTCGCCTCTTTTTCTTTCTTTCTTTGTCCTTTAGTCTTTCTTTCTTTCCCTTCGTCTCTTTTAGTCTTTCTTTCTTTCCCTTCGTCTCTTTTAGTCTTTCTTCTTTCCCTTTCTCTTTTAGTCTTTCTTTCTTTCCCTTCGTCTTTTTTAGTCTTTCTTTCTTTCTTTTCGCCTCTTTTAGTCTTTTCTTTATTTCCCTTCGTCTCTTTTAGTCTTTCTTTATTTCCCTTCATCTCTTTTAGTCTTTCTTTCTTTCCCTTCGTCTCTTTTAGTCTTTCTTTCTTTCCGTTCGTCTCTTTTAGTCTTTCTTTCTTTCCGTTCGTCTCTTTTAGTCTTTCTTTCTTTCCCTTCGCCTCTTTTAGTCTTTCTTTCTTTCCCTTCGTCTCTTTTAGACTTTCTTTCTTTCCCTTCGTCTCTTTTAGTCTTTCTTTCTTTCCCTTAATCTCTTTTAGCCTTTCTTTCTTTCCCTTCTTTTTCAGTATTTTTTCTTTTCCTTCGTCTTTTTTTAATAAAATCTTTTTCTTTCTTTCTCTTCGTCTCTTATCCTTTCTTTCTTTCTTTCCCTTCGTTTCTTATTTCTCTCTTTCTTACTTTTTTTCCTTTCGTCTCTTTTAGTCTTGTTTTCATCTCTTTTTGTCTTTTTCTTTCTTTCCCTTCCCCTTTTTCAGACTTTATTTATATTTCTTCGTCTTTCTTAGTCTCTTTCTTTCTTTTCCCCCTTCGTCTCTTCTAGCCTTTCTTTCTTCTTTCCCTTTCTATCTTTCAGTCTTTCTTTTCCTTATTATTTCTTTCCCCTTGTCTCTTTATTTTCGTCTCTTAGCCTTTTTTTCTTTCTTTTCCTTCTGATCTTTCAGTATTTCCTTCTTTTTCTTTGTCTTTTTATAATCTTTTTCTTTCTTTCGCTTTATCTCTTTTAGCCTTTCTTTATTTCCCTTCTTTTCTTGTCTTTTTTCTTTCTTAATTTTCCCTCTTTTAGTCTTTTTTGTTTTGTTTTCATCTCTTTTTGTCTTTTTCTTTCTTTCCCTTCCTCTTTTTCAGTCTTCATTTCTTTTCCTTCGTCTTTCTTAGTCTCTTTCTTTCTTTGCCTTCCTCTCTTTGAAATCTTTCTTTTTTTTTTTCTTTCTTTTCATTCATCTTTCTTCTTTCTTTTCTTTTCTTCTTTCTTTCTTATCTTTCTTTCTCTTTCTTTTCTTTTCTTTCTTTTTTTCTTTCTTTTTCATCTTTCTTTCTTTCTTTTCTTTTCTTTCTTTCTTTTTTCTTTCATTCATTCTTTTCTTTCTTTTCTTTCTCTTTCTTTTCATTCATCTTTTCTTTCTTTCTTTCTTTCTTTTCTTTTCATTCTCTTTCTTTTTTTTTTCTTTCTTTTCTTTCTTTCTTTTTTTTTCATCTTTCTTTTTTCTTTTTCTTTTCTTTTTTTTTTTTTCTTTTCTTTTTTTTTTCTTTTCGTTCATCTTTTCTTTTCTTTTTTCTTTTTCGTTCATCTTTCTTTTTTCTTTCTTTCTTTCGTTCATCTTTCTTTTTCTTTTTTTCTTTTTTTCTTTCTTTTTCTTTCTTTCTTTTTCGTTCTCTTTTTTCTTTTCGTTTTTTCTTTTTTTTTCTTTTTTTCGTTCATCTTTCTTTTTTTTCTTTTCTTTCTTTTCGTTCATCTTTCTTTCTTTTCATTCATCTTTCTTTTTACTTTCTTTTCATTCATCTTTCTTTTTACTTTCTTTTCATTCATCTTTCTTTTTCTTTCTTTCACTTCGTCTTTTTGTCTCTTTCTTTCTTTCGAAAAGCACTTTCTTTTTTCCTTCCTCCCCATTTATCTATTCATTCTGTATTTTTATTCTTCTTCTTTTCACTTCTTGGTCTTACTTTTACTATAACCCGTTTTTTGTACATTGCTAAAAATGGCATAATTAAACATTTAATGACCCCCAGTGATCACAGATAAACTATGTGAAGTTGACCTCCGAGGTCATGTTGAAACCTGAGGTCAAGCAATCAGTTTCCGGGACATTCCCGTTAATCTGCGATCCTCGGACAGACAGAGTACCATCGCCTATAAATAAGTACTCCCATACCAATTTCTTTAAATAAAAACTTAATTTTCTTCTAAACCAAAAATACCAATATCATATACCCCTTTCTGTCTGGGTATATATTATGAGGATGTGAAATCTCGGGGATAAATCTTAAAAAAATCCATTAACAAGAATAAATAACAGTAATTTTATCCTTTACTTCCTAATTTAACTAAATAGTTAAATTAGGAAAAAAATAGCAATGAAAGACGGAAGTGATGGAAAATGATAGAAGAGTTAGTTTCGAAGTTGTTCTATTATTCGATCATACCTCCTCTGTTTCAAATCATTTTATCTGCATTCTTATTTAGTTTCATCAGTCTTTCAAATTTAAAATATTTCATTACATTATAACTTAAATACTTGCGCCCGGAGGGTGTACATATTTTTGCTAGTTAAAATGATTGAGTTTTATAATTCAACGGAGAGGTTTATAATTTTAACAAAAAGATATTTTTGTCTATACGGTTCCTAACATAAAAAAATTGGGAAATAAAACATCGGGAACTAAAGAGTAATGGAAATAAAGAAAAGTGGTGTCTTTAGATGAAGAAGATAAAGTCGTATAAGAATTGGTAGAAGGCGGATGAAGATGTGAAGAAAGATAAATATAAGAAAAGTATAAAGTGTAAGAGGAAGAAAAGACGAAATAATGGAGGACAAGGCAGCACCCGCTTTGTATATATATATATATATATATATATATATATATATATATATATATATTATATATATATATGAAAAAAAGAAAAGAAAAAAAAAAGCGGAAAATGAATAAAACTAAAGTTAAGCATACCACTACAGGTAGCAATAGCGAAACGGAGATCACTCAGTGGAAGTGGATTATCCATGACTATTGATAGATACAGATCCTCTGTCGACATCAATGGACCTATCCTCTTTCAAGAAAGACCGGCTAAACTAAGGGAGGTAATCGTCACTGACTTTTGTAAATCGCTTTTCATTTTCGATAACACAACTTCCCCATCCACGAAAAATAAATAAATAAATAAATAGAAGAAAAAATAAAATAAAATAAAAAGAAATTACTACGCTGTGCGGACAGATTTCTCTTGCATACACTGACCAAAAATTCTTTGCGAGCGGGAGCCCTAGGAAGCCAAGGTAAGACGGACCGGTGTTTGAAAGAACAGCCAGCTGCGACAATAGGGACACATCGGAAAACGATCGGTGTTTGATCCCCTCTCATTGGCTGGCTGTGTTCATAGCCGTAGGCAAGTGAGGCTCAGACAGAGTAAGGGCGAGAAAGGCAAAGCGGCGATCAATATATATATATATATATATATATATATATATATATTATATACCATGGTGGTATATGCTAAAATCTTTGTTTTGTATGGAAGTCTCAAGTGTTAAATATATTTTGCACAGTCAAACCTTACGACAACAGGAATGTGGTTTAAGAACGCTGTTATTTTTTTATTTTATTTTTAAGACTCTCTGCTCGTTTAGTTGTATGAAGGTTAGTGTTAATAGATTCCTTCATTTGATCTTTTTCTCTTTCTTTCTTTCTATAAATCCTTCTTTTTAGCATTGAGCTGACTTTGAATAAAAAAAACAAGTAAAAATAGATACGTCAGATCGTAAGAGACTAAAACTGATCATTTAGTAAAGATTAAAATCATTATTTGCTATTTCTAAAAATCTGTGATCTCTAAGAAAATAAAAACAAAAGCAAATTCTTATTAATTTTTGACAACTGACCGATTAATTTAGTCTCCCGAAATAATGTATATATGGGTTAGCTCAGTCGGTAGAGCGTTCGGCTAGAAACCACGAGGTTCCTAGTTCGATACCGGTCCTCGCCAACTCAGCGTATGAGTAGCACAAGGATCTGTGCGGTAAAGTAAGGAGCTGATGGTAGGTGTGGCGCTCCACCTCAGATGCTAAAAACAATCTCCTTGGTCTAGCGCTATTGAAAAGGGGATAGACTCCCTCGCTGATTGGCTAATACCGACATTAGGCCGCCCCGACGACTTTACTTTACTTTACTTTACTTTATATATATATATATATATATTATGGACTCTCTCGTCGATTTTCGACGCATGAGGGTTCACACACACAATGAACACCCACTCAGTGATTTTGTTTATAGTGGTGAAGGCTTGTGTTGGACCATCCACACTTTTTGACACAGTCGATAGGAAAGAATTGGTGCATCAAGAGTTGCCACAAACCCAATCAACAACCGACCTCAG
>CM042137.1:44096856-44194356 GCA_023376005.1 Doryteuthis pealeii | reverse complement strand
CATTTTTCTATGTAGTTACATTTTTTCAATTCTTTAATGTACGTTCCTTGATATGTGGCAATTAAACATGTGTTGTTCTTTTTCTTCCACATGTTGATGTTGTTGTTCGTGAATGGCTGAATCACCATTATCCTGGGAGATGTATGAGTAGAGGTGGTTCGCAAGAGTGGCTGACCAGAAACTCTGATCCTGCTATGCTTAACCTAACTACCTTATCCACTAGGCCATGTGTCCAACTGAAGAAGGCCGGAGGGCATATCGGTCGAAACGTTGTACAAATAACAATGAAGATGGGGACAATAGTCCGAATAACACAGATAATACTAATCATCAAGCCTCATCTCAAACATTCAGAATAATAATAATAATAATAATATCTTTTCAGCTAGAATATTAAGTCTGAGACCTGTCAGCTGTTCCTTATAAACATTCATCTTAATTCCACAGAATATTTATAATCTTTCCACAGATTATCTAACATTGCCTTAAAGGAGTTTAGAGATGGGGCATTCACTATTGGTAGTTTATTCCATGTATTCACTACTGTTACTAAAATGATTTTGTCTTGCATTTGCTTTACAAAACTTTTTAAACAGTTTTAATTTATGACCTCTGGTATTGATATTTTGAGAAATGTTTAGTAAATCAAAGTTCGTTGAATAAAATCCATGTGTATATTTGAAGATTTCAATCATATCCCCTCTTGTACGTCGATGATAAGGGGAATATAACTTTTCTAATTTGATATGATATTTTATTACATTAAAACTTAAATACTTGCACCGGAGGGTGCATATATTTGCTCGTATATATATATATATATATATATATGTAAACTACTAAGAGTAGAGGGATCATATGTAAAATGGGGAGGTAATATTTTATTATGAATTAAAATAATAAAATAAATGGGATACGAAGGCCTTTTCGACCGGTACTTTTTCAAGTATTTACACCGGTTGACAGTAAAAGTCAAAATGTAAGAAATTTGCTAGAAATATGGGTAAACCAGAGAGTAGGGGGGGGACAAAAAAAAAAAAAAAAAAATTGGGGAAAGAAGGGTATGTATATGTGCCCTAGGTTAAACCAGGGTTATGTTGTGTTAAATTATGCCTCCCAACAGATAAATGGAGTGTCTCGGTGTTTGTCTGCACAGAGTAGGTCTAAGAAAGGAAATACTAACGGCCTCAAGGACTGCTAGATGTTGCTTAGACCTAGCTCTGTGCAGAATAGAGAAGCACTCATTTGTGTAATCGTTTATAGAAAGGTGCTCAGCGATCGCCGAGTCAAATGTTTGGGATAACCCGGATGTATTATTAGCGACGGCATTGCGGAGTACTCGGGGACGTGCTGCTTCATTCTAATTCAAGTCTTTGAGATGTACGCCCAATGTATACCAAATTACATTGGCATTTAAACTTTAAATTACGTTACGTTAAATTACGTTAAGTTTAAATGCCAATGTAATTTGGTATACATTGGGCGTACATCTCAAAGACTTGAAATTAGAATGAAGCAGCACGTCCCCGAGTACTCCGCAATGCCGTCGCTAATAATACATCCGGGTTATCCCAACATTGACTCGGCGATCGCTGAGCACCTTTCTATAAATGTTTGTTGTCCGATTACACAAATGAGTGCTTCTCTATTCTGCACAGAGCTAGGTCTAAGCAACATCTAGCAGTCCTTGAGGCTGTTAGTATTTCCTTTCTTAGACCTACTCTGTGCAGACAAACACCGAGACACTCCATTTATCTGTTGGGAGGCATAATTTAAACAACATAACCCTGGTTTACCTAGGCACATATACATACCCTTCTTTCCCAAATTTTTTTTGTCCCCCCCCTACTCTCTGGTTTACCCATATTTCTTAGCAAATTTCTTTACATTTTGACTTTTAACTGTCAACCGGTGTAAATACTTGGTACCGTCGAAAAGCCTTCGTATCCCCATTTATTTTATTATTTTAATTCATAATAAAATATTACCTCCCATTTTACATATGATCCCTCTACTCTTAGTAGTTTACAAATTGCATGTACCAAACATCTATTTATATATATATATATATATATATATATATATATATATATATACTCATCCCGTTTTGAATAAGAGAATTCGTCTAGTGTCAAACTTGTTTAATATGTCTTCTTTTTTTAAAAAACTGTTACAATAAGATATACATAATCCGATGACCGAGAAAAATGCGGCGGAAGTGCTCACATTCGAAACTATTGCATAACTTTTTTCTTTTTTGCAACAGCAAGGTTTTTGTTTTGAATTCATATGACTTGTTTCCGCTCTTAACAACAGGCTCTAAAAACAAGCTCTGATGATGATTTTCATAAAATCGAAATATTGTTCAATATCAGCTATGTTATAAAATGTTTTCACTTTAACAGCATTTTGTGGTGTTTTCATATCTTTTTATTTATTCTCATTATATATATATATATATATATATATATATATATATATATAATGGACTCTCCCGTCGGTTTCGACGTGTGAGGGCCTGTTTTCGCCAGTTCTTATGTCTGTATCTTATATACCATTTCAAACCAGCCACGGAGTTACATGTTCGCCAACAGATAATGCATGAAAGAGAACTATCAGATAAAATAGCCGGCATGACTGATTTAGCTTTCGCCTTCTTTCTCAATACTTTGAGATGTTGCATATGGTTTTTGTCAAAGTTCTTGATAGTTGTGTAGCATTTCTGCCCTTGATTCATCAAATGTATCAACAGGTATACCTAGAGCAATAATATTGTTTCTTTTCTTTTTAACTTATCTTTGTACGTGAGCTAAGGTCTTCCAGCATTTCTCTTCTCGTCAATAAAGCGATTGTGAGAAAAATTTTACCATTTTTTTTTATAGCTAAACCTTTGAAATATTTATTCGGTGGTGAAGCTCCAGTTCTGGAACTCTGGTGTAAAGGATCACATCATTGCCTTTACTCCCAAGTCTACTCAGATCTGGAGTGGTAATACCTTAATTCCCATATTTATGAGTAAATTTAAAAATTATTTTTATTCGATGAAAAAAAAAAAAACCCCAAAAAACCCCAACCAAAAACAGAAAATGAAAACAAAACTGTTGTGGGGTTTTAAGGGGTCAATTAAGAACAAAACGACGGGTAACAAATGTAGGAAAATGTATTAACAAAAGAGTAGACAATTACAGTACAGAGAAGTGGGAAATACGTCCAACAATAGAGTTATGAGCTGACTCGCATTGGCTTACTCTTCAAGCCATAATTGTCCCTGTTACTTATAGTAACAGTCGGCGCATTCCATTAGTCTATAGGGTATATCAACAAAAACAAACAAAAACAACCCTTAAGGAACAACTACAAAAAAAGTAAACATATTTACCAACCTCTCTACACGAGTTGGGTGTGACACAAGGTCAATTTCTTTAGCGGAATTTAACAGGTTTGAATTCAGGATTTTTCTTCTTCTAGACTGGTTGCCCAAGGTGAAAGAACCCAGTCTGCTCTACTATTTATCCATAGCTGGAAGGGGAATAGTTGGATGCATACCTTTCCCAAATGTATTACAGCAATGTGAAATGCAAACAGCCTCGTCAAGACTCGGAACGCTGAATCTACTTCCTACAACGATAACCATTACACAGCACGCCTCCTGGGTCCAATTGACCAGTTTAAAAATTATTTGCATCGATAGAACCTAATGCACACCCACAAAAAAGGAACAAACAAAAACAAAACAAACCAAAATAAAAAGACACGAACGAAATAACTCTTATGAAACAACTACACAAAACGTAAATATGAACGCTATTCTCTAACCTCTAGGCATAGAATAGTCCTAGATGGGTTGACATGCCGTTAAAATAAACCTATCAATTCAAAACTGAGTCAATTTTCTAGTAAGCACCCAAAATCTTTTACAAATGCTAACAAGAATAACATGAAATAACTAAAAAAAATTAAAATTAAAATCAATATTGAAATTACTATGAAATTCTAATGTCAAGATACAATAAAAGTGCAAAATATCGTATGCTGATTTGTTTACAAGCCAACAATCGGAAGCGGTGACAAGAAAAAGTGACTGGGGTGATTTGGGGTGCTTATTAGAGACTTGATCCAAAGTGTTGACTGCCGAACGTAAAATCTATATATTTCTTGACAAAGTTGAACTTTTTCCGTTTCGAAACTTATCCAAAATGAAAAATCTACACAATGAAACTTACCTGGAAAAATAAGGTACAAAAACATAATCGCGTGCAATCATTAGATTACGCATAAAACGCATTATATTTCATTAAATTTCACGGAAATACCCGAAACCTTTTAGATGTAAGGGTAAGGGTTAGCATAAGGGTTAGGGTATTTCAGGAGTTTCCGTAAAAAGTAAAAAGTCGTCGGGGTGGCCTAAAGTCGGTATCAGCCAGTCAGCGAGGGAGTCTATCCCCTTTTCACTAGCGCTAGACGAAGGAGATTGTTTTTTGCGTCTGAGGTGGAGCGCCACACCTACAATCAGCTCCTTACTTTACCGCACAGATCCCTGTGCTACTCATACGCTGAGTTGGCGATGGCTGGTATCGAACTAGGAACCTTGTGGTTTCTAGCCAAACGCTCAACCGACTGAGCTAACCCGGCCCTTTATTTATACGCAAAATGCGATTGTAATGATATCTCTTGCGCGCTATTCTGCATTTGTACAAAAAAAAATGAGATAAATCAAAGAAATAAAAGCCCAGAAATTCGATACGACTATTTTTTTCTTTTCTCGTGATTATAACACAACGATGGTTTGTGAAGAAATAAAAAAAAAGTTGGGGGTGGGGGGTGGAGAAAAGAATTTCAAGGGAAAACAAATGCACTGAGCATTTATTTCTTTACCATTTCTTTTCTTTCTTTTTTTTTTTTGTTAAGTTGTATAAAAGTATTGGTCTACAGCGATCGGATGTGAAATCTTTTAAGGCTTCAGTCAAACGGGATATCACCCCAAAAAAGACGATGCTTTGTCATCAAAGAACAAGAACATTAAACGGAAAAAGTAAGCTTTTATCACTTTACCAATCCGGACGATCGTGAAATGAAGGGAAAAAGAAATAAAGAAACAGAATGGAAGAAAACTTCTGTTCCGACCAAAAAGAAACAAAAAAGTACAAAAAAAAAAATATAAAAAAAAAGAAGTAAAAAAAATTAAAAAAAGTAAAAAAAAAGAAGTCTTCCGCATATCGAACAGCCTGTAAAAGAATATGAAAAAAACGTAACTAAACAACTAAAGAAAGAAAGAAAGAAAGAAAAGGAAGGACAAAAGAATGTGAGAAAAAGAAACGAAAAAAAAAAAAACGAGAAGAAAAGAAAAAATAAATAAATGAAAGAGAAAAGAAAAAAGGGAGGCAAAAGTTAGCATATAGCAATGAGGATTAGAAAAAAGGGGAAAGAGGAAAAACAAAGAGTGAGTAAAGAATGAAAAAGAAAAGAAAAATGATGCTAGAAATGAACGAAAAAGTACGAGAAGAAAAGAAGTAAATAAATGTAAAAGAAAAAAAGGGAGCTAAAATGTAGAAGAAGAAATTAAGAGCAATGGGGGATAAGAAAAATGGGTAAGAAAAAAAAACAAGATGCGAATAAAGAATGAAAGAGAAAAGAAAAAAAGTGACAAGAGAATAGAGAAGGAGGGATAATAAAAAAACAAGAAAAGAAATAAAAAGGAAAGATCCTAAGTAAAGAAGGAAAGAAAAAACAAAGACAATTCAGTGGTTAGACAAAATGAAGGAAAGAGAGAAAAAGAATGAAAAAGAATGAAAGAGAAAAGAAAAAGTGTCAAGAAAATAGAGAAGGAGGGATAAAAAATAAGAAAAGAAATAAAGAGAAAAGATCCTAAGTAAAAAAGGAAAGAAAAAAAAAGACAATTCAGTGGTTAGACAAAATGAAGGAAAGAGAAAAAAAGAATGAAAAAGAATGAAAAAGAAAAGAAAATAGTGTCAAGAGAATAGAGAAGGAGGGATAAAAAAAACAAGAAAAGAAATAAAGAGAAAAGATCCTAAGTAAAGAAGGAAAGAAAAACAAAAGACAATTCAGTGGTTAGACAAAATGAAGGAAAGAGAAAAAAAGAATGAAAAAGAAAAGAAAAAAGTGTCAAGAGAAGAAGAAGGAATAAAAATAAGAAAGTTAGACAAAATGAAGAAAAAAAATGAAAGAGAAAAGAAAGCTGCAGTTCCGACCCCCCCCCAAAAAAAGAATTACAAAAAAACAAAAAAAAAAAGAAAGAAAGAAAGAAAGAGGAATTCTTTCGCATATCGAACAGCCTGTAAAAGAAAGAATTCAGCTCCTTGTTCCACAAACATTCTTCGCAACAAAAATCAAAGAGGAAGTCTTTGGGAAGATCCGGAAGTAGTGAAAACTGGTCAGTCTGTACACCTTCCTTGTTTATTTATCTTATTTTATTTATTTACCTTTTCTTTTTTGTTCTCTGTGGTCGCCCGCGGAGATAAAAGTTTTTGTGATTAAACCTACAAAAACTCCAAATAGAAAACTAATGTTCCGTACTAGCGAGAATACACTTCTGCCGATAAGACCAACAACGAAGACGGAATTACGCACAACTGATTCAACACCGAGAGAAAAAAAAAGTTTTTAGTGTTGTGTCACATATTTTACAAGTATTTGACAGACAGTTAAGAAAGATACTTTACTCTCGGTGAAAAAAAACACATTTTTCTTCATTACGTTTAATTCATTTGCAAGAGTTCACGACTCGTAAACCAAGTGAATGAACTGTAATTAGTGATTAACAAGAAAATATTCTGGGTAACAATTTAATAAAGGAGAAATTATTATTATTATTATTATTATTATTATTATTATTATTATTAGTTTTTCACACCTGCCGTAGCCGGTGGTTCACTGGAGGCGAAGTGGCAGCAAGTCTCCAGGACTCTTCTGAGTATTCTAGCCGTAGTGCTGTAGTTTGGATAGTTTCGATTCTTCCTCTGATTCCCTATTCACCCAAACTCTTTTTCAGAGCTTTGGGGACCGTTCCAAGGGCACCAATTACACTTATTATTATTTGACTCATTGAAAGTTTTTCACACCGGCGTTAGCTAGTGATCTTTCAGTGGAGGCTGAATGACAGCAAGTCTCCTTAGGTCTCCAGGACTCTTCTGTGTATTTTAGCCAATCTTAACAACTCAGTTTCTCCCACAGGTTTCCAGTGATAGCTGGTGGTTAATTTCTAGAGTTTAACCAGAGGGTGTTGCAAGATGATAACGGTCGTACGAACAAGAGTATTGATAAATAGAAGAATGTTGAATCCTGGTATCATCGTAATGGCATACACTTTGTATCACTATATTAGTAAAATATAACACATCAAATTATACCATTCAACTGGGGATATTTACTGTATTGCCCATAAATATGTACACCTCTATCCTTTATAATGAAAAAATCAACTTTCTTCTAAACCAAACTGTAAAGTTTTTAAATGCCATCCTTGGCCAGTTGAAAAGGGCTTAAAGTAAGTAAGTCCTAAATTATGGAATTCCTTGGTAAGCGAATAAGTCCTATCCTGCGTATAAGTCCTATTCTGCGTATTTGTTTAGGTCCTGTGATTTAATCCTATATCCGTCATCCACGAAAAGCAAAGTAGTTATGACCAGTACTGTGTTTAAGTATTGTATCAGCAGCAGAGTACTGCCAGTGATTGGCCAAGAGTTTGATCACATAGTTCTTGCCGAGTCAATAAGTAGAAGTGGGCATTTAACACACGCCTTATATTAAAAAATCTCAACACACACACACAAAGATTTTTATTATTTTAGTAAAACATTATATCATCAAAACAAATATTATTATACATTATTTATTACCAAACTCTACGGTATTGAAATTCTGGAACCAAGGGAAATGTTGTATAGCCCCTTAATTCTTCTCACCATCTTATCGTATTGTACTTATCTGCTACTGTGCTGGTCAGGTCATCTATTCTGTCTGATTACCTGGTCTACTAAATTGGGAGTTCTTGAGACTTACTCATCTCTGTGTTCGTTGTTGTTTTTAGTAATGTACGCAAATATTTTGTATATTTCGAAGATGTCTTTATTCAGCCTCAGAAGAAATAGCCATCTTGGAAACACGACAGCCTCCTTCAAAACCTAAGCTAGAACTCCCTAAATTCCTTCTTCCGCATCCACAAACTGACCAACCAGAGGACAGCCATAAGGTTAGGGAAAAGCCAAAGCTCTGTAGATTCAGAATTACCGTTATTTTAAATTTCTACTCTACCATACTGTAACAAAAAATAAAAAAAGATAGTGTCATGAAAATCAGTGCTGTCAGCACAATTTGATGATGATGATGATGCTCTTGAAGACAAAATTATATAAACCAGGCATGTAAAACTGAGTAGCCCCTTAAGGCCACAAGGGTTGCATATGTATGTCATGAGGGCCGCCCATGACGACTAATCCCTTCATCTATATTATCAGAACAAAATGATAATTGCTATCATTATTTTTTTAAATAATTAACTAAAAGCCAATGAATACATATCTAAAAACATTTTTATTAAAAAGAAAGGAAAAAAGACTATTACTGGCCGAGTTCAAATAAGAACACGTACAAGAGTCACCCTACTGTCACTTTCAATTATATCCGTATGTTGATTGAAAGCAGGAGAAGGCAAGAGGAAAGACTCATTGCCTTTCATTGACTTAATTGGCCTCCTCCTTCTGCAACTCAAAGGAAGGAATGAGAGACAATGCGTTGATAACAGACTGTCTTAACAGCACATTGCCCTAATGAAAATAAACGACCGTTTTTACTCAAGAATTTTTGGAAAATACTAAAACAACAACAACAACTGGGGTACTGTAAATACACTGTATGAGAGTGCAGTCTGCGTACGGGCTGCACCTGTATTTGCTGAGGGCTGTATGCGACCTGTGGGCCGCATGTTTAACATGCCGGGTATAAAAGCAAACCGTCAATGTTTGGAGTCGGATTGATTTCTCTTTTTTTACCATTGTGTTGTATCGTGAAGTGGAAAGATGCACTGAAGAACGATGTGCTTAATACATTTATTAAGCATCAGCATCCGGTGCCAAACGGATACATACAAACACAGAACAATTAAATACAAACAATTAACTCTAAATAGAGGAGGGTCAATTTGGCATAGCCAAAGCAGCAAAGTCAGTCTGAATATTATTCAGCTTGTTAATCCACTTTAATCGTAGGCTATTTTATGGCTATGAGCCAGTCCATCTGGTAGAGTACTGAAGGGGTGTTACCTATTCTACAACAGATTGTTAGTCCTTTTTTCGCCAGTGACATTTGTTTAAGAAAAGTCACTTAATCGAATACACTTCAAAATGATAACTACGCAATAAAAACGTATATAGCTAAATGTAGGCTTTTGGTGGTTTTTTTTTCAATTTGGGAGCTGTGTTTGTGTGTGTGTGTGTGGGGGGGGGAGGGCGTTAATGGAAACAAAAATCAGTTGAATGGTTTTACGAAAACAATAAACAAACAATGACGATAATTGGAACAAAAATAGAAAAACAAAGCACACCATGTAAGCAATAGGCGATTTTCACAATACGAACACATGATTATAAGATTAAAAGAAAAAGGAAGAGATTAAACTGAAAAGATGTACGAAAATAATCCTACTTAATTCAATTCTACTTTTCTGATAAGTAATTGACGATATAAAAACAAAACAACAAGCCCCCCCCCCAATAAAAAAACAAAAACAAAACCGTGGATGATGATGATTTTCGGCCTTTAAACGAACTTGTCTTCTATCAATCTCAGTCTGTTTATATCTATCAATCTATCTATGCTAATTCAGCCTGTTTATATCTATCTATGCTAATTCAGAATATGTATATCTATCAATCTATGCTAATTCTGTTTATATCTATCACTACTAATTTAGCCTGTTTATATATATCAGTCATAATGCAGCCAGTTTATATATATCAGTCATAATGCAGCCAGTTTATATATATCAGTCATAATGCAGCCAGTTTATATATATCAGTCATAATGCAGATATATATATCAGTCATAATGCAGCCTGTTTATATATATATCAGTCATAATGCAGCCTGTTTATATATATATATATCAGTCATAATGCAGCCTGTTATATATATATATATCAGATATATATATCAGTCATAATGCAGCCTGTTTATATATATCAGTCATAATGCAGCCTGTTTATCAGTCATAATGCAGCCTGTTTATATATATATCAGTCATAATGCAGCCTGTTTATATATATATCAGTCATAATGCAGCCTGTTTATATATATATCAGTCATAATGCAGCCTGTTTATATATATATCAGTCATAATGCAGCCTGTTTATATATATATATATCAGTCATAATGCAGCCTGTTTATATATATATATATCAGTCATAATGCAGCCTGTTTATATATATATATATCAGTCATAATGCAGCCTGTTTATATATATATATATCAGTCATAATGCAGCCTGTTATATATATATATATATATCAGTCATAATGCAGCCTGTTTATATATATATATATCAGTCATAATGCAGCCTGTTTATATATATATATATCAGTCATAATGCAGCCTGTTTATATATATATATATCAGTCATAATGCAGCCTGTTTATATATATATATATCAGTCATAATGCAGCCCGTTTATATATATCATTCATAATGCAGCCAGTTTATATCTATCAGTCATAATGCAGCCTGTTTATATATATCAGTCATAATGCATTTATATATATATCAGTCATAATGCAGCCGTTTATATATATCATTCATAATGCAGCCTGTTTATATATATCATTCATAATGCAGCCTGTTTATATATATCAGTCATAATGCAGCCCGTTTATATATATCATTCATAATGCAGCCTGTTTATATATATATCAGTCATAATGCAGCCCGTTTATATATATCATTCATAATGCAGCCAGTTTATATCTATCAGTCATAATTCAGCCTGTTTATATATATATATATATATCAGTCATAATGCAGCCCGTTTATATATATCAGTCATAATTCAGCCTGTTTATATATATATATATATATATATATATATATATATATATATATATATCAGTCATAATGCAGCCCGTTTATATCTATATATCCTCATTCAGTCTGTTCATATCTGATAATCAAGTCTGTTCATATCTGATAATCAAGTCTGTTCATATCAGGCATCCTAATTCAGTCCGTCTGTGTTGATTCTTGATTAATTAATGACTGTAACCACCTCTATCTTTCTGGAAATGAACATGCTTCGAAAAAAAAAAAAAAAAACTCGATTGAAAAATTATATCTCAAGAGTTTGCCAATTCTCAAACAAAAAGTTGGTTGGGTGGTTGGTTTTGTTACATTCATTCTTGATGAGTACCCAATTTTTTGAAAACTCATTTTTTTTAAACACACTTTTTAAAAACTCATTTTTTCTATTAAACCCATAGATGGGACCCTAACAGATACTATCACTCTAGGTCAGAGTGGACCTGGGAGTAATGGTGATAAAAGGGTACTCCACATTCCCCAGAGTTCCAGAATTGGAACTTCACCATCAAATAGTTTAACGTCATACTCAAGACATTGAGACCCTCAGCTATCACCTTCTAGTACATATATGATTAAAAAAAAGGGTTAGGGGGTTACCTTAAGGGCAATAGGGTTGGGACAATCGTATTGGTGCTAGGGCTTGACATGACCAGCGTGAAAGAGTGGAGAATGATCAATGGAGTTGGACATGGGAATCGTTTGCTGAATTTCCTCTGCTGACCGTTGAAGAGTCCTGACCTGAAAAATCTCTGAGATTCTTTTACGCCCCCCCCCCTCTATCTTGTCTGGTCTTAGCGAAGTAAGCAATTTTTTTAACCAAACCCCTACGCAGATTTTCGCCCTGTCGGCTGGAGCTTAAGAATACACCGACTGCACCTCTGCAGAGGGATAAGAACCCCCCCTCCATGGAGCCACCTGTTGGACGTGGTTGGCGATCTGTTAAGAACGGAATCCTGGTCCTTACTTCGGCTAGACAGGCGGTCGGAGAGACCCCCCTAGGATCAATCGGCTGGTTACGCCAAGCCCTAGCACCTATACGATTGTCCCAATCTATTGCTCTTATGGAAAACCCCTAACCCTTTTTATCATTTGAATGCTAGAAGGTGGTGGCTGATTGTATTACGTTAAACTGCATCTAATGGTGAAGATCCAATTCTGGAGCTCTGGGGAGTGTGTTGTACCCCTTCATTGCCATTACCCCCAGAACCTCTCTAACCCTCAGTGGTTGTACCTATTAGGGTCCCATATGGGTTTGACAGAAAAATGAGTTTTAAAAAATTGTATAAAAAATAAATTGAGTTTAGATTTTTAAAAAAATTGAATACAATCAAGCATGAATAGAACAAAACGCCTTCGGAATAAAATAACTCAACAAGTGTTGACATGCCGTAAAATCCAAGCCATCAAACCATAACACAGATTCAGTTGCTGATATAAGGTCGTTTATTTTTATGACTGTAAGAAAATTACGTGGCATCCTAAGCATCTCGTAGCACCACCCTGTTTTTACCCTCTATGTATAAGGAGGAACAGTTTGGAGCTGGATTCATAGTGATTAAGTCAATTATTTTATGATTCACACCTAAGAGTGCGATTAGATACGTCTCCTCGGTAGATGCTTTCAAAACTTTGGGATAGATAGTTTGATTGATAGATAAATGTAGTGAGAGGGCGGGGGGGGAGAGAGAAAGCAATTTTGTTCAAGTATCTCCTAATTATAAGCCAATAATATGAAATAATTTATCTCCTCATATAGAAGAGGATTGTAAAAAAAATAGTGCCTATGCAGTAGGACCTCCTTTGCGGTTGGCCCAATCTGCAAGATTTTCGTGCTCGAAACTTTTAATCAAATTAAATCTAAGGCAATCATAAGAGAGGAATGTTCATCTCTCTCTCTCTCACATTATATATATATATATATATATATATATATATATATATATATATATGTGTGTCATCCACAGACACAGTGTTTTGACGTTTCACGTCTCTTCAGTGTGGCTAGATTTAGCAACTACCTCTTGGCAGGAGCTAAACCTGACTGACTTTTCATCAGTCCGATTCCTTAACCCCTCAACCGTCTTCAGCTGCCAGTAAGAAGCGCAGTTTTATCTGATAAATACATAAATCGGTATATATATGTTACGATCACCAGAGAGCTGACATCCGTAAATAACAGACGAGCCTTGCTTTACGCTAACGGTGAAAGTCAGTTAAAGTCCCTTCTAGAGAGCTCTACCGGGTTTTGGGAGCAAATAATAGTCATCCATAGACACCGTGTTTCAACGTTTCACGTCTCTTCAGCGTGACTAGACTTAGCAACTACTTCTAGTCGGGAGCGAAACCAGACTGACTTTTTATCAGTCCGATTCCTTAAACCCTCGGCCGTATATCGAGGATTGTTTGTATTTATATATTGAGGATTGTATTTATCTATCTAGGATTGTTAGATAGTTATAAACAATCCTAGATAGATAGATAGGCAATTCCTGAGGGTATTGTGATGCAAGCAGTGACGTAGTTTCGGTTACAGACAGACACCGAATCTCCATTATAATAAGAAGATATCATACGTTTATGACTAGTTAATATCAGTTATGCAAAAATTATTTATTTGTGAGCGCATTTCTAAAATACCCTTAATACGGACGTACATGTGTCTGCATGTGTACACAAATATATTTATCCAAATATAAATGATAAGAAGTCGATATTAAAAAATAAACACATCATTTCTTGTGATATATTCGTCGTTTATGTCTGTTTTTAGAATATTTTAAACTTTACAATCGTGAAGTGCCACAGGGTCAACGTCATCGAGTGAATGGGATCTTTAACTTTTTCAGATCTTCATAAGAAAGAACGCATTATTACCGCTCATGTGAAAGAAAAGTTATATATATATATATATATATATATATATATGTGAATTGTGCTTATATCTATAGAATTTTGAAAGCTACGACAATTCTGAAATCCTTTGTATATCCTGCCGAAAAGAAGAAGAAAAAAGAAAAAAGAAAAAAAAAGATGTCGAAACGTGTAGAAAAAAAAATTGTTGAATTCGATGGCAAAATGCCAAATTTTATTTCCAAAAATATTGTCTTTTATCTGTCTGTCTATCTATCTATCTTTTCTATCCCTCTCTCTTTCTGTCTGTCTCTCTCTATATATTTCTCGTTCTTCTCAATCTTTTCACACCCTCTCTCTATTTGTTTCTTTTTCACGATATATATAATTAATTCTTTCTCTCTTTCTCTACGCCCCCCCTCTCTCTCTCTGTTTGCGTGTCTATGATAAATAATAATTATAAAATGAAAGAAATAAAGCATAAGCGAAAAATAACAGAGAATGAATTATATTAGAGAAGATAAGATATATAATAAAGGAGTATTGAGATAGGTAGATAAAAAAAACTAAAGAAAGTATGGATGGATGGAAGGAAGAAGAATTGAGATAAGTAAATAAAAAACTGAAGAAGGAGAAGAATTGAGATAAGTAAATAAAAAACTGAAGAAGGAGAAGAATTGAGATAAGTAAATAAAAAACTGAAGAAGAAGAAGAAGAGAGATAGGTAGATGAATAATTGAAGAAAATTAAAGAAGGTATATACATAAAGAACTAAAGAAAGAAAGAAGAATAGAAATAGACAAAGTACTAAGGAACATTAAAAAAAGAAAGCAGACGAATTGTGGGAAGAATAATAATGAAAGATAAAATGATAGAACAAATTGAAAAAATAAATAAAGAAAACTTTCTCGTTTAAAACATGACTTTTAAAAAGGAAATAACTTTAGGTAGGAAAACATTAAAAATAAACTTTTATCTCTGTCGCCTTTTTCTTCTATCCAGCTTTACAAAAAGAAAAATTGTAGCCTCACTTTCAACATAATGCCTTAAAATCTGAATTGTAAAAAAAAAAAAAGAAAAAAAAAAGAAGAAAAATGAGTGAAAGAAAGAAAGAAAAAACGTCAGATGTAGAACCAAATATATTTTTCGTTTAGTTTATTTATAACAATGAAACTGTCTTTTTGCTTTTTTTAGGAACCTGATCGACACATCAAATATTGTTAAAGACGTTGAATTTTATGGAAAGTAAAATCAGTGCAAAAGCAAGAATCACGAAAACCTTTAAACAATTTTGGAACTTGCCATTGATGTACTCCAGTAATATCTTTGTATTATTCAATAAATGGTTATAAGACATGTCTCATATCAAAACAAAACAAAAATCTTTATTTTGTTTGGCTTGTTTTGTTTTACGGCATATCAACCTCAGTGTGTCATTTAATGCCGATAAAGTTTTGAAATACATCAATTCTTAATGGATAATACAATTTTTTTTATAAATACATTTTTCTATTTAACCCATAGATGGGACCCTAACAGGTACTACCACTCCGGGTCAGAGTGGACCAGGGAGCAATGGCGATGAAGGGGTGCTCCACATTCCCCAAACCTCCAAAACTGGAACCTCACCATTAGATAGAGTTTAACGTCATTCCCAGGACATGTAGACCCGCAGTCACCGCCTTCTAGCACCCATATGATAAAAAGGGGTTGGGGCTTGTCATAAGGGCAATAAGGTTGGGGCAATCATATAGGTGCTAGGGCTTGACGTGACCAGCCGATTGATCGGAGGGGGTCTCTCTGACCGCCCGTCTAGCCCAAGATAGGGCCAAAGTGGAGTATTGCAAGTCATGGACTGCTCATCCACCTGGGCTCTATCCTTAAGCATCACGGGTCGCCACCCACGGCCAACAGGTGGCCCCATTGGGGGAGTCTTACCCCGCTGCAGAGGTGCAGTCAGTGCATTCTAACGCCCAGCCGACAGGGCACTCTTTATTTTGTATTTTATCACATACATAACAGCAGAGAAGTAAGACCCCCCCCCCACTAATGGGGCCACCAGTTGACTGTGGGTGGCGACCTGTGATACTTAAGGATGGAACCCTGCTGGCTGAGAGGTCTACTTTGGTCCTTACTTTTGTTTTATACCCTTTTTCCTTTCTTACTTCTATTATTCTTCTGCTCATCTTTGGTATCTTACGTTCATCTTCTAGCGTCTGGACTTCGTCTTGGTGGTCGGTCGCACTTAATTCATTTCTTCTTCAAGATCAGTCTTGTTGCCAAGACACTCATCAACCACAAAACCATATTATTTATGTAAGCTTTTATTTACTTAACTAAACATTTCATGTAACTAACACAACGCGCGTGTGCAGTGAGCTTCAGCTAAGGCAGAAATACCTTATCTGCCCGACGTCCAAGCTGAAACTGAGAGCCAAACAGGTCCCACGTGACTTCACGTATTTCGCGGGCTTTCTGTAATATTCCATGGAAAGTCCCGCCCGTGATATGAAAAGGGGCCATCCCTTCAGAAATACAGGGGGTTGACAATAATCTATGCATAGATTATGTAACACTTCGGCTAGACGGTCAGTCGTAGAGGCTCCTTCTAATCAATCGGTTGGTCACGTCAAGCCCTAGTACCTATATGATTTCCCCGACCCTATTGCCCATATGACAAGCCCCCAACCATTTATGTGCTAGAAGGTGGTGTTAGTGTCCTATGTGTGACGTCAAACTCTGATGGTAAAGTTCCAATTCTGGAGCTCCAGGGAATGTAGAGTACCCCTTCATCACGATTCTTCCGAGGGCCTTTCTAACCTGAAGTAGTAGTACATATTAAAGGCCCCCCCCATCTGTGGGTTAAAGAGAAGAAAACATGAATTTAAAAAAATGTGTTTAAAAGAATTGAGTTTTTAAAAAGAATTTGAATACCCATCAAGCATAAATAGAACAAAACGTCTTTGGCATAAAATAACCCAACAAGGGCTGATATGCCGTAAAATCCAACAAACTGAACCAAATCAAACCTGACTAAGTAAAGCTTAGTAATTAATACCTGCATGGTCTGTTTCGAGTGTTAGACATAAACATTACGAATAAATAGTACATTGCACTATTTACATACAAACGGCTTTATTCAAAATAAACAAACGTATCAACTTCCTTATTGGGTGAACCGCAACACTTGACCAATGATATGAGTTATTTTATATCTTTTTAATATATCATCTTGTAGCTAGTATTTAAACAGGAAAAAGCAATAAGTGTTCCTCTTATAATTCTAAGAATTGTTTCGTATTATATATATATATATATATATATATATATATATATATATATATCAGCCGTCGACTCTTATTACCTGATTCGGTACCCGATCTTCCATTGATATTTCTTGAGAAGAACTCAGAATGTTTACAATACTGTTCAGTCCTCAAGTGGCTTTTTCACTTTTTCTTAGTTTGGGAATCCATCACACTTGTACGTATATTGCCAAACTGAGACGTGTTATTGCGACAACCTGTTGCTATTTACTTTGTTTAGCCTGGCACACAGATACCAGATTACTTACAGTACCTGTCGGGGGGGGGGGGTGTTCAAAGTTTAGGTACCAGACATGTATGTCGAAAATGAAAAATTGAGATATTGTGAAAAGTACCTGGTACCTATTATTTAAGCATAACATTTATCATCTAGATGTAGATATGATATAAACAATTCATTTATATATCTAGATAATAAATTAAAATCTATACATATATAAAGGGCAATTGTGTGTATGTGTATATCCGGATGAAACTACGAAAATAAAACAATTAACGACAAAGTAAATATATATATACATTAAATATCACCAGGGCTTGGTTTTTGAGCAAAAATAATGAAGGTTTGATTTATATTTGTGAAGATAATTAAAAAATAAGATTTAAATGATAACAGCATAGAATTTCTTTTGCATTTAAGATTTTAAACAGTAGACAATATTTTTCTTTTCAGAATGGCTGAATTAACGCAAGGTCTTTTTTTACATAGGGATTTTAATGGGGCATCCTGTGAGAATCAAACTCGTGATTCAGTAATAATGGATCTGCGAGACTAACTTTTTTTGCTACCCCCCTCTACCCAGGTGACGCTGGGTAGCCGCTTCTAGTTTATAATAAACTATTAAAAATCTTTCTAAATGCATGTGACTATATCATTGTTTCTATTAACTTTAACTTTATCAAATTATAAAATGACTTGATCAATTGAGATATACAGCTCATTCAATTGTGGCATATGGAAATCTAATTGATTGCACTGGAGTTATCAGAATAATAAATGATTAGAATAATTTCATTTATTTGGTTATTGTCAAAAAGAACTACAATGGTTAAATTACAAAAATATTAATAGTACAATATACTCGCTTGGTTACCCCACTTCAGGAATGAAGCCGCCTCTTTTAGAAGTACCCCTTCTTTTCGGCATACAAGTACGGTACCTAAACTTTGACCCCCTGTGCCTGCTATTCTTTAGTGGTTACCCATCTAAGTACTGAGTAGGCTTATCGTTGCTTAACTTCAGTGGTCTGACGGGAAACATAGCTTTTAGGTTGACTCGACCGAAAGTCTATATAGAATTGTGTTATGTTTTTACATACAAATAAAATACGGAGCACTGAATGAAAATACAAGACCAGGTTGTTGGAAATTAACAAGGTTTTATTTAACACAGGGTACAGAAATGCTTTTACCCTAAAAATGACTGAAGAACTCAACGTGTGTGCGACCAGCTAGCTCGTATATCAAACCATGTGGGTTATTGCGGAAGCCCCATTTCTAGTGCTTGCCTCCCTCAATGCAACTTCCAAGAGAAGCAACTGTCCCCAGCTGATCAAAGGGAGTAACACTAGAATTTCGTTAGGTCTGGACCTAACAAATCGGTGTACAGTACCTGTAGTTCCCAAACTACCCCCCTTCAAAGTATTGGTTAGAAGAGGACATCGGAAGAGAGAGACTGGATCTATTTTAATTGCAGCACAATTATGTCAAAGCAATATTTGATAATAAGCAGGAGAATAGCAAGAGTATGGTTTGGTAAGTTGAATTTTACGGCATGTCAACCCTTGTTGGGTTATTTTATGCCGAAGATGTTTTGTTCTATTCATGCTTGATAGGTATTCAAAATCTTTTAAAACTCAATTTTTAAAACAATTTTAAAACGCATTTTTTCTATTTAACCCATAGATGTGACCCTAACAGGTACTACCACGCCGGGTCAGGGTGGCCCTGGGAGTAACGAGTATACTCTACACTCTCCAGAGCTCCAAATTTGGAATTCACCATTAGAAGCAGTTTAACGTCATACCCAGGACACCAAGACTCTCAGCCACTGCTTTCTAGTACATAAGTATATTTATCAACCCCTCGGTACGAGTAGGATGTGACACAAGGTTAATTTCTTAAGCGGGGTTTTTCTTCTCTTAAACTGGTTACCTCACCAAGGTTAAAGAGCCCATTCTACTCTACTATTTACCTATAGCTAGAGGGAGAGTAGTTGGATGCATACCTTTCCCAAGCGCTATGTGAAATGCAAACAGCCTCGTCCATGATTTGAACTCGTCTTGCCGTATCCATTTCCTACGACGGTAATCATTACGCCACGCGCCCCCTAGCACATATATGATAAAAAGAGTTGGGGGTTGCCATAAGAGCAACAGGGTCGGGATAACCATATAGGTGCTAGGGCTTGATGTGACCAGCCGATTGATCGGAAGGGGCCTCTCCGACCACACGTCTAGCTTTAGTTAACGTTTAAAAGGTGCAATGAGTGACCTAGTCTTAGAGAAGGATCCGTTCACTCAGGGGAGAAGTTGGCAAAAATGGATGACTGGATTGAAAGCGTGTAC
Organism: Doryteuthis pealeii; assembly: GCA_023376005.1. Taxonomy (NCBI): domain Eukaryota; kingdom Metazoa; phylum Mollusca; class Cephalopoda; order Myopsida; family Loliginidae; genus Doryteuthis; species Doryteuthis pealeii. The sequence continues at coordinate 44,174,528 of CM042137.1, read as the reverse complement.
GAGACTCACGTTCAGCCTCCTCCTTCTTTCTGTCACACAGATTTTTTTTTCTAAGCAAAAAGCCATTCCACTTTTTTTTTTAGCAAAGAGACATTGAAAATTGGCACTGATTTCAAGGAGCATTGTAAAATCACAACACGAACGGCCCCGGGGGTACTCCAGAATTTGGACGCGTGACAGAGAGGAAGATCCAACTCCTGTTGGAAAGGTTTATGAACAGGAACAACAGCTTTGGTTGTTGTTGTTTTTGTTATCGAAGAGGAACAGTTGACGACAGAAAACGATGGAGACAGTTTTAAGAAAAAAAAAAACAAACTTTTTTTTACACTTAATAATAATAGTAGTTGTAGTTGTAGTAGTAGTTGTTGTAGTAGTAGTAGTAGTATCAGCTATTTATTCCATGTGGATATTGCAATTTTGGAAGTATACTGACAGCTATGGCGACAGGAAGTGTTTCACCAATCTTCTGATAAAGTGGTACCATTTGTCTTGAAAATCAGCATTTGAAGTCGCCATCTTTACTTGAACTCGCACATCAACAAAAGATGCCAATGATAAATATACTAGCAGGACCTGTGGATATATCACAATGTGATGATTTATTCATTACAACGTTTGATATGTTTACTTAAGAGGCATTGCATAATAGTTCAATATGTAAAAATCATTATCTTAATCTCTCTCTCTCTCTCTCTCTCTCACACACTTTTCCATTCTTTCCTTCTCTTCATCTTTTCATTATGTTCGATTCAAACAGATTAGCGTTATCGCTTCCACGCGCTCACACCATATCTATCTTTCTCCTCTTTTTTATTTTTTAAATTGTATATTTTCTGTGTAACATGTCCTTTTTCTTCCTTTTCTTTTTTTTATTATAAAAACGGAATGGTCCATTATTTAGCTGAGGTGACAACACTCATAAGAAATAAGAAATCGACGGATAAGCCACGCCAGATAATCAAGATCTACATTTTTGCATTTCATCTTGGATGATTATTTTGAACCAGAGGCTGTTGCAAGATGATAACGGTCGGAAGATTAAGGACCAAGAGTATTATTCCTATATCATTCATGTTTGATTCGTTTCTATTTTCAGTTTAGCTTCTTTATTTTTTCATAACCCTTTTTAAACACATTTCATTCATTGCTGACTGTTTTTTCAATGTTCCGCATTGCTTGTTCACAGCTTTTCTCTTAGTTTAGTATATTTTCATTTTTTGTTATATGTCTTTCTACTTTTGGAAGTATAGTGTTGCCTCAAGATTTGTTTGTCGTACTCCTTCGATGATTCGACCAGGGCTGTGGAAGGAGAGCACAAAACCTTCTAATTCGACTCCTCTATTTTTGGCACCTCCGACTCCCCTTTATGTAATTAAGTGATTATGATTTACAAATTACATAAAGCCAATGCATACTTGATGGTTGGTTTAGTTGTTTTAAGGCATATCAACCCCTTTTCAGGTCATTTAATGCCGAATTAAGACATTTTGATAAACCAAGGTCTCAGGTTGCTTACATTACATGGTATTACTAAAGTGTGCACCCAATTAAGTACTGTTCATCGCTGCTTAAAGCGGTGACAAAGCGGTAACCGGTATTTTCAGCGTTACATCCTTCAGGAAAGAGAGGTTGCGATTGAGAAGCAGGACATTATAAACTTTGGCAGCTATGGCAGTAAGAGTTATGACTTTGTAGTACGCAGTGATTCCGAGGTCGTCTTTCTTCGACCATTTCTATATAGAGTTTTGTTTATACACTGCATTCCATAATCGAAGAAGTATGTCACCAAATTTCCTTGTCTTTCACACACACACATTATATATATATAAGTATCCAATTGGCGCATTAACTTTTTCGTTGCTGTGGACTTGTAAATTATTCAAAAGTGCTCAATATTTCGAAAATATAGAGCAATCATTATAGTAGTAATAGTGTAAAAGAGTTAAGGACTACCATGGTTTCGAGCTAAATGATCTCATCAGGACCCTACCTTATACTTAACTAAGTCGATGATATTACTTAGTTAAACTGAAATAGACGTCTAGATCGAAAGCAGGGTAGATCTTTAACTCTTTACCACTATATATATATATATATATATATATATATAAGCGATGTGTGTATTAAAACAGTTAGAATTCCCTTCCCATTCAGTAAGCGAAGACAGCCTAATGTTTAAGGTGCCGGACTGACACCCAACGGATCGGATTTCAATTCCGGCTGTAGGTAGCTTACAATATGTCTAGCCACACTGAAGAGACTTGATAAGTCAAATCACGTGTCTGTGGATGACCATATATATATATATTTGGGTGGGTGTGTGTGTGTATAGAATACTTGATCAATATGTTGCTGACCGTTACACATTTTCATTCAAAATTATAAAGAACCAAATTAGATATATCTGAATGATATGAAGATTGAGAAATATACAAAACAAACTAAGATAAAACAAACCCACAGACACCCCCCCCCATCAAAAAAAAAAAAATGAAAAAAAATCCTCTTTGCAAAATTCGAATTGTACCCTGATCAGCGTTCCTTCTTGCGTCAATAAAAAATTATTCAAGAAAATGTACTTTTCTTTAATTCACTGATTTATAAAATAATGGATGGCCCGAGAAGAAGTTGTAAAAACATTTTTTTGAGAAAATTAAAATAGAATTAGTGACTCTATTTTCATGTCCATTCTATTTTTTAATGACTCTTTCGCGTGTGATTTCGTTTAAAGTGAATCTAGAGATAAAGTGGTAAAGAGGTCTGCGTGCAAAAAGAAAGAAAAGAAAAGGAAAATAATAATAATAATAATAATAATAATAATAATAATAAAGATTCACGTCGTCAGTGTTTGTTTGAGAAAAGGCGCGAAAATTATAATGGCGGAAGATGCAAATAAATAGAAGAGAAAGTGATTAGAATTATGGAAATATACAGAGAAATGAAGAAGGGAAGAGAATGATGGAGAAACCAAAAATAGAAATGGTTAGAGAGAGAGAGAGAGAGAGAGAGAGAGAGAGAGAGAGAGAGAGAGAGAGAGAGAGAGAGATTAATCTCAATCATGTTCACTGACATTTGACTAATTTTATCTGTAAGTTAGACAATATTTTTAAGTAGCCGAATAATTATTCTTCTATTGACCACGTGATCTTTTCCTCGCTGTGTACCTTGCATTTAAGTGCCTTCGCACGCACGCGCGTATATAAGCACGGCCGACTATGATATACGGCCGCACATTGTCACATAAGCAGGTAGATTTCTAACAGGCTGATTTGTTTTATAATCAATCTATGTCTGTTTTTTTCTCTGAAAAATGTTAAAACTCTACAAAAATACACAAATGGTTGTTTTTTTTCTTTTTCTTCAGAAATGTGAAAATATTGTAAACTAACAAAAATAGTTATTAAAAAATTATGCAGTAATACAAAACAAATACTACTAAAAAACAAACAAACTTATCAACAATTTCTCTATAATTTCAGGTTATATCACAGAAAAATTAATTAGACCTTCCCATGTAAAATATATTTGCTGGTCATGGTAGGTTATTATATACCCTACCTATTAATGGGTATGTCCCAATACTCATAAATACGGAAGTATTATGCTGAATGAGTAGTCTTATATCACTAGCAGTGGTTTACCTTCTTCATGCCACTGGCGAGTATTATATTTTGTTAATGTTATAAAGATTCAATTTTATTTCCAACCTCCGTTTAGTTATTTCTTATTTTGTAACTTTTGTTAGGTTAATGCCAGTGATGATGCAACAGAGTTTGCACCACCAGTTTCAGTTTATTGTAACACCAAGAATATCCGGGGGGGGGTCTTACCCCTCTGCAAGGAGGGATAGAGTCAGTGTATTCTAGAACCTGCCGACTGGGTGGTATATGTTTAGAGACAACTATTTCATTTTCCAGTCCAACTGTTGTTTTGTATTATTTGGATTTATCGGACTGTTATCCTCATCTTTATTCCTATATACACAATACATGTTTAGGCCGATGTGCCCTCCGATCTTATTCATGTGTTTCGTGTCGAACTCGGGAACCTTCTTGTCGAAATCGGTAGCCTTCATGGAACCTCTTATTCAATCTGCGCGGGTAGACTGTTTTCATTCCGTTATCCATGACCGGGTAAAAATGTTAAGCTATGTTAAATATTCTATGTTATTATCGCCCTTGCCCTGAACTGAACTTTCAACCAGCATTTAGAACTGTATTAACTCAAACTTTATATATAATTTTGCGTATATAATAATAAAGATGAGGACAATAGTCCGAATAATCCGAATGATATAAATTATCAAGCCTCATCTAAAAAAATTCAAACAAATCCTTGCTGTTTATTCAGTTTTGAACCCAATACAACAAAAACAATAATGATAATAATAATAAATACCTAAGCCTTGATAGAGAGTTGAAAAAAACTGGAATATGAGGGCGTTGGGGCACTTGAAACGGTCTCCAAATGCTTGGAAAAGAGACTAGAAGAACTGGAAATTAGAGGAGGAATTGAGACTATCCAGACAACAGCTTTGTTTAAATCAGCTAGAATACTCAGAAGAGTCCTGAAAACTCGAGGAAACTCGTTATCACTCAAACTCCAGTGAAAGACTATCAGCTATCACTGGTATACAAAAAAACAACTCATAATAATAATAATAATAATAATAATAATAATAATAATAATAACCCCCCCCAAAAAAAAAAAAAAAATCAACAGATATTTCTTTCTTATTACAATCATATCTTACAACATTCTTTACGTTAATAAAACAGCAAAAATAGTCGTTACTTTTTAAATTTTATCCTCCATCAATTTTGTGGTGTTAAACAGCAACAGGCCAAGCAAAACTGTCAGCCATTACTGTACATGAACCCTATCTAATATGTTTGTTGAGAAAAAAACTTTTAATCGGCTCTATTATTGGTAAAAATAAAAGAGAAAATGCAATGCTTTCTGAAGCATATTATCATTTTCTATTTTCTTTTACGGATTCTAAAGATTGCGGAAAATTCAATGCGACATTTTAAGGAACTTTTGCAATAAATAGATTGGAAAATCCAAAATAAATTATAAGAAATGAAAGACAAGACGATTTCAAGAAAGAAAAAAGAAAATTATAAAAGAGACAAGGAAATTTGAGAAAAAATAATTTTGTTGGCAAAATGCCAGAATTTGTTTTAAATAAAATTCATAATTCCTCTAAAAATATCAGCAAAAAGGAAACAAAACGAAGTGAAGAGATGGAGGGAAAGATCAAATGGAAAGGGGAAAAAATAGGGAAAAGATAGGAAGACGGATAAAAAGACAAAGAAAAGAAAAGAGGAAAAAAAGAAAAGAGGAAAGAAAGAAGAAAAGAAAGGGAGTGAGAATGATTAGAAAGAATGAAAGAAAGAAATGAAGAAAGAATGCAAGAAAAGAACACGAAAGCAACAAGAGAAAAGTGATCAATTTTAGAAAGAAAGAAAGAAAGAAATACGAAAAGAGAAAGCGAAATGAGAAACAAAGCGATAGAATGAAAGAGAAAAATAAAAGGGAAGAAACGATGAAAAAGAAAAAAGAGACAAATAAAAATGGAAAAGCAAAAAAAAAAAAAAAAAAAAAAAAAAAAAAGAAAAACGAAAGGAAAGAAAGCGAAAGAGATTTATAAAAGCGTGCAAGTACTGAAAAATATAAAGAAAAAAAAGGGAAGAAAAAAATGAAAAAAGAAAATAAATGAAAAAGAAAAATAGACAAATAAAAAGGAAGCAAAAAGAAAAGAAAACGAAGAAAGCGAAAGAGATTTATAAAAGCGTGCAAGTACTGAAAAATATAAAGAAAAAAGAATGAAAATGAAAAAAGAAAACCAAGAGAAAGAAGGGCGAAATCAAATAAAGTAGGGCGTAACTGAGAAAGAAAGAGACGAGACAGAGAAATAAATAAACGAAAACGGTTTTTTAAAGGCATAAAATAATAAATAATGAAATTCATAATTCCTCTAAAAATATAAACAGAAAGGAAACATAACGAACTGAAGAGATAGAAGGAAATATTAAATGTAAAGAAAGAAAAATAGTAGAAGGTTTTGAAAGAAAGAGAAAAAAATGCAGAAAGACGTACAAAAAGAAAAAGAGGAAAGAAAGAAACATAAGGAAAGAAAAAAAGAAGGGAGAATGGTAAGAAAGAAAGAAAAAGAATGAAATAAAGAAGTGTAAAGAAGGAAACAGAAATAACAAGAGAAAAGAAAGAAAGAATGTAAGGAAAAGAAACGAAAGCAACAAAAGAAAATTGAACATTTTTAGTGAAGAGAAAGAGGGAAAGGTTGAATGTAAAGAAAGAAAAATAGTGGAAGATTTTGGAAAGAACGAGAAAAAAGATAGAAAGGCGGCTAGAAATAAATAAAGGGAAAGATTGTTGAAAAGATCAAGAAAAAAGAATGAAAACGAAGAAAAAAAAAAGAAAAAAAGAAAGAAAAACGAAATCAAGTAAAGAAAGAGGCGAGTGAGAAAGAAAGAGACAGAAATAAACGAAAATTATTTTTTTTAAAGGCATAAAATAACATTTGACTTTCTGACGAGAAACTTTACCGAGAAATCAGATGAATGAATGAAATAAATAATTATCAAAAGATACCTGAATATAAAAGCAGACCTAAAAAAAAAAAAAGAAAAAAAAAAGAAAAAAAAGAAAAAAAAAGAAAAAAAAAAAAGGAGCTAAAATTCAAAAGGGTAAACTAAAAAGTTAAAATCAAGACAACGAAACGAATCGAAAAATCAAACGGTAAGAAAAAAAAAATTAATTAAAAAGTCTGAAAAATAAAAACGAAGATAAAAAAAAAATAGTTTATGGATGAAAAGATTTAAAATTGGGCTGAGGTTTTTGATTGGCTGTTTTGTTTTATTTCTTCGATTTTTTTTCATGCTGTTGTTGATACAAATCTGTTTCATTTTCTTTCTTTCTTTTTTTAATATTTGCCAATAATACAAAATACAAACACGTCATGATGGAGTGTCTTTTTCATTGTGAAGTATGGCTGGTGTTTATCATCTTCTCCTTGTTAAGTCGTTAACATATGGCTCTTTCTCACAACAACATACAAAAGCAACTTGATTGAGATATTCAAGTCATTTTCAACATCCCTCTTTACATCATCTCCCTTTCTCTTTCATCTATATATAATGGAGTTTCGGTGTCTGTCTGTCGGTCTGTAACCGAAACTACGCCACTACATATGTTACAATACACTCAGTAATTGCATGTTTATCAATGAGTATTTAATTTATTGTCAAAATCATTTATACATAGAATAAATCTTATTTATTAATGATGTCTCTATGAAAATCTAAGTTAGATTTGCCTCAAAACAACCCATTTTATTAGTGCATTTAAAATCTTGCAATGTGTATTATGCATGACTAAGTAATAAAGATTTACATAACATATGGTATGGTTATTTTGAATACTGGTTTTAACAAAACCGGGTTTAATAAATAATTACCTGGTGTCATTGATCACTAATATTATTGTTTATTCTCTAAATTATTAAAATCTATTAATAATGGAGATTTGCTTCCGGTTTTTGTCTGCGTCACTGTTTACGTCACATTACCCAACACATAATCCAACGTCATAACATAGAATAAATATACTCAAAATGTGAGCATGCAACGTTAGACAATCCTCATTGTTTCAATACATAGATGCCCGGCGTTATATATTTATATATAGATTGTTTTATTCTAATATAATATTTAAAGTTATCGGAACTGTTTCCATTTCAAATTGTCTTTCTTTTTTTTTTTTACTCCTTTAATAAATTTGACGATTTTACTTACTTATGGTACACACTCTATGACATTGAATTTTCAGCTCCCATCCCCTCAGGCAATATATTTCAAAAATGATTTTTACATCGCCCGGAGGGTGTCTTTTTATTTTGCTAGTCACATGAATGATTTTATATAGAAACAAATTAAAATAAATGTAGTCTTTTTATATGCGTTCACATAAAATTTTGTTAGTCTTTCTAATTTAGTATATTTCACTACATTAAAACTTAAATACTTAAACCCGGAGAGGGAATGACATTACATATAAAAATATAGTAAGAAATTTTAATCTAATAATTTACTATTAAAAAGAAGAAGATATAAATGAGGCTGTCATCAACATGGCTAAGCAGGCTAAATAAAATTCAATGCTATTACTATGTAAATTTTAATTTTGAAATATCTTCGCATATATAAATCAAATCCTCTTACTTTTGCTCAAAAGCTAAAACCAAGACTCAGAAACTTTTGCTTGTCCCCAGTTTTCTTTCATATGATTAATGATTATTATCCCTGCTGATGGTTTAAATAAGATCGAAAAGCTATAGCGTCGGCTTCAAAAATTTCAATTTTCGACTTATTTTCATGTTTTTTCTCAAACTTGGGTATATATATATATATATATATATATATATATATATAAAAGGAAGTTTGATATGTACGTGTCGACGTATAACTCTAAAACGGGAGGTCACTCAGATTCGAAATCTTGCATAACCTTGATATCCTTCTAACAAAGAAACACGACAAATTTGGTTAATGATTTTTACTAATTAAGGGATATAATTAATTAATTTTAAAAAAATCACCCAATTTGCGGAACTGTCCGTATACCAGCTCCTGCTGATAATGAAATATTGTTCAATGCCTGCTTTTTGTTACAGCAATACCAGCAGTGAAGTTTAATTTTACAGAGGTCACTGGGACTAGTCAATTCATGTACCTGCCCACACGTACAGATCGAAGTGTAGTATTTGTGCGCTATGGAGAAATACTGCACATAAAAATTCATATATGGATACACAATGCATTTTACATGCGTGAATTAATGTTCATTAACATATACAGAAATACCTCAGCGGGCACCTCATGTGGTGTAATGGTTAGCAAGCTAGATTAGCAGACCATTGTTAATGAGTTCGATTCCCATTGTGTGCCCCATACTAATGGCCTTGTGCCACATCTAAGCTGAGCTGAGTAAATAACTATACAATAATACCCAAATCTACGTCGTTAATTGGTTCTTGAGGATACGAATTAAGTCGTAAAATGACTTGAGTCGAAATAGCCATTATTCAGATGCAATTATCCGATGTAGACCTAGCTTAGCCTTGTTTTTTTTTCTGTTAGCCTAAGTATTCAGCAAATTTCGGTAAATTATGAAGCCTACCCGTAGCCTAACCTAGTTCTTAAATGATAGCTTACATAATTGGTATATTTCGGTAAATTATGAAGCTTAGCCTAGGCTAGCCTTGTTTTTTTTAATGTTAGCCTGCGTAATAGCTATATTTCGATTAATTATGAAGCTTAGCCTAGGCTAGCCTAGTTTTTTCATGTTAGTTTAAATATGATAATATATAGCTTTTAAGAGTTTAATATTTCAATGTTTATGAAAAGAATATTTCCACTCGTTTCAAAGTTAATTCTGTATATATATATATATATAATATATATATATATATATATATATATATATATATATATATATTTATATATGTGAAAATAAAATGGAAATTAATCCGACAGTATGAATAAGATATAATGAAAAAACAAACGATGTTTACAACTGAAATAGGCTCATCAGAAGAGAAAGTGTGCAAACCGTTTCGGGGCCTAATTCTCTTGACGGTTTAAAAAGCAACACTCGGCCCCTCATATTAGTTGAGGATGGGCCGAGTGTTGCTTTTTAAACCGTCAAGATAATTAGGCCCCGAAACGGTTTGCACACTTTCTCTTCTGATGAGCCTATTTCAGTTGTAAACATCGTTTGTTTTTTCATTATATCTTATTCATATTTATATATATATATATATATGAAAAGGTGGAATGAAAACATCACACAATGCTGTTAAAGAGAAAACAATTTATAATATAATCATAGCTGACATTGATCAATATTTCGATTTTACTAAAATCATCATCAGAGCTCATTTACTCCGTGGTGTTTGGGTCGGAGAAAAATGTCAAATCAGTTCAAAAACAAAAGAAAACTAAATTTTGCAAAAATGATTATATTATAAATTGTTTTCTCTTTAACAGCATTGTGTGATGTTTTCATTCCACCTTTTCATACTCATACTGTTGGATTCATTTCCTTTCTTTTAATATATATATATATATATATATATATATATATATATATATATATATATATATACTGCCTAACCTATATATATATGGTTGACAAGCTTGTAATCTGTATTTATGTATAGGCGGTATGTGTGGCGCGCGCCAATGTTCCCACCTACCTAGATAGATCCACACATGCAAGATGGACGCGACTTAAACATGAAATAATCGACCCTGCCATAAACCCCAGGAACGATGAAAGAAACGTTTAAAAAAAAAAAAAGAAGAGAGAAAAGAACCGCTAATTTCTTTGGCGCCTACAAAGAAACAAGCACAAAGGTACCGATAGGCCACCACTTACCTCCTCCACCATTTTTGAGAAGGACCCACCTCACAATACACGGACCGCTCCCTTTTGAAGACGGTCCTTTGAAAGCCACCATTCCTACTGACACAGAGCAAAGAGGAATCGTTGACGGTCGCCGGCTAGTGATGCAATTGAGAGCTATTACCGGTGGACCTGGCGTGCATAAAGCCCCATCCATCTTGGCTGTATCTTTTGCTGCACACGGATACTGTACACATCAAATCTGTATGGAAGACTTGACACAAGAGTTTTGAGCGATTGGTTTTTTTTTTTTTTTGGAAAACCGTTTAACAAACAAACAGTTTTTGAAAGCATTTTTTGGAAGACGATGGTGGGAGGATGTCGGGTGATTTGTGCAGTGGATTAAAAACAGGGGAAATTGTTGTGTGTGTGTGTGTGTGTGTCCAGTGAGTGAGTGAGTGAGTGAGAGAGAGAGAGAGAGAGAGAGAGAGAGAGAGAGAGAGAGAGAATGCGAAAGAGTGGGATAATGTGTGTACGTATGAAAGTATTAAGAAATAGAAAAAGGGAGAGTGAAAAGAATTATATATATATATATATATATATATATATATGAATGATAGATAGAAAGAAGATAGAGAGAGAGAGAGAGAGAGAGAGAGAGAGAGAGAGAGAGAGAGTGAAAGATATATATATATATAGAGAGAGAAAGATAGAGAGAGAGAGAAGATAGAGAGAGAAAGATAGAGAGAGAGAAGATGGAGAGAGAGAGAGAGTGAGAGAAAAGATAGGATAGGAAATAAAGAAGAGACAATGTAAGGGAAACAATGTGAGAGAGAGAGAGAGAGAGAGGAGAGAGAGAGAGAGAGAGAGAGAGAGAGAGAGAGAGAGAGAGAGAGAGAGACGGTGTGTTAAGAAAAAATAAAAGATCGCGACCGCATAAAGAGGAAAACGAAAAAATGACAGAGAGTGAAAGAAAGAAAGAAAGAAAGAAAGAAAGCATAAGTAAGCAAGAGGATGTTTGTGATTAAGAATGTGAATGTGCGAGAGATAGAAAAAATGTTAAATAGAGTATGTGTGTGTGTGTGTGTGTGTGTGTGAGTGAGTGAGTGAGAGAGAGGGGGGGTTTAAAGAGAACGTGTGCCAATAAAGTTATCGAAACATAAAATATAACGAAAGATAAAGATAAATGTTTTGGTTTCATTTCTTTATTTAATGACATATCGACCTTCCTGGGTTAGTTAATACCAAAGCCATACCTGTGTTTAACGTAAAGAAAAAAGAAAACATTTTTTTATTCTTCACTGGGAAAGAGGCCGTGGGTGGCGACCCGTGATGCTTAAGGGTTGAACCCTGTTGGCTGAGCAGTCCATGACACGCATCACTCAAGTTAAAGCCTTTACTTAGGCTAGACGGTCGGTCGGAGAGGTCCGCTCTGGTAATGTCAAACCCTATCACCTATATGATTGTCCCAACTCTATTGCTCTTACGGCAAGCATCCACCTTTTTTAAAATCATATATGTGCTAGAAGGCGGTGACTGAGGTCTTAATTTCCTGTGTATGACGTTAAACTATGTGACGGTTGAAATTCCAATTCTGGAGGTCTGAGGAATGTAGAGTACCCCCTTTCATCACCATTACTTTCGGGTCTACTCTGACCCGGAGTGGTAGTAGCTTTGTTAGGGTCCCATCTATTGGTTAATAAGGAAAAAATCCGCTTGAAAGAAAATGTGGTAAACATATTGAATAAAAAAAAAGATTTTGAAAAAAATTGAGTTTGAAATAATGTTTACTCATCAAGAATTTACCGCCCAGAGTCGGTAACGAACTTGGGGACCTTGTGGTTCATAGGCGGATGCTTTAATGACCAAAACCATATAAACCAATTCACCAAACCAATATAAACACAATGCTTCAAGCAAATTATAACATTCTTTAAAATTAGATAAATATAGCAGCAACATGGCTTCCTGCTGAGTATTGTTCATTGTCAGATAAAATTACCCATCGATAACCTACACAATTCCTGAGGGTATTTTGTGCGTAAGCATGTGACGTAGTTTCGGTTACAGACTGACATCGAATCTCCTCTACGATAAGATTTATCTTTTTTCGTAAAAATTACCGTTTGTAAGCGTTAGGTGTAACTTTTTAATTGGTAACAAAAAGGGTAAAACAAAAATTGTTTAATAAAATGAAACAAGTAAAAGGGATTTTTAACAATTCTCCCATTAATCTAACCGTCTCTATGATCCCTGTCTGACTTCGTACTCAGAAGAGACGGTCGATTTGAGTTAAGTCAGCGTCTCTTCGACCGAAGTAACGTGTGCGCATGCGTGAAATACACTGAGGAAATGAAAGGGAAGAAAAAAGATGTACAGAGACAGAGAGAGAGAGAGAGAGAGAGAGAGAGAGAGAGAGAAGAGGAGAGAGAGAGAGAGAGAGAGAGAGAGAGAACCAGGAAAAGAGAGAAGAATATGAACAAAGCAAGGTTTAAAAGATTGATTGATATGTTAAGGGGAGAGATAAATAAAATTGAAAATGTGGCGAGAATACTGAGGCGTGTTTTCGACGCAGAAATATTACAGCCATCAGTAGTTTAGGAGATATTTACCCCCCCCAAAAAAAAAAACAAAAAAAAAAACAACACAAAATACATTTTAAACATCAAAATGATTATTTCATCCTTCAACAGGTTGGTTGGGGGTTGTGATACATACTGATGCTTTCCCAGTAACGGCAAATCGATTATAATGTTGTTAGGCCTTCTTCACTTTCTAGTCGTTCTTCTATATCTTTGGACATCTATCCTTCTGGCCCGGCTTTGGTTACTGTGAAAGCATCAGTATGTATCACAACCAACCACCTGTTTTGAAGGATGAAATAATTCATTTTTGATGTTTAAAATGTTATTTTGTGTTGTTGTTTTTTTTTTTGGTGGGGGGGTAAATAATCTCATCCTAAACTACTGTGCTGTAATATTCGTGGCGTCGAAAACACGCCTAGTATTCTCGCCAATTTCCATTTTTATTTTATTCTCCCATTAACATACCAATCATCTTTAAAACCTTGGCTTTTGTTTCATATTCCATCTCTCTTTTCCTGTGTTCTCCTCTCTCTCATTCTCTTCCTTCTCTCTCTCTCTCTCTCTCTCTCTCTCTCTCTCTCTCTCTCTCTCTGTCTCTGTACATCTTTTTCTTCCCTTTCATTTCCTCAGTGTTTTTCAACGCATGCGCACACGTTACTTTCGGTCGATAGAGACGTGACTAATCAATCGACCGTCTCTTCTGAGTACGAAGTCAAGACAGGGGATCATAAGGACGTTAGATTAATGGAGAATTGTTTAAAAAATCCTTTTACTTGTTTCATTTTTATTAACAATTTTTGTTTTACCTTTTTGTTTACCAATTAAAAGTTACACTAACGCTTACAAACGGTAATTTTTACGAAAAAAGATAAATCTTATCGTAGAGGAGAATTCGATGTCAGTCTGTAACCGAAACTACGTCACTGCTTACGCCACAATACCCTCAGGAATTGTGTAGGTTTATCGATGGGTAATTTATCTGACAATGAACAATACTCAGCAGGAAGCCATGTTGCTGCTATATTTATCTAATTTTAAAGAATGTTATAAATTTTGCTTGAAGCATTGTTGTTATATTGGTTTGGTGGATTGGTTTTATATTGGTTTGGTCATTAAAGCATCCGCCTATGAACCACAAGGTCCAAGTTCGTTACGACTCTGGGCGGTAAATTCTTGATGAGTAAACATTTATTTCAAACTCAATTTTTTTTCAAAAATCTTTTTTTTTTTTTACTCAATATGTTTACCACATTCTTTCAAGCGGATTTTTTCCTATTAACCAATAGATGGGACCCTAACAAGTTACTACACTCCGGGTCAGAGTAGACCCGAAAGTAATGGTGGATGAAAGGGTACTCTACATTCCTCAGACCTCCAGAATTGGAATTTTCACCGTCACATAGTTTAACGTCATACACAGGAAATTAAGACCCTCAGTACCGCCTTCCTAAGCACAATATTGATTTTAAAAAAAGGTGGATGCTTGCCGTAAGAGCAATAGAGTTGGGAACAATCATATGGTGATAGGGTTTTGACATTACCAGAGCGGACCTCTCCGACCGACCGTCTAGCCTAAGTAAAGGCTTTAACTTGAGTGATGCGTTGTCATGGACTGCTCAGCCAACAGGGTTCAACCCTTAAGCATCACGGGTCGCCACCCACGGCCTCTTTCCAGTGAAGAATAAAAAAATGTTTTCTTTTTTCTTATGCGTTAAACACAGGTATGGCTTTGGTATTAACTAACCCAGAAGGGTCGATATGTCATTAAATAAAGAAATGAAACCAAAACATTTATCTTTATCTTTCGTTATATTTTATGTTTCGATAACTTATTGGCACACGTTCTTTTAAACCCCCCCTCTCTCACTCACTCACTCACACACACACACACACACACACACATACTCTATTTTAACATTTTTTCTATCTCTCGCACATTCACATTCTTAATCACAAACATCCTCTTGCTTACTTATGCTTTCTTTTCTTTCTTTCTTTCTTTCTTTCACCTCTCTGTCATTTTTTCGTTTTCCTCTTTATGCGGTCGCGATCTTTTATTTTTTCTTACAACACCGTCTCTCTCTCTCTCTCTCTCTCTCTCTCTCTCTCTCTCTCTCTCTCTCTCTCTCTCTCTCTCTCTCTCTCTCCACATTGTTCCCTTACTTGTCCTCTCTTTATTTCCTATCCTATCTTTTTCTATCACTCTCTCTCTCTCTCCATCTTCTCTCTCTATCTATCTTTTCTCTCTCTATCTATCTTTTCTCTCTTTCTCTATCTTTTCTAATATATATATATATCTTTTCAACCTCTCTCTCTCTCTCTCTCTCTCTCTCTCTCTCTCTCTCTCTCTCTATCTCTTTCTATCTATCATTCCATATATATATATTATAATATATATATATATATCTTTTCAACTTTCCCTTTTTTCTATTTTCTTAATACTACTTTCATAAACGTACACACATTATCCACTCTTTCGCATTCTCTCTCTCTCTCTCTCTCTCTCTCACTCTCTCTCTCTCACTCACTCACTCACTCACTGACACACACACACACACACACACAACAATTTCCCCTGTTTTTAATCCACTGCACAAAATCACCGACATCCTCCCACCCATCGTCTTCCAAAAATGCTTTCAAAAACTGTTTGTTGTTAACGGTTTTCCAAAAAATAAAATAAAAACCAATCGCTCAAAACTCTTGTGTCAAGTCTTCCATACAGATTTGATGTGTACAGTATCCGTGTGCAGCAAAAGATACAGCCAAGATGGATGGGGCTTTATGCACGCCAGGTCCACCGGTAATAGCTCTCAATTGCATCACTAGCCGGGCGACCGTCAACGATTCCTCTTTGCTCTGTGTCAGTAGGAAGTGGTGGCTTTTCAAAGGACCGTCTTCAAAAGGGGAGCGGTCCGTGTATTGTGAGGTGGGTCCTTCTCAAAATGGTGGGAGGAGGTAAGTGGTGGCCTATCGGTACTTTGTGCTTGTTTCTTTGTAGGCGCCAAAGAAATTAGCGGTTCTTTTTCTCTCTTCTTTTTTTTTTTTTAAACGTTTCTTTCATCGTTCCTGGGGTTTATGGCAGGGTCGATTATTTCATGTTTAAGTCGCGTCCATCTTGGCATGTGTGGATCTATCTAGGTAGGTGGGAACATTGGCGCGCGCACACATACCGCCTATACATAAATACAGATATACAAGCTTGTCAACCATATATATATAGGTATAGGCAGTATATATATATATATATATATATATATAATATATATATATATATATATATATTATTAAGTTAAAAGAAAGGAAATGAATCCAACAGTATGAGTAATGAAAAGGTGGAATGAAAACATCACACAATGCTGTTAAAGGAAACAATTTTATATATAATCATTTTTGCAAAATTTAGTTTTCTTTTTGTTTTTGAACTGATTTGACATTTTCTCCCGACCCAAACCCACGGAGTAAATGAGCTCTGATGATGATTTTAGTAAAATCGAAATATTGATCAATGTCAGCTATGATTATATTATAAATTGTTTCTCCTTTAACAGCATTGTGTGATGTTTTATTCCACCTTTCATATATATATATATATATATAATATGAATAGATATAATGAAAAAACAACGATGTTTTACAACTGAATAGGCTCATCAGAAGAGAAAGTGTGCAAACCGTTTCGGGGCCTAATTATCTTGACGGTTTAAAAAAGCAACACTCGGCCATCCTCACTAATATGAGGGGCCGAGTGTTGCTTTTTTAAACCGTCAAGAGAATTAGGCCCCGAAACGGTTTGCACACTTTCTCTTCTGATGAGCCTATTTCAGTTGTAAACATCGTTTGTTTTTTCATTTATATCTTATTCATACTGTCGGATTAATTTCCATTTTATTTTCACATATATAAATATATATAATATATATATATATATATATATATTATATATATATATATAAGTATATATATATACAGAATTAACTTTGAAACGAGTGGAAATAATTCTTTTCATAAACATTGAAAATATTAAACTCTTAAAAGCTATATATTATCATAATTTAAAACTAACATGAAAAAAACTAGGCTAGCCTAGGCTAAGCTTCTAATTAATCCGAATATAGCTATTACGCAGGCTAACATTAAAAAAAACAAGGCTAGCCTAGGGCTAAGCTTCATAATTTACCGAAATATACCAATTATGTAAGCTATCATTTAAGAACTAGGTTAGGCTACGGGTAGGCTTCATAATTTAACGCGAAATTTGCTGAATACTTAGGCTAACAGAAAAAAAAAACAAGGCTAAGCTAGGTCTACATCGGATAATTGCATCTGAATAATGGCTATTTCGACTCAAGTCATTTTACGACTTAATTCGTATCCTCAAGAACCAATTAACGACGTAGATTTGGGTATTATTGTTATAGTTATTTACTCAGCTCAGCTTAGATGTGGCAAAAGGCCATTAGTATGGGGCACACAATGGGAATCGAACTCATTAACAATGGTCTGCTAATCTAGCTTGCTAACCATTACACCACATGAGGTGCCCGCTGAGGTATTTCTGTATATGTTAATGAACATTAATTCACGCATGTAAAATGCATTGTGTATCCATATATGAATTTTTTATGTGCAGTATTTTCTCCATAGCGCACAAATACTACACTTCGATCTGTACGTGTGGGCAGGTACATGAATTGACTAGTCCCCAGTGACCTCTGTAAAATTAAAACTTCACTGCTGGTATTGCTGTAACAAAAAGCAGGCATTGAACATATTTCATTATCAGCAGGAGCTGGTATACGGACAGTTCCGCAAATTGGGTGATTTTTTTAAATTAATTAATTATTATCCCTTAATTAGTAAAAATCATTAACCAAATTTGTCGTGTTTCTTTGTTAGAAGGATATCAAAGGTTATGCAAGATTTCGAATCTGAGTGACCTCGCGTTTTAGAGTTATACGTCGACACGTACATATCAAACTTCCTTTTTAATATATATATATATATATATATATATACCCCAAGTTTGAGAAAACATGAAATAAGTCGAAAATTGAAATTTTTGAAGCCGACGCTATAGCTTTTCGATCTTATTTAAACCATCAGCAGGGATATAATCATTAATCATATGAAAGAAAACTGGGGACAAGCAAAAGTTTCTGAGTCTTGGTTTTTAGCTTTTGAGCAAAAGTAAGAGGATTTGATTTATATATGCGAAGATATTTTCAAAATTTAAAATTTACATAGTAATAGCATTGAATTTTATTTAGCCTGCTTAGCCATGTTGATGACAGCCTCATTTATATCTTCTTTTTTTAATAGTAATTATTAGATTAAATTTCTTACTATATTTTTATATGTAATGTCATTCCTCTCCGGGTTTAAAGTATTTAAGTTTTAATGTAGTGAAATATACTAAATTAGAAAGACTAACAAAATTTTTATGTGAACGCTATAAAAAGACTACATTTATTTTAATTTGTTTCTATATAAAATCATTCATGTGACTAGCAAAATAAAAAGACACCCTCCGGGCGATGTAAAAATCATTTTTGAAAATATATTGCCTGAGGGGATGGGAGCTGAAAATTCAATGTCATAGAGTGTGTACCATAAGTAAGTAAAATCGTCAAATTTATAAAGGAGTAAAAAAAAAAAGAAAGACAATTTGAAATGGAAACAGTTCCGAATAACTTTAAATATTTATTAGAATAAAACAATCTTATATAAATATATAACGCCGGGCATCTATGTATTGAAACAATGAGGATTGTCTAACGTTGCATGCTCACATTTTGAGTATATTTATTCTATGTTATGACGTTGGATTATGTGTTGGGTAATGTGACGTAAACAGTGACGCAGACAAAAAACCCGGAGCAAATCTCCATTATTAATAGATTTTAATAATTTAGAGAATAAACAATAATATTAGTGATCAATGACACCAGGTAATTATTTATTAAACCCGGTTTTTGTTAAAACCAGTATTCAAAATAACCATACCATATGTTATGTAAATCTTTATTACTTAGTCATGCATAATACACATTGCAAGATTTTAAATGCACTATAAAATGGGTTGTTTTGAGGCAAATCTAACTTAGATTTTTCATGAGACATCATTAATAAATAAGATTTATTCTATGTATAAATGATTTTGACAATAAATTAAAATACTCATTGATAAACATGCAATTACTGAGTGTCTTGTAACATATGTAGTGGCGTAGTTTCGGTTACAGACCGACAGACAGACACCGAAACTCCATTATATATAGATGAAAGAGAAAGGGAGATGATGTAAGAGGGATGTTGAAAATGACTTGAATATCTCAATCAAGTTGCTTTTGTATGTTGTTGTGAGAAAGAGCCATATGTTAACGACTTAACAAGGAGAAGATGATAAACACCAGCCATACTTCACAATGAAAAGACACTCCATCATGACGTGTTTGTATTTTGTATTATTGGCAAATATTAAAAAAAAGAAAAGAAAGAAAATGAAACAGATTTGTATCAACACAAGCATGAAAAAAAATCGAAGAAATAAAAAACAAAACAGCAATCAAAACCTCAGCCAATTTTAAATCTTTTCATCCATAAACTATTTTTTTTTTTATCTTCGTTTTTAATTTTTCAGACTTTTTAATTAATTTTTTTTTTTCTTACCGTTTGATTTTTTCGATTCGTTTCGTTGTCTTGAATTTTAACTTTTTAGTTTACCCTTTTGAATTTTAGCTCTTTTTTTTTTTCTTTTTTTTTTTCTTTTTTTTTTCTTTTTTTTTCTTTTTTTTTTTTTTAGGTTCTGCTTTTATATTCAGGTATCTTTTGATAATTATTTATTTCATTCATTCATCTGAATTTCTCGGTAAAGTTTCTCGTCAGAAAGTCAAATGTTATTTTTATGCCTTTAAAAAAAAATAATTTTTCGTTTATTTCCTGTCTCTTTCTTTCTCACTCGCCTCTTTTTCTTTACTTGATTTTCGTTTTTCTTTCTTTTTTCTTTTTTTTTTTCTCGTTTCATTCTTTTTTCTTGATCTTTTCAACAATCTTTCCCTTTATTTATTTCTAGCCGCCTTTCTATCTTTTTTTTTCGTTCTTTCCAAATCTTCCACTATTTTTCTTTCTTTACATTCAACCTTTTCCCTCTTTCTCTTCACTAAAAATGTTCAATTTTCTTTTGTTGCTTTCGTTTCTTTTCCTTACATTCTTTCTTTCTTTTCTTCTTGTTATTTCTGTTTCTTCTTTACACTTCTTTATTTCATTCTTTTTCTTTCTTTCTTACCATCTCCCTTCTTTTTTTCTTTCCTTATGTTTCTTTCTTTCCTTTTTTCTTTTTGTACCTCTTTCTGCATTTTTTTCTCTTTCTTTCAAAACCTTCTACATTTTTCTTTCTTTACATTTAATATTTCCTTCTATCTCTTCAGTTCGTTTATGTTTCCTTTCTGTTTATATTTTTTAGAGGAATTATGAATTTCATTATTTATTATTTTTATGCCTTTAAAAACCGTTTTTTTCCGTTTATTTATTTTCTCTGTCTCGTCTCTTTCTTTCTCAGTTACGCCTACTTTATTTGATTTCGCCCTTCTTTCTCTTGGTTTTCTTTTTTCATTTTTCATTCTTTTTTCTTTATATTTTTCAGTACTTGCACGCTTTTAATAATCTCTTTCGCTTTCTTTTCGTTTTTCTTTTCTTTTTTGCTTCCTTTTTTTTTTGTCTATTTTTTCTTTTTTCAATTTATTTTTCTTTTTTTCATTTTTTTTTCTTCCCTTTTTTTTTTTCTTTATATTTTTCAGTACTTGCACGCTTTATAAATCTCTTCGCTTTCTTTCCCTTTTCGTTTTTCTTTTTTTTTTTTTTTTTTTTTTTTTTGCTTTCCATTTTTATTTTCTCTTTTTCTTTTTTCATCGTTTTCCTTCCCTTTTTATTTTCTCTTTCATTCTATCGCTTTGTTTCTCATTTCGCTTTCTCTTTTCGTATTTCTTTCTTTCTTTCTTTCTAAAATTGATCACTTTTCTCTTGTTGCTTTCCGTGTTCTTTTTTTGCATTCTTTCTTCATTTCTTTCTTTCATTCTTTCTAATCATTCTCACTCCCTTTCTTTTTCTTCTTTCTTTCCTCTTTTCTTTTTTTCTCTTTTTCTTTTCTTTGTCTTTTTTATCCGTCTTCCTATCTTTTCCCTATTTTTTCCCCTTTCCATTTGATCTTTCCCTCCACTTCTTCACTTCGTTTTGTTCCTTTTTGCTGATATTTTTAGAGGAATTTATGAATTTTATTTAAAAAACAAATTCTGGCATTTTGCCAACAAAATTATTTTTTTTCTCAAATTTCCTTGTCTCTTTTATAATTTTCTTTTTTCTTTCTTGAAATCGTCTTGTCTTTCATTTCTTATAATTTATTTTGGATTTTCCAAATCTATTTATTGCAAAAGTTCCTTAAAATGTCGCATTGAATTTTCCGCAATCTTTAGAATCCGTAAAAGAAAATAGAAAATGATAATATGCTTCAGAAGCATTGCATTTTCTCTTTTTATTTTTACCAATAATAGAGCCGATTAAAAAGTTTTTTTCTCAACAAACATATTAGATAGGGTTCATGTACAGTAATGGCTGACAGTTTTTGCTTGGCCTGTTGCTGTTTAACAACCACAAAATTGATGGAGGATAAAATTTTAAAAGTAACGACTATTTTTTGCTTGTTTTATTAACGTAAAGAATGTTGTAAGATATGATTGTATAAGAAGAAATATCTGTTGATTTTTTTTTTTTTGGGGGGGTATATTATTATTATTATTATTATTATTATTATTATTATTATTATGAGTTGTTTTTTGTAATACCAGTGATAGCTGATAGTCTTTCACTGGAGTTTGAGTGATAACGAGTTTTTCCCTCGAGTTTTCGGACTCTTCTGAGTATTCCTAGCTGATTTAACAAAGCTGTTGTCTGGATAGTCTCATTCCTCCTCTAATTTTCCAGTTCTTCTAGTCCTCTTTTCCAAGCATTTTGGAGACCGTTTTCAAGTGCCCCAACGCTCATTTTCCAGTTTTTTCAAAACTCTCTATCAAGGCTTTAGGTATTTATTATTATTATCATTATTGTTTTTGTTGTATTGGGTTTCAAAAATGAATAAACAGGCAAGGATTTGTTTTGAATTTTTTTAGAATGAGGCTTGATAATTTTATATTCATTCGGATTATTCGGACTATTGTCCTCATCTTTATTATTATATACGCAAAATTTATATATAAAGTTTGAGTTAATACAGTTTAAATGCTGGTTGAAAGGTTCAGTTCAGGGCAAGGGCGATAATAACATAGAATATTTAACATAGCTTAAACATTTTTACCCGGTCATGGATAACGGAATGAAACAGTCTACCCGCGCAGATTGAATAAGAGGTTCCATGAAGGCTACCGATTTCGACAAGAAGGTTCCCGAGTTCGACACGAAACACATGAATAAGATCGGAGGGCACATCGGCCTAAAACATGTATTGTGTATTATAGGAATAAAGATGAGGATAAAACAGTCGATAAAATCCAAATAATACAAAACAACAGTTGGGACTGGAAAATGAAATAGTTGTCTCTAAACATGATACCACCCAGTCGGCAGGTTCTAGAAATCACTGAACTCTATCCTCCTTGCATGAGGGGTAAAGACCCCCCCCCCCCGGATATTCTTGGTGTTACAATAAACTGAAACTGGTGGTGCAAACTCTGTTGCATCATCACTGGCATTAACCTAACAAAAGTTACAAAATAAGAAAATAAAACTAAACGGAGGTTGGAAATATAAATTGATCTTTATAACATTAACAAATTAATACCTCGCCAAGTGGCATGAAGAAGGTAAACCACTGCTAGTTGAATATAAGCTACTCATTCAGCATAATATTCCGTATTTATGAGTATTTGTTGGACATACCCATTAATAGTTAGGGTATATAATAACCTACCATGAACGCAAAATAATATTTTACATGGGAAGGTCTAAATTAATTTTTCGTGAAATTATACCTGAAAATTATAGAAGAAATTGTTGATTAAGTTTGTTTGGTTTTTTAGTAGTATTTTGTTTTGTATGTACTGCATAATTTTTTTAATAATATTTTTGTTAGTTTACAATATTTTCACATTTCTGAAGAAAAAAGAAAAACAACCATTTGGTGTATTTTTTGTGAGTTTTAACATTTTTCCGAGAAAAAAACAGACATAGATTGATTAATAAAACAATCAGCCTGTAGAAAATCTACCTGCTTATGTGGACAATGTGCGGCCGTATATCATAGTCGGCCCGTGCTTATTTATACGCGCGTGCGTGCGAAGGCCAACTTAAATGCACGAGGTATCACAGCGAGGAAAAAGATCACGTGGGTCAATAGAAGAATAATTATTCGGCTTACTTTAAAAATATTGTTAACTTACAGATAATTAGTTCCAAATGTCAGTGAACATGATTGAGATTAATCTCGTCTCAGCTCTCCGTCGTCATCACTCTCGGTCCTCTCTCTCTCATCATCCTCTCTCTCATCTCTCTCTCTCTCTCTCTTTCTCTCTCTCTCTCTAACCATTTCTATTTTTTGGTTTCTCTTCTCTCTCTCCCATCATTCCTCTTTCCCTTCTTCATCTTCTCTCTGTATATTTCCATAATTCTAATACTTTCCTCTTCCTATTTATTTGCCATCTTCCGCCATTATAATTTTCGCGCCTTTTTCAACAAAACACTGACGACATGATCTTTTATTATTATTATTATTATTATTATTATTATTATTATTTTCCTTTTCTTTCTTTCTTTTTGGCACGCAGACCTCTTTACCACTTTATCTCTAAGATTCACTTTAAACGAAATCACCGGCGGAAAGAGTCATTAAAAAATAGAATGGCATGAAAATAGAGTCACTAATTCTATTTTTAATTTTCTCAAAAAAAATGTTTTTTTACAACTTCTTCTCGGGCCATCCATATTTTATAAATCCAGTGAAGTTAAAGAAGACATTTTTTGAATAATTTTTAATTGAGCAAGAAGGACGCTGATCAGGGTACAATTCGGAATTTTGCAAAAGAGGATTTTTTTCAATTTTTTTTTTTTTTTGATGGGGGGGGGGGGTGTCTGTTGGGTTTTGTTTTAATCTTAGTTTGTTTTGTATATTTCTCAATCTTTCATATCCATTCAGATATATCTAATTTGGTTCTTTATAATTATTGAATGAAAATGTGTAACGGTCAGCAACATATTGATCAAAAGTATTCTTATACACACACACACCCACCCAAATATATATATATACTGGCGTCATCCACAGACACGTGAGTTTTGACTTATCAGTCTCTTCAGTGTGGCTAAGACATATTGTAAAGCTACTACAGCCGGAATTGAAATCCGAATTCCGTTGGGTGTCAGTCCCGGCAACTTAAACATTAGGCTGTCTTCGCTTACTGAATGGGAAGGGGAATTCTAACTGTTTTAATACACCTCGCTTATAATATATATATATATATTATATATATAGTGGTAAAAGAGTTTAGAAGATCTTACCTGCTTTCGATCTTTAGACCGTTATTTCAGTTTAACTAAGTAATATTCCATCGACTTAAGTTTAAGTATAAGGTAGGGTCCTGATGAGAATTCATTTAGGCTCGAAACCATGGTAGTCCTTAACTCTTTTTACACTATTACTACTAATAATGATTGGCTCTATATTTTCGAAATATTGAGCAACTTTGAATAATTTACAAGTCCACAAGCAACGAAAAAGTTAATGCCGCCAATTGGATTACTTATATATAATATAAATGTGTGTGTGTGAAAGACAAGGAAATTTGGTGACATACTTCTTCGATTATGGAATGCAGTGTATAAACAAAACTCTATATAGAAATGGTCGAAGAAAGACGACCATCGGAAATCCACTGCGTACTACAAAGTCATAACTCTTACTGCCATAGCTGCCAAAAGTTTATAATGTCCTGCTTCTCATCGCAACCTCTCTTTCCTGAAGGTGTAACGCTGAAAATACCGGTTACCGCTTTGTCCACGCGCTTTAAGCAGCGAAACAGTACTTAATTGGTGGCCACTTTAGTAATACCAATGTAATGTAAGCCCAACCCTGAGACCTTGGTTTATCAAAATGTCTTAAATTCGGCATTAAATGACTGACAAGGGGTTTGATAGCCTTAAAAACAACTAAACCAACCATCAAGTATGCATTGGCCCTTTATGTAATTTTGTAAATCATAATCACTTTCAATTACATAAAGGGGAAAGTTTTTTTTCCGGGGAAGGGGGGGGGGTTTTTTTTTTTTGGGCCCCCAAAAAAAATAGAAAAAGGAAAAAAGGTTTTCCCCGGGATTAGAAGGTTTTTTGTGCTCTCCCTTCCACAGCCTGGTCGAATCATGCGAAGGAGTACGAACAAACAAATCTTGAGGCAACACTATAGCTTCAAAAAGTAAAAGGACATATAACAAAAAATGAAAATATACCTAAACTTAAGAGAAAAGCTGTGGAACAAGCAATGCGGAACATTGAAAAACAGTCAGCAATGAAATGAAATGTGTTTAAAAAGGGTTTACTGAAAATAAAGAAGCTAAACTGAAAATAGAAACGAATCAAACCATGGAAATGATATAGGAATAATCCTTGGTCTAATCTTCCGAACGTTATCATCTTGCAAGCAGCCTCTGGTTAAAAATAAGACCGCCAAATCATCCACAGAATGAAAATGCAAAAAATGTATGATCTTGATTATCTGGCGTGGCTTTTATCGTCGATTTCTTATTTCTTATGAGTGTTGTCAACTCAGCTAAATAATGGACGCAATTCCCGTTTTTAATAAATAAAAAAGAAAAAGAAAGAAAAAGGACATGTTACACAGAAAAAATACAATTTTTTAAAAAAAGAAAAAAGAGTAGGAAGAAAGATAGAGAATTATGGTGTGAGCGCGCGGAAGCGATAAGCTAATCTGTTTTTGAATCGAACATAATTGAAAAGATGAAGAGAGGAAAGAATGGAAGTGTGTGAGAGAGAGAGAGAGAGAGAGAGATTAAGATAATGATTTTTACATTTTGAAGCTAATTATGCAATGCCTACTTAAGTAAACATATCAACGTTGTAATGAATAAATCATCACATTGTGATATAATCAGCAGGTCCTGCTAGTAATATTTATCATTGGCACTTTTGTTGATGTGGCGAGTTTCAAGTAAGATGGCGACTTCAAAATGCTGAATTTTTCAAGACAAAATGGTACCACTTTATCAGAAGATTGGTGAAACACTTTGTCGCATAGCTGTCCAGTATCTTCCAAAATTGGCAATATCACATGGAATAAATGCTGATACTAACTACTACTACTCAACAACTTACTACTACAACTACAACTACTTTATTATTAGTGTAAAAAAAAAGTTTGTTTTTTTTTTTTCTTAAACACTGTTTCCCCCCATCCCCGTTTTTCTGTCGTCAAAACTGTTCAGCACATCTAAGCTGAGCTGAGTAAATTAACGTATACAATCTACCCAAATCTACGTCGTTAATTGGTTCTTAGAGGATACGAATTTAGTTCGTAAAATGACTTGAGTCGGAATAGCCATTATTCAGATGCAATTAATCCGATGTAGGACCACTTAGCCTTGTTTTTTTTCGTTAGGCCTAAGTAATTCAGAAATATCGGTTAAATTAGGAACCTACGTAGCCTAACCTAGTTCTTAAATGATAGCTTACATAAATTGTATATTTCGGTTAAGATTTATGACAGCTTAGCCTAGGCTGAGCCTTGTTTTTTTTAATGTTTAGCCTGCCGTAATAGCATATTTCGATTAAATTATTGAAGCTTAGCCTAAGGCTAGCCAGTTTTTTCTGTTAAGTTTAAATATGATAATATATAGGCTTTTAAGAGTTAATATTTCAATGTTTTGAAAAGAATATTCCGACTCGTTTAAAGTTAATTTCTGTATATATATATATATATATATTTATATGATATATTATATATATATATATAATATATATATATATATTATATATATGTGAAAATAAATTGGAAATTAATCCGACAGTCATGAAGTAAGATGTAATGGAAAAAAACAAACGTGTTTACAACTGAAATAGGACCATCAGAGAGAAAGATGATGCAAAACCGTTTCGGGCCTAATTCTCTTGACGTTTAAAAGCAACACTCGGCCCCTTCATATTAGTTGAGGATGGGCCGAGTGTTGCTTTTTAAAAACCAGTCGAAGATAATTAGGCCCGGAAACGGTTGTGCACACTTCTCTTCTTGATGAGCCTATTCGTTTGTAAACATCGTTTGTTTTTTCATTATATTCTTTATATTATTAATATATTATATATGAAAAGTGAATGAAAATCACACAATGCTGTTAAAGAAGAAAACAAATTATTAATATAACTAGCTGACATTGATCAATATTTCGATTTTACCTAAAATCATCATCAGGGGCCTCATTTACTCCGTGGTGGTTTATGGGTCGGAGAAAAATGTTCAAATCAGTTCAAAAAACAAAAGAAACTGAAATTTTGCAAAAATGATTATATGATAAATTGTTTTCTCTTTAACAGCACTTGTCGTTGATGTTTCATCACCTTTTCATTACTCATACTGTGGATTTCATTTCCTTTCTTTAACTTATTATATAATATATATTATATAAATATATAATATATATATATATGCCTATACCTATTATATACTGGTACAAGCTTGTATAATCTGTATTTGGATGTATAGGCGGTATGTGGCGCGCGCCAAGTGTTCCCACCTACTAGATTAGTCCACAACATGGCAGATGGGACGCGACTTAAAATGAAATAATCGACCCCTGCCAATAAACCCCAGAGAACGAGAAAGAACGTTTAAAAAAAAAAAAAGAAGAAGAAAGAAAGAACCGCTTATTTCTGTTGGGCCGCCTAACAAAGAAACAAGCACAGTACCGATGAGCCACCACTTACCTCCTCCACATTTGAGAAGGACCACCTCACAATAACGGACCGCTCCCCTTTTGAAGCGGTCCTTCTGAAAAGCCCACACTTCCTTAACTGGACACAGAGCAAAAGGATGCGTTGACGGTGCCGCTGTTGATGCAATTGAGACTATTACCGGTGGACCTGGCGTGCGATAAAGGCCCCATCGCATCTTGGGCCCCCCCCCCCCCCTTCCCTTCCCGCCCTCCGCCCCCCCCCCCCCCCTAGTATCTTTTGCTGCACACGGATACTGTACACATCCAAATCTGTAGGAAGACTATGACACAAGAGTTTGAAGCGAGTTGGTTTTTTATTTTATTTTTGGAAACCGTTAAACAACAAAACGTTTTGAAAGCATTTTTGGAGGAGATGGGTGGGAGGAATGTCGGTTGATTGTGTGCAGTGGATTAAAAACAGGGGAAATTGTTGTGATGTGTGTGTGTGTTGTGTCAGTGAGTGAAGTGAGTGTGTGAGTGAGAGAGCAGAGAGAGAGAGAGAGAGAGAGAGAGAGAAGAGAGAGAATGCGAAAGAGTGGATAAATGTGTGTACGTATGAAAGTATTAAGAAAATAGAAAAAGGGAGAGTGAAAAGATATAATATATATAAATATATTAGATATATATATGAAATTGATAGATGGAAAAGAGATAGAGAGAGAGAAGAGAGGAGAGACGAGAGAGGAAGTGAAAAATATATTATATTAGAGAGAGAAAAGATAGAGAGAGAGAGAAAAAGATAGATAGAGAGAGAAGATGGAGAGAGAGAGAGAGTGAGAAGAAAAGATAGGATAGGAAATAAAGAGAACAATGTAAGGGAAACATGTGAGAAGGAAGAGGAGAGAGAGAGAGAGAGAGAGAGAGAGAAGAGAGGAAGAGAGAGAGAGAGAGAGAGACGGTGTGTTAAGAAAAAATAAAGAGATCGCGACCGCATAAAGAGGAAAACGAAAAAATGACAGAAGAGTGAAAGAAAGCAAAGAAAAGAAAGAAAGAAGCATAAGTAAGGCAGAGATGTTTTGATTAAGAATTGTGAATGTGCGAGAGATAGAAAAAATGTTAAATACGAGATGTGTGTGTGTTGTGTGTGTGTGTTGTGAGTGAGATGAGTCGAGAACGAGGGGGGGTTCTTAAAGAGAACGTGGTGCCAATAAAGTTTTATCGAAACATAAAATATAACGAAAGATAAGATAAATGTTTTGGTTCATATTCTTTAATTTACATGACATTATCGACCTTCCGGGTTTAGTTAATACCAAAGCCAATACCTGTGTTAACGTAAAGAAA
Source organism: Doryteuthis pealeii (assembly GCA_023376005.1). Lineage (NCBI taxonomy): Eukaryota > Metazoa > Mollusca > Cephalopoda > Myopsida > Loliginidae > Doryteuthis > Doryteuthis pealeii. The sequence goes on along the minus strand of CM042137.1, from coordinate 44,145,250 downwards.
AAAGAAAACATTTTTTTATTCCACTGGGAAAGAGGCCGTGGGTGGCGACCCGTGGATTGCTTAGGGTTGAAACCCTGTTGGCTGCAGTCCATGGACACGCATCATCCAAGTTAAAGCCTCTACTTAGGCTAGACGGTCGGTCGGAGAGGTCCGCCTCTGGTAATGTCAAACCCTATCACCTATATGATTGTCCCAACTCTATTGGCTCTTAACGGCAAGCATCCACCTTTTTAAATCATATATGTGCTAGAAGGCGGTGGACTGAGGGTCTTACTTCCCTGTGTTATTGACGTTAAACTATGTGACGGTGAACATTTCCAATTCTGGAGTCTGAGAATGTAGGTACCCTTTCATCACATTACATTCGGGTCTACTCTTGACGCCGGAGTGTAGTACTTGTCTAGGGGTCCCATCTATTGGTTAAATGGAAAAAATCGCTTGAAAAGAAGTTGGTAAACATATTGAATAAAAAAAAAAAAAAATATTTGAAAAAAATGATGTTGAAATAATGTTTATTATCAAGGAATTTACCGCCCAGAGTCGGTAACGAACGTTGGGACCTTTGTGGTTCAGTAGCGGATGCTTTAATGGACCCAAACATATTAACCAATCACCAACCAATATTAACACAATGCTTCAAGCAATTATACATTCTTTAAAATTAGATTAATTATAGCAAGCAACCATGGCTTCCTGTCTGAGTACTTGTTCAGTTGTCAGATAATTACTACATCGAAATACCACACAATTCCTGAGGATTGTGGCGTAAGCAGTGCGTAGTTTTCGGTACAGACTGACATCGAATCTCCTCTACGATAAGATTTATCTTTTTCGTAAAAATATACCGTTTGTTTAAGCGTTTGAGGTGTAACTTTTTAATTGGTAAGCAAAAAGGTTTAAAAAAAAAAATTGGTTAATAAAAATGAACAAGTAAAAGGGATTTTTAACAATTCTCCATTAATCTAACCGTCTCTATGATCCCTGTCTTGACTTCGTACTCAGAAGAGACGGATCGATTGAGTTTAAGTCAGGCGTCTCTATCGACGAAGTAACGTGTGCGCTGCGTGAAATACACTGAGGAAATGAAAGGGAAGAAAAAGATGTACAGAGAACAGAGAGAGAGAGAGAGAGGAGAGAGAGGAGAGAGAGAGAAGAGGAGAGAGAGAGAGAGAGAGAGAACACAGGAAAAGAGAGAAGAATAGTGAAAACCAAAACAAAGGTTTAAAGGATTGTTGATATGATTAAGGGGAGAGATAAATAAAATTGAAATGTGGCGAGAATACTGAGGCGTGTTTTCGGACGCACGAATTACAGCCATCAGTAGTTTAGGAGATATTACCCCCCCCCCAGAATAAAAACAAAAAACAAAAAAAAAAAACAACACAAAATACATTTTAAACATCAAAAATGAATTATTTATCCTTCAAAGAGGTGGTTGTGTGTTACTACTGATGCTTTCACAGTACCAAATCGAGATAATGTTTGTATACCTTCTTTACTTCTAGTTCGTACTCTATATCGTTGGCATCTTCCTTCTGGCCGGCGTTCTTCTATCTTCTTGTCTGGTCTTAGCGTCTGGTGTTGATTTGGGGATTCCCAGTCGGTCTTCTTATGGATTCTGTTATCAGAAGCCCTGTTGTCATTGTTAGTTTTTTAAGGTAAAAACACAAGACTTCGATTTTCTTTATAATGTTACTTTATTCGTAAATCCCCAAACCAGACAAATCTGCGCAGGGAAGGAGACCACGTATTATAACACGACTTACCCCTTCGAGCTTCCTGCTACCTGTTGAACTAACTGACTTACTTTTAGTACGCTGTAAATCGGAAGACAGGGTCTTCTTAGCCTTCCGATTCTCACGATTTATCCCCGGAAGGGCAAGGGAGAAGTGAGGTCAAGGCGTTGTCACTCATCCATTCAAGGGCCGTGGGCTGCACTAATCGCCATTATTGTTTCTACACTATTGCCATAATATTAGGCCATCTAATAATGATGTAACAGTTGGATTTTACAGCATTGTCCAACCCTTCGTGTGTTATTTTTATGCCGAAGACGGGAACTCCAATTTTTTTAAACACATCTTTTTTAAATCCATTTTTTCTATTAACCCCATAAGGACGGGACGCTAAAGGTACTCCACGCCAGAATCAGAGTGGAGTGGGAGTAATGGTAATGAATAGGCACTTCACATTTGCCAGAATTGGAATTTCTACCATAGGATAGGTTTAAGTCATACCCAGGACACCCTTCTAGCACATATGATAAAAAAGGATTTGGGCTTGCCATAAGGGCTGGGACAATCAATTAAGTGCTGGGGCTTTGACGTGACCAGCCAATTGATCGTAGGGGGCCACGTCTACCGCTTGTCTAGGTCTAGGGCTAAAGTGGAGGTTGCATTTGTCATGGCTGCTCAGGGTTCCATCGAGGAAGATATAAAACAAAAGCAAGTTTTAAAGAGTTGATTCAATATGTAAGGCGAGAGAGAAGTAAAAATGGAAATTTGGTGAGAGACGTGTCTTTTTCGACGCCGAATATTACAACCACTAGCAACAATATGCGCCCCCTGGCCGAAAACTAGAATTTTAATGTAAAGACATATAGATTAGAAGATGAATGAAAGTTAAATAGAACGCATATAAAAAGATGACACATTTTTAATAATATTTTAATTGGTTTTCTATATAAAATCATTCAAGGCATGATATTTAATACGTTGGGGAATAAACAATGATATTAGAGTCAATAACGACCAAATGGTCTTTGTTTTGGGGTTTGTTTTGTTTTTACGGGCATTATCAACCTCATGGGTCATTGTTGTTTGATGCGATAAGTTTGAAATAAATCAATTCTTAACTGGATAATACAATTCTTTTGATATAATGACATTTTTTCTATCTAACCCATAGATGGGGACCCTTAACAGTACTACACTCCGGTCAGATGGACCAGGGAGCAATGGTGATGAAGGGGTTGCTCACATTCCCCAAACCTTAAAAACGGAAAACCTCACCATCAGATAGAGTTTTAAACGTCATTTTCCAGGACATGTAGACCCGTAGCCCCGCCCTTTCTAGCCCATATGATAAAAAGGGTTGGGCTTGCATTAAGGGCAATAGGGTTGGGACAAAATCAATAGGTGCTAGGGCTTGACGTGACCAGGCCGGATTGATCGGGGGGTCTCTCCGACCGCCCGTCTAGCCCAACATCAGGGGCCAAAGTGATATTGCATGTCATGAATGCTCATTCCACCAGGGCTCTATTCCGTTAAGCATCCACGGGTCGCCACTCCCCGTCCAATTAGGTGGCCCCATTGGGGTCTTACCCCTGCTCAGAGGTGCAGTCCGTGCATCTTAACGCCCCACCGACAGGCGGGATAACACCCAAATGATATTTATTAAACCGGTATTGTTTAAACCAGTAATAATTAACCACACGATATTAACTAAACTTTATTTCTAGTGATACATAAAACACATTTGCTTATTTTAAAGCACTAATACATAGGCTGTTTTGAGGCAAACCGTATCAGATTTTCTAGAGACGTCGTTAATAAATAAGATATTCTGAGTTAATGATTTTGACTATAAATAAAATACTCATTGATAAACTTACACAAAATAGCCGGGGTATTGTGAGGAAAGTGTAACATAGTTTCGTTACAGATACTATCGGATTCCATTATAATAGATTTGTGAGTTGCAAACTCTCTCCACACACACACTTTAACATTAAATGAAATTAATGTATTATGAGGAAGTGCGTCTTGGTCTCCGGCCTCCAAAATTGCTGGCTCGGTGCTATTAAAATAACGCACCCAGCTATGTGTTACTGTGAAAAGAAAACAACCAACTTAGGGCGTTAAATGTATTTTTAGGGGGGTGGGCTTTTTTTCTCTTTTTTGTCTAATTCTTATTTTATCGTAATTTGTCGTAATTCTATATTTATTTATAGAAATTTGTCGTAATTCTTGTTATATTATCTAATGTTGTCGTAATTCTTGTTTATTTATCTAATTTGTCGAATTCTTTTTAATGTTTTAATTATGTCGTAATTCTTGTTTAGATATGAAGATGGAATCTAATATCTATCTATTTTTTTTACTTTGTTTGATAAATAATAAAAATTCTACAAAAAAGAAAGCCCCCCCCCCCAATACATTTACGCCCTAGTTGGTTTGTTTTTTTTTCCAAGTAACACCAAGCTGGGTCGTTATTTTATAGTCACCGGGCAGCAATTTATTTGGAAGAACAGGAGACCCGGGACGCACGTTATCAATAAGTTACCGGAATTATCTTTTAAAACAGAGCGATAAGTATTGACGCAGTAGCTGAAGTTGGTGGTGATAGATGTTTAACGGCTTATCAACCCCGTTAGGTTTATTTTCATCGAGATGTTAGAATATATGTTGCTTATTCTATATACTCTTATGTTTGTTACATACACAATAAAAATACGGAGCACAGAATGAAAAATGCAAGACCAGGTTGTTGGAAATTAACAAGGGTGAAGAATGCTTCTACCTAAAATGACTTATTAGCTCGCACGAGTGTACTGCATTCTTCCAGATCCAAAGTGTTCATGGGCATCCGGGTTCTTATCAGTCCCCACTGACAAGGGAGTAATTTGTTGATTCATTAGGTCGGGAAGCCTAAACAACCTTATTAGTAGTTAATGGTTTTAAAGATATTGAGGCATCGGTGGGCTTGTGTTAGGGGTTACTTTTGGCATGATATTTTATCAGGTTTGTGTTTATATTTTTGTATGATTATATTTTCTCTCGAAAAAGATAGATAACCCATCTATGTTTGGACCTTTTTAAATTTCATATTATTGCATTAAAAAAGCGGTTCTGAAGGAGAGCAAAAGTCCACATTCTATTAAGGAAAGTGTTTGTCAGGTTCACACCGGTTGTTGTTGCTCTTGTTTGAGTATAAGGAGTGCGTATGATTTTATCGTAACCATACGAATCGGGACAAAAAAAAAAAAACTGTTCCTTTTTGGACTTTATAAGTTGGTCTCTAGTCACTTAAAGGGATTTTATCAAGAAAAGTCATTTGTGCCTGTTGCGTTGTTGCCATTTCAGCATGGAGGTGTAAGATTTCAAAGGTTTGACAAAATCGTAAACTCGTTGAAACGCAAACAAACTCCGACACCGGTTGAGACAAAACCATTTTATATAACAGCACATGAATAAACAGATACATAAACAATGAAGATAGAATAGTGTACATAAATTATACATACATAAAAGTCACTGAACAAGATAATCATAAAGACACGTAATATAAAGGTACAGACATTGAGACTAAGAATAAATTCATGCTGATAAGATCACTTACAGTGAGAAGTGAGCGCGGCGTTGAGGGGCCCGAAGCCCCAACGAGAAGGGAGGTGACCGTGTCTAACCCATTGTGGTCTCGTAGCGAGGGACAAGAAGCAAAAGAGGAGAGAAATTTAAAACAGCCGCTAAATACACGAGGCCCCTAGCAGGAAACCACGACACTAAACGGGCAGGAAAATACCTCACCCAGGCAAATACAAAAATAACCCCTACAGAGGAAATCTATTAACTTAAGTTTCAAGTTCAGATATGGATTAGTATTATCTGTGGTATTCGGCTATTGCTCAGTATATGAATCTAAAAAGAATACATATATGGGATAAAATATTTCGACAGAAATAAAGAGATATAAGACCGTGAAACCAAATTTGATAGAGTGTTTATGCGTTTATTATGACGTCGAGGAAATAACATCAGGATCGTTTACAACTGTCTATTTACGTTGTCATGACAACAGTAATTAGGAGCGCCGAACATTATGATACACCAACTTTTTTTTTCTATGTTTATCTTGATCAATCTCATAAGACCGAAATATGGTAACAATACACAAACGCACCGACCAAATCGTTTTTCACGTCCTATTTGCTCTCCCGCCCTGTCGGCTTGAAGGCTGTACGAATACACCAACTGTACCTCTACTGTGGTAAAATTCCCCTGTTGGCCAAGGGTGGTGACCGTGATGCTTAAGGATGGAATCCTGGTGGCTTGGCGTCCATTGAGATTGCAACACTCTAATTTAGCCCTTACTTAGGGCTAGGACTGGGCGGTTGGGAGAGGCCCCCCCCAATCAATCGGCTGGTTCAAGCCCTTTTTTAGCACCCTATATGATTGTCACGAGCCTTTATTTTCCTTATGGCAAATTCCCACCCTTTTATCCATATATGTGATAGAAGGGCCGTGTTGAGGAGTCCTTATGTCTCGGGTTGACGCTAAACTGCGTCTAATGGAAGTTCCATTTGGAGCTGTGGAGTACCCCTTCATTTCGCATTACACCGAGGTTCACCTGGACCCTGAATCGTTAGTACCTGTTTAGGGTCGCCACCTATAGGTTGAGAGAAATTGAGTTTGAAAAAAAATTTGTTTAAAAGAAATTGAGTTTGAAAAAAATTGGTACAATGAAGAAATGAATAAATTAAAACGTCTTCGCATAAAATAGCCGAACAGGGGTTGACAGGTCGTTAAATCCAACCAACGCAACACCAGATGCAATTTAGTGTCATTAATCAGGTACGCCCCTTGTTTTTTTGGTATGGGGGTGGTTACTCGTCTGAAGGGGTAACAGTCAGCGTGTTTAAGCCCTACCGACAGGATACTTGAACAACGAGTCACCCAGCGAGAATCGAAATGCGCTAACAAGTGGATAGTTACAGCACGTGAGACACTCACCTTCCCATAGGTATTGTAGAAAGTGACTGGCTAGCCAAACTGAGCAAATCCTTTCTTTCAGGTAAGAGCATCCCATTGTGGCGTTATAGTTAGCAAGCTAGTCTTGCAAGATTCATTACCACTGAAGAGCGGGTTCAATCCTCGCTGGATGCCCCATACAGGCGCCCTGTGTCACATTTACCCGTGGCTAATGGGTTGGGTATATCGGAGCGGGGTTTTTTCTTATCGTGGTTGTAATGGTTGAGAGCTAGGTTCGCAATCCATCACTACTGAATAGCGAGTTCGATCCTCACTGGCACCTCATACTTGCCAATCTGTATCATTCCTATCGTGGTTGAACGGGTTGGCCATCTGAGGGTGTTCCATCGTAGGTGTAATGGCTAGCAAGCTAGTCTCGCATATCTCACTTACTGAACAGGAAATTCGATCCTCGCTGGATGCACCATTGCTTGCGACCTTGTGTCACATCTACCCTTAGTTGAACGGGTTGGGTAAATTACCCCTTTGTTCTTCGAGATGATAGTAGCCGACGTAACAACATCTATATATTGATACGCTTGTTCCTTAATCTTCCAACCATTATCATCTTGCAACACCCTCTGCGTTAAAAATCAAACCGGTCCAAATCATCAAAAGAGGAATGCAAAGAATATAACTTCCTTGGTGTTTATCCATTGAATTTTCATTCTTGATTGATTGTCCGTCCACTCAGCTAAATAATGACCATTCCGTTATTTATTATGAAGAAAGGGAAAAAGGAACATGTACACAGTTAAATATAACGAGAAGAAAAGGAGAAAAATAAAGAGAGGCACCGATAACGCTTATCCGTTTCAATGGAACATAATGAAAGGAGAGAGAGAGAGAGAGAGAGAGAGGAAGAGAGTGAGAGAGATAGAAGAGAGAGGGGGGAGGAGAGATAAGATAGAGAGAGAGGGGGAGTGGAGAGATAGGAATTAGAGGAGAGGGGGAGTGAGAGAGATTAGATAGAAGAGAGAGGGGGGTGAGGAAATAGAGAGGGAGGGGAGTGAGAGAGTAGGAGAGAGAGGGGGATGAGAGAGATAAAGAGGAGAGGGGGAGTGGATAGATAGAAGAGAGGGAGAGAGGGGGAGTGAGAGAGGGAGAGTGAGGAGGGAGTGAGGGAGGAGTGAGAGAGAGAGAGAGAGAGAGAGGAGAGAGAGAGTTAATGAAGATTATTATAACTTTTACCTATTGAACTATTTCGCAGTAGTTCTTAAGTAAAACAGATCAAATGTTGAAATAGATAAATCATCATACTGTGGTTATTTCACAGGCCCTGCTAGTTTGCCATGGAATATGCACTAAAGGATTCTAATTCCGGGTCTAACTGAGGATTTGTCTCGCCGCCTCCTTAAAAACCTTTACAATAAAACGACCAATGAATGAAGCAGAAAGACTTTTTAGTTTTATCAGTTCTTTGATTTGCCCGGACAATAAATTTTTTCAACATATTTTGACCGTAAAGATATTTTTGTTTTAACACGAAACATATTAAATGATTGGATTCTGAACATAATCATCAACCATTTTCTGTTTGATCGCAAATGCTGCGCCATTTTCTCTGTTCACTTTCAAAACTGAATCTTTTCTTTTTCTTTTTCATTGTTTGTCGTTTACAATAAATGTCGAACTTCATGATGACAAATTAACCCCCTTTGTTTTGTGTTTAAGTTGTTTTGCTTGAATTGAATTTCGGTAATTGCTTTGATCCACAATGTCATTCTCCTACATCTACTGCTCGTGTCAAATTTATTATACAATGTATTCTTTGTTATCAGCGTGAACGGACACGATTATATTCTTAACCTTTATAATAATAACCCACTAGAGATGATATGAGATAATGACACCGATAAAGGGGGTTTTCTTGATAATCTATATGATAATGAGATTCGGTCTCTATTGGTCTGTAATCGAAACTACGTCCACTGCTTACGTCACAGTGAATTTCAGGAAATTAAGATACTTTACAATGATATTTAATTATTAGTTCAATATGATACTACATAAATTAATGAACACACTGTATTATTTGAAATATGCTCAGATAGTAGTACCCAAAAAGGATGGCCAATGGTGTTTTTTTTCTTTAAACAAGTTTTAATAAATACTTACGCCGGATATTATGATTATATAGTATGTTTGTTTTTATTTAATAATATTTAAAGTTATCTAACGTATAGATTTTAACGAGAAATTAATTATAAACAAGAATCGTCATATACTCTCCTTCGACATTAAACTCAAAAGTTTTGTGTATTTAAATTGATATCCTGTCTAGGTTTGCGCATGTCGACATTTATGATTGATTAACATTTTTTTTACGGAAAAAATTAAAAAAAACGGTTACGTAATTTGGACGTCAAATAAAATCCAGATAGATATTGTATAGTATATTTTTTCATACACTAAATTAAACTATTCGATTCAATTCTTAATAAAGTTTTGTAGAATTATGTAAAAATTTGGTGTATTGAAAGAAACGCAACATATCGTCTGTGACCTCCAATTCGGATGTGTAAAAATTTAACCCCCCGCCACCTTATATTTAACACAATGAAACTTTGCGATAAAGTTATTATTCGTAAAAGTTTTGAACTATTCAAAAGACATAAAAACAACCTGACGAATGTTTGAAAAAAAAATTCCAGCTTTACTCAAATAATGAAAATTAAGAACGAAAACAATTTCTGCACCATCTCATTGAATTTTAACGTCAATACAAATTAAAGAAGAAAAAAAAAACTATAAAAAGATCAATTAAGTGTCAAATTGACGGAAATTTCGATTACTTATTTACCTGTTAGATGAATTCGTATTTTAAAAACATTTTTTCTCAAATATATCAAGGGGAATATTCTTTACTTGTCGACCCCCCCCCCCCACACCTCATTTTAATTTTATGAAATCCGAACAACGTATATTTTACTCGTACGATTTTTAAAAGATAAGAGTTTTGGAATAATTAATTCATAAATTTTTAGAAGCGATTGGAGATGCCACAACTTGCGCTCAAAATTAAAACAAATATTTCAGTTTGAGTGAATATGATTTAAGTAAGTAATTAATTTTCTAAAAAATATTAAAAACGTCTTTATTTCATCTATATTTAACCTCCCCACCACAGGCATATTTTTACCACCGCCCGGAGAGGGTTATTTTTTTGCTATGATATATGATAACATCAATCACATCTTTTTATAATGGAATATTCGGTCTCTGTCTGCAACTGAAAAAAACGACGCTGTTTACGTACAATAGCCATCAGGAATTTATTATGAGATTTAAGGGATTTCCCGTGGCAGAAAGAGCACGTGACTTCGTATTTTTTGTTCCTTTGTTAATGTTTTTTATATGTGTTGTTCCTTGCTATTGAAGAGATAACGATCTGGTGGGGGTTTTTGGGCGAATAAAAAAAAGAAACTGAAATTAAGAGGAAGATAAATATTAGTCAAAGTTATTCTTATTATTAGAAATAAAAGAGAATTTTCAACCAGGTTGATTTGGCAGTCCCAGCAAGACACAGGGTGAAGAGAGAAAGAAAAACGAAAGAATAAACCAAATACCTTTGACCTTCCTTATAATAAAAAAAACAACCCAAAACGTGTGGAAATATGAGGATGAAAGTGGATACCAATTGTAGTTGGTGCACTTGAAAGGTTCTCCCAAAGATTTAGAAACATACTGAGGAAATTGAAATCAGAGGAAAAATCGAAACCATCCAGGACAACAGTATTATTGAGATCGGCTAGATATCTCAAAGATCATGGAGAACCTGAGGAAACTTGTTGTCACCCGACTCTACTTGACAGACCATCAGCTTACGCTGGGTGAAAAAGTTATTTCTTCTGAGTGTCGTTATCTTCAGCTAAGTAATGGACCATTACGTTTTATAATAAAGAAAAGAAAGGGAGAGAAATTACCTGTACGAGAAAATATAATAGATAAAGAAAGAAGAAAAAAAGAAAGAAAGAAGAAGGTGGAAATATATAGAGAGGGGATTGAATATATTGAAAGAGAAGGAAAGGATGAACAAAAGAGTGAGAGAGTTAAATCAAGAGTTATTATACTATTACAATAACTTGCATTGCTTAATAGTCAATAAAAAGACATATCAAACGTTGTAATAATGGAATTATCATACTGTGAATATCCACAGGTTCTGCTAGTTTGTATAATCTATTGCAATACAATGTAGTTATTACAATATGCTACAACCGCAAACAAAAACCGTTTCTCACGCAGAAATTATGGTACAAATTTGAGAGCAGCCATAAATTGTCTTCGACAAGATGGCCGTCAATTCTTTCTGATTTCTTTTATTGCGGGTTGTAGCATATTGTATACTACATGATGCATAGATTAATACAAAACTAGCAGAACCTGGTGGATATTCCACCAGTATTGATAATCCATTATTACAACGTTTGATATGTCTATTTATTTGAAACTATTAAGCAATAGCCAGTTATGTATAAATAGTATAATATCTTTGATTTAACTTCTCACTTCTTTTTTGTTCTCCTTTCCTTCTTTTAATATATTCAACCCCTTCTATATATTTTCCCCTTCTTTCTTTCTTTCTTTTCTTTTCTTTTCTTTATCTATTATATTTTTTCTCTGTAGCAGGTAATTTCTCTTCCCTTTCCTTTCTTTATTATAAAAACGTAATGGTCCATAACTTAGCTGAAGATGACGACACTTTTCAGAAGAAATACGTTTCACCCAGCGTAAGCTGATGGTCTGTCAGTAGAGTCTGGGTTACAACAAGTTTCCTCAGGTCTCCATGACTCTTTTGGAGATTCTAGCCGGATCCAATAATACTGTTGTCTGGATCGGTTTCGATTTTTCCTCTGATTTCAATTCCTCTATCTATGTTTTTCTAAACTTTGGAGAGACCTTTCCAAGTGCACCACTACAATGGTATCACTTTTCATCCTCATATTCACAGGTTTTGGGTTGTTTTTTTAATTCTATAGGAAGGTCCAGGTTTTGTTTATCTTTCGTTTTCTTTCCTCTTCACCCTGGTGATCGTTGCTGGGACTGCAAAATTCAACCTGATTGGACAATTCTCTTTTTATTTCTTATAATAAAGAGAATAACTTTGACTATATTTATCTTCTCTTAATTTCAGTCTTATTTTTTATCGCAAGCCCACCAGAGTTCTATTATCTCTTCAATAGCAGGAAACAACACATATAAAAACATTAACAAAGGACAAAAGATACGAGTCACGTCTCTTCTTGCCACGGGAAATCCTTATTCTCAGTTAATTCCTGATGGTATTGCTTGACGTAAACAGCGTCGTCTTTTTTCAGTGCGACAGAGACCGAATATCCCAGATTATAAGATGTGTTGATGTTATCATTATTTATCACTCAGCAAAAAAAAACCCTTCCGGGCGTTTTTGTAAAAATATTGCCTGTTTGGGGAGGTTAAATAGATGAATAAAGTTTTAATATTTTAGAAAAAATTAATATACTTTAAATCATATTCACTCACTGAAATATTTGTTTTATTTTGAGGCAAAGTTGTGATCTCCAATTCGCTTCTAAAAAATTTATAATTTTAAATTATTCAACTTTATCCTTTTAAAAAATCGTCGAGTTTAAAATATACCTTGTTCGATTTCATCAAAATTACATGAGGTGTGGGGGGGGTGTTCGACAAGTAAAAAAAAAAGAAATATTTCCCTGATTATATTTGAGAAAAAATGTTTTAAATATAAGATTCAGCTAAAGGTAAATTAAGTATCGAAAATTTTCGGTCAAAAATTTGACACTTAACTTGATTTTTTTATAGTTTTTTTTTCTTCTTTAATTTGTATTTTGGCAACGTTAAAAATTAATTGATTTATGTGCAAAAAATTGTTTTCTGTTTCTTAATTTTCATTATTTGCGTAAGCTGAATTTTTCCACCATCTCGTGCAGGTGTGTTTTTTAATGTTCTTTTGAAGTAGTTCAAAACTTTTTTACGATAATAACTTTTATCCAAAAGTTTCATTGTGTTAAATATAGGGTTGGCGGGGGGTAATTTTACACACGGAATTGGAGGTCCCAGACGATAATGTTGTTTCTTTCAATACACCAATTTTTTACAATTCTACAAAACTTATTAAAATTGAACGAATAGTTTAATTTTAGTGTATGAAAAACTATACTATTAAATCTATCTGGGATTTTATTTGACGTCCAAAATTACGTTAACCGTTTTTTATTTTTTCGTTAAAAAAAATGTTAATAAATCTTAACATGTCGACATGCGCAGGAAAACCTTAGACAGGATACATTAATCACAAAACTTTTTGGAGTTTAATGTCGAAGGAGAGTAGTATGAACGATTTCTTTTTATTAAATAAATTTTCTCGTTAAAATCATATAACGTTAGATACTTTAAATATATATTAGATAAACAAACAATATATAATCCCAATAATACGGTACAGTATTTATTAAAACTTGTTTAAAAAAAAAAACACCATTGGCCATCCTTTGTTGGGTACTACTATCTGAGCAATTTTAAAAAATAATACAGTGTTTCCATTAATTTATGTATTTATCTATTGACTATAAATTAAATATCATTGATTTAAAGTTACTTAAATCCTGGAATTACTGTGACGTAAGCAGTACGTCAGTTTCGATTACGACAAATAAGAGACCGAATTCCATTATATATAGATTATCAGAACAACTTTATCGATGTTCATTTCTCATTTCATCTCTAGTGTTATTATATAAAGGTTAGATAAACTATAACTGTTCGTCACGCTTTGAAACAAAGAATAATTGTATTAATAAAAATTGAGCAACGAGCAAGTCGATTAGGAAGATATGAAATGTGGATCAAAAGCAATTACCGAAATTCATTTCAACAAAAACAACTAAACACAACAAGGGGGTTAATTTGTCATCATGAAGTTCGGACATTTATTGTAAACGACAAACAGATGAAAAGAAAAGAAAAAAGATTCAGTTTTGAAAGTGAACAGAGAAAATGGCGGCCAGGCATTGCGATCAAACATGGACAAAATGTTGAATGATTATGTTAGAATCCATCAATTTAATAGTTTTACGTGTAAAAACACAAAAATATACTTTACGGTCAAATATGTTTGAAAAATTTATTGCGGGCAAATCAAGAACTATAAAACATAAAAGTCTTTCTGTTCATTCATTGGTCGTTTATTGTAAAGGTTTTAGGAGCGCGAGAAAATCTCAGTTTAGAACCGGACTTAGAAATCCTTTAGTAGGATATTCATGGGCAACTAAGCAGGCCTGTGAACGTATACCACAGTATGATGATTTAATTATTTCAACTTTGATCTGTTACTTAGAACTATTGCGAATGTTTCAGTTAGGTAAAAAGTATTAATAATCTTCATTTAACTCTCTCTCTTCTCTCTTCTCTCTCTCTCTCTTCTCACTCCCTCTCTCACCCCTCTCTCACTCTCACCCCTCTCTCACTCCCCCCTTCTCTCCTCTCTTCTATCTTATTTCTCACTTCCCCTCTCTCTCTCTCTATTCTCGCTCACTCCCCCCTCTCTCTTCTCTATCTCTCTCACTCCCCCCATCTCTCTCTCTTTTCTCTCACTTCCCCCTCTTCTCTATCTATCTCTCTCACTCCCCCTCTCCTCTATCTATCTCTCCACTCCCCCCTCTCTCTATCTATCTCTCACTCCCCCTCTCTCTATCTATCTCCTCACTCTCTCGCTCTCTTCTCTCTCTCTCTCTCTCCTTTCATTATGTTCCATTGAAACGGAATAAGCGTATCGGTGCTCTCTTTATTTTTCTCCTACTTTCTTTTCGTTATATTTTACTGTTGTAGCATGTCCTTTTTCTTCCCTTCTTCATAATAAAAAACGGGAATGTCATTATTTAGCTGAAGTGACGACAATCATAAGAGATGAAAATTCAATGGATAAACCCAGATTTATATTTTGCATTTTCATTTCTTTTGATGTTTGGACGGTTTGATTTTTATAACCAGAAGGTGTTGCAAGATGTATAACGGTTGAAGATTAAGGAAACAGCGTAATCAATATATAGATGGTTGTACGCTACTATCACTCGAACAAAGGGGTATTTACCCAACCCGTTCACTAAGGAGGATTGTTGACACAAGGTCGCAAGGCATGGTGCATCCAGCGAGGTTCGAATTTCCTGTTCAGTAGTGATGGATATGCGAGACTAGCTTGCTAGCCATATACACTAGATGAAACACCTCAGATGCCAACCCGTTCACCACGGATAGGTCATGATACAAGATTGCAAGTATGAGTGTCAGGGAGGATCGAACTCGCTATCAGTGTGAATGGATCTGCGAGACTGCTTGCTAACCATTACACCACGATAAGCGCTCCGAATACCACAACCCATTAGCCTACGGTAGAATGTGACACAGGGTCGCCTGTATGGGGCATCCAGCGAGGATGAACCCGTCTTCAGTTTGTAATGGATCTGCAAGACTAGCTTGCTAACTATAACGCCACAATGGGATGCTCTTACTAGAAAGAAAGGATTTGCTCAGTGGCTAGCCAGGTCACTTTTCTATCAATACCTATTGCGGAAGGCTGAGTGTCTACGTTGCGTAATTATTCCATTGTTAGCGATTCGAGGTCTCGCTGGGTGACTCGTTGTTCAGTATCCTGTCGTAGGGCTTAAAACCGCTACTGTACCCCTTCAGAGAAGTAACACCAACCCCATTACCCCAAAACGAAGGGCTGTTGGATATGACACTAAATTGCATCTGGTGGTGGTTGGTTTGGATTTTACGACATGTCAACCCCTGTGTGGGCTATTTTTGCCGAAACGTTTTATTTTATTCATTCTTCATTGATTACTCAATTTTTTTCAAACTCAATTTCTTTAAACACATTTTTTTCAAACTCATTTTTTCTACTTCAACCTATAGGTGGGGACCTAACAGGTACCTACGATCAGGGTCCAGGGACTCGGTTGTAATGGCGATGAAGGGGGTACTCACAGCTCAAATATGGAACTTCACCATTCAGACCAGTATTTAAGCGTCATTACCCGGACACTAAGGGACTTCCAACAACGGCCTTCTTCACATATATGTAAAAAGGGTGGGGAATTTTGCCATAAGGAAAATAAGGGTCGTGACAGTCATATAGGTGCTAGGGCTGATGTGACCAGGCAGTTGATTGGGGGCCTCTCCAACCGCCCAGTCTGCCTAAGTAAGGGCTAAATTAGAGTGTTGCACTCATGGAGCTGCTCAGCCACCAGGATTCCTCCTTAAGCGATCACGGTCACCACCCATTGGCCAACAGAGGATTTTTACCCCACAGTAGGGTAGCAGTTGTGGTATTCACAGCCTTAGCCGACAGGGCGAGGAAGAGAAATAGGACGTGAAAACCGAACTTTGGTGGTGCGTTTGTGTATTTTTACCATATTTCGGTCTGTATGAGATTGGATCAGATAAAACATTTAGAAAAAAAAAAAGTTTGGTGTATCATAATGTTCGGCGCTTCCTAATTACGTGCTCCATGACAACCCTCCTAGACAGTTTGTAACGATCCCTGATCGTTATTTTCCTCGACGTCATAATAAATGCATAAACACTCTATCAAAATTTGGTTTCACGTCTTATATCTCTTTCATTTCTGTCGAATATTTTATCCATATATGTATTCTTTTTAGGATTCCATATACTGACAATAGTCGATAACCCACAGATAATACTTAATCCATATACGACTTTGAAAAACTAAAGTTAATAAGATTCTCTGTGGGGTTATTTTCGTATTTGCCTGGGGTTGTGCTCCCGTTTGTGTCGCTGGTTTCCGCTAGGCGGCCTCGTGTATTTAGCGGCTGTTTTAAATTATTCTCTTCCTCTTTGCCTCTTTCCGCGCTACGAGACCCACATGGGTAGACACGGTCTACCATCTTCTCGTATGGGGCTTCGGCCTCAACGCCGGCTACTTTCTCACTGTAATTGATATACAGCATGGAATTATTCTAGTCTCTGTCTGTTACCTTTATATTACGTGTACTTTTATATTATCTTGTCAGTGATTATGTTATGTATATTTATGACACTATTCTATTTCTCCCTTGTTATGTATCTTGTTATTCATGTGCTGTTATATAAAATGTCTTTGTCCTTCAACCTGATGTCGGAGTTTGGTTGCGTTTCACGAGTTACGATTTTTGTCATTAACCTTTGATCTTAACACCTCCATGCGAAATGGCAACAACGCCAACAGCCCACAATGAACTGTTCTGATTTAATCCCCTTTAAGCTTGACTAGAGACCAACCTTTAATAAAGTTCCATAAGGGAACAGTTTTTTTTTTTGTGTCCCGATTACGTATTTTACATTAAAAACATACGCACTCCTTTATATCAACAAGAGCAACAACACGGTGTGAAACCTGACAACACTTCCCTTTATAGAATGTGGAACTTTTTGCTCTCTTCAAGAAACCGCTATTTTTAATGCAAATAATATTGGAAATTTAAAAAAAGCGTCAACATAGATGGTTGATCTATCTTTTTCCGAGGAGAAATATAATCATACCAAAAATTATTAAACAAACCTGTAAATATCCATGCAAAAGGTAACCCTTAACGCAATGCCACCGATGACTCAAATATCTTTAAAACCATTACTACTAAAGTGTTGTTAGGTCCCGACCTATGAAATCAACATTACTCCCCTTGATCATTGGGGCTGATAAAGAACCGGAAGTGCCACTGACACTTTTGGATCTGGCAAGATGCAGATTACACTCGGTGCGAGCTTAATTAAGTCATTTTTAGGGATAGAAGCATTCTTTCACCCTTGTTAATTTCAAACACCTGGTCGTTGCATTTTCAATTCTGTGCTCCGTTATTTTATTTGTATTTGTAAAAACATAAGAGTAATATAGATAAGCAACATATATTTTCTAACATCTAGGCATGAAATAACCCTAAAGGTAGTTGATAAGCACGTTAAAATCTATTTAACCAGCCAAACATTCTAGCACTGCGTCAATTTATGCTCTGTTAAAAGATAATTCGGTAACTTATGAAGAAGTTGCGTTCCCGGCTCCTGTCCAAAAATTGTGCCCGGTATGCTAGTAAAATTAACGACCCCAGCTATGTGGTACTTGGGAGAAAACAACCAACCTTAGGCGTTAAATGTATTCTGGGGGGGGGGCTGTCTCTTTTTATGTAGTAATTTTATTTATTTATCAAACAAAGTTAAAAAAAATGTAATATTAGATATTCATCTTCATATTAAAACAAGAATATACGACAAAATTAACATTAAACAAGAATTACGACCAAAATTACGATAAATAAAACAAGAATTACGACAAATTACGATAATAAACAGAATTACGACAAATTTCTATAATAAAAGAATTACGACAAATTACGATAAATAAGAATACGACAAAAAAAAGAAGCCCACCCCGCCCTTTAAAAATACATTTACCCTAAAGTTGTTGGTTTCTTTCAAGTAAACACCCATAGTGGTCGTTATTTATAGTCACCGAGCAGCAATTTTGAGGCAGGAGACCAGAACGCACTTCCTCATAAGATTACCGATAATTCATTTTAATGTTAAGTGGTGTGAGAGAGAGTTTGATTCTCACAAATTCTTATTATAATGGAGATTCGATGTCAGTCTGTAGCCGAAACTATGTTACTACTTTCCTCACAATCCCGGCTATTGTGGTAAGTTTATCAATGAGTATTTATTTATAGTCAAAATCATTAACATGAATAAATTCGTTATTTATTAAACGACGTCTCTATGAAATTGTCTGAGTACGGTTTGCCTTCAAAACAGGGCCTATGTTATTAGTTGCTTTTAAATAATCACATTGTGTTTATTTGTATCACTAAGAAATAAAGGTTTATAGTTATATATCGTTGGTAATGTACTTGTACTGGTTTTAACAATACCGGTTTTAATACAATGTATCATTTGGTGTTATCCCGCCTGTCGGTGGCGTTTAGAAATGCACGGACTGCACCTCTGCAGAGGGTAAGACTCCCCCAATGGGGCCACTATTGGCCGTGGGGTGGCGACCCGTGATGCTTAAGGATAGAGCCCGGTGGTGAGCAGTTCATGGACATTGCAATACTCCACTTTGCCCTTATCTGGGCTAGACGGGCGGTCGGAGAGACCCCCTCCGATCAATCGCTGTCACGTCAAGCCCGAGCCCTATCATGATTTTCCCAACCCTATTGCCCTTATTGGCAAAGCCCCAACCCCTTTTTATCATATGGGTGCTAGAAGCGGGGGCTAGGGGTCTACATGTCCTGGGAATGACGTTTAAACTTCTATCTGATGGTGAGGGTTCAGTTTAGAGGTTTGGGAATTTTAGCACCCCTCATCACCATTTGCTTCCCTGGTCCACTCTGACCCGTGAGTGTAACCTGTTAGGGTCCCATCTATGGGTTAAATTAGAAAATGTATTTATAAAAAATTGTATGTCCATTAAGAATTGATTTATTTGCAAAACTTTACGGCATCAAAATGACCCACTGAGGTTGATAATGCGTTAAAAACAAAACCAACCAAAACCAAAACATTTGGTGTTATTGATCTTCTAATATTCATGTTTATCTCCAACGTATTAAAATTCAATGCCATTGAATGATATTTATATAGAACCAATTAAAATATATTAAATATGTGTATCTTTTATATGCCGTTTCTTATTTAATTTCATTCATCTTTCTAACATATGTCCTTACATTAAGAATTAGTTTCGGCCAGGGGGCGCATATTGTTGCTAGTTGGTTGTATATTTCGTGCGTCGAAAAAGACACGTCTCTCACCAATTTCCATTTTTACTTCTCTCTCGCCTTAACTATTGATCAATCTTTTAAAACTTGCTTTTGTTTTATTTCTGCTCATGAACCCTGAGCAGTCCATCACATGCACCACTTCACTTTAGCCCTTGACTAGACAAGCGGTTAGAGTGGCCCCCTACGTCAATTGAGCTGGTCACGTCAAGCCCCCAGCACTTAATATGGATTGGATCCAGCCCTTATGGCAAGCCCCAAATCCTTTTTATCATATTGCTAGAAGGTGTCCTGGTTATTTGACGTTAAACTCTATTGACTGTGTAAAATTCCAATTCTGGCAATTGTGAAGTGCTATTCCATTTACATTACTCCCAAACTCCACTCGATCTGGAGTGTTAGTACCTGTTGGGTTCCCGTCTATGGGTTAATAGAAAAAATGAGTTTAAAAAGATGTCGTTTAAAAATTGAGCGTCCCGTCTTTTCGGCATAAATAACACACGAAGGTTGACATGCTGTAAATCCAACGTTACATCATTATTAGTGCCTAAATTTATGGCAATGTGTTAGAAACATAGGCATTAGTGCAGGGCCCACGCCTTGAAGGAATGAGTGACAACGCTTGACCCTCCACTCTCACCTTTGCCTCCAGGGGAATAAATCGTGAGAATCGGAAGGCATAGAGACCCTGTCTTCCGATTTTAAGGATACTAATAGTCTAGTTAGAAGGTAGCAGTGAGCTCGAAGGGTAAGTCGTGCTTTATATACGGCGTCCCTCATCTGCCGGCAGATTGTCTGTGGGTTGGGGATTTACCGAAATAAAGTAACATTAAAAAGAAAATCGAAATTCGTTGTGTTTGATTACCTAACAACTACATAACACAGGGCTTCTGATAACGAGAATCCCCATGAAGACCGACGGATCGCCCAAATCAACCACCAGACGCTAGACCAGGGACCAAGATGAATAGAAGAACCAAAGCGGCCAGAAGGATTAGATGTCCAAGATAAGGAGTACGATAGAATAAAGAAGGTACTACAACATTATATTCGATTTGGTATGTGAAAGCTCAGTATGTAACCCAACCAACCAACCTCTAGTTGAGGATGAATAATTCATTTATGTTTAAAATGTATTTTGTGTTGTTTTCTTTTTTTGTTTTTGTTTTTTTTGGGGGGGGTAAATATCTCCTAAACTACTGAATGGCTGTAATATTCGGCGTCGAAAACACGCCTCAGTATTCTCGCCACATTCAATTTATTATCTCTCCCCTACATATCAATCAATCTTTAAACCTTGCTTTTGTTTCATATTCTTCTCTCTTTTCCTTTTGTTCTCTCTCTCTCTCTCTCTCTCTCTCTCTTCTCTCTCTCTCTCTCTCTCTCTCTCTTCTCTTCTCTCGGTCTCTGTACATCTTTTGTCCCTTCCATTCCTTCAGTGATTTCACGCATGCGCACACGTTACTTCGGTCGATACGAGACGCTGACTTAAAAACTAATGACCGTCTCTTCTGAGTACGAATTCAAACAGGGACATAGAGCGGTTAGATTAATGAGAATTGTTAAAAATCCCTTTACTTGTTTTATTTATTAAACCAATTTTTGTTTTACCCTTTTTGTTACCAATTGAAAAGTACACCTAACGTTACAAACGGTAATTTTACGAAAAAAGATAAATCTTATCGATAGAGGAGATTCCGGATTCAGGCTGACCGAAACACGTCACTGCTTACGCCACAATACCCTCAGAATTGTTAGGTTTTTATCGATGGATATTATTCTGACAATGAACAATACTCAGCAGAAGCCATGTGCTGCTATTATTTATCTAATTTTAAAGAATGTTATAATTTGCTTGAAAGCATTGTGTTTAATTGGTTTGGTGTATGGTTTATGTTTGTCATTAAAGACCGCCTATGAACCAAAAGGTCCCAAGTTCGTTACCGACTCGGGCGGTAATTCTTGATTGAGTAAACATTTATTTCAAACTCAATTTTTTTTCAATATTTTTTTTTTTAATTCAATTAGTTTACCACATTCTTTCAAGCGGATTTTTTCCTATTTTAACCAAAGATGGGACCCTAACAGTACTACCAACTCCGGGTCAGAGTAACCCGAAAGTAATTGGTGATGAAAGGGTTTACTCTACATTCCTCAGACTCCAGAATTGGAATTTCACCGATCACATAGTTTAACGTCATACACAGGAAGATTAAGCCTCAGTCACCGCTTTCTAGCACATATATGATTTTTAAAAAAAGGTGGATGCTTGCCGTAAGAGGCAAATAGAGTTGGGACAATCATATAGGTGATAGGGTTTGACCATACCAGAGCGCGACCTCTCACCGCGTCTAGCCTAAGTTAAAGGCTTTAACTGAGGATGCGTGTTCATGGACTGCTCAGCCAACAGGGTTCAACCTTAAGCATCACGGGTCGCCACCACGGCCTCTTTCCAGCTGAAGAATAAAAAAATGTTTTCTTTTTATCTTTACGTTAAACAGGTATGGCTTTGGTATTAACTAACCCAGGAAGGTCGATATGTCATTAAATAAAGGAAATGAAACCACAAACATTTATCTTTATCTTTCGTTATATTTTATGTTTCGATTTACTTTATTGGCCCACGTTCTCTTTTAACCCCCCCCGCTCTTACTTCACTCACTCACTCACAACACCACACACACACACAATACTCTATTAACATTTTTTCTATCTCTCAGCACATTCACATTTCTTAATCACAAACATCCTCTTGCTTATTATGCTTTCTTTCTTTCTTTCTTTCTTTCTTTCACTCTCTGTCATTTTTTTCGTTTTCTCTTTATGCGGTCCGCGATCTTTTATTTTTTCTTACACACCGGTCTCTCCTCTCTCTCTCTCTCTCTCTCTCTCTCTCTCTCTTCTCTCTCTCTCTCTCTCTCTCTCACATTGTTTCCCTTCATTGTCTCTTCTTTTATTTCTATTCCTATCTTTTCTCTCCACTCTCTCTCTCTCGTCCATCTTCTGCTCTCTATCTATCTTTTCTTCTCTCTCTATCTTTTCTTCTCTATATATAATAAGATTCTTTTCAACTCTCTCTCTCTCTCTCTCTCTCTCTCTCTCTCTCTCTTTCTTCTATCATTCATATATATATAATATATACTTATATATATATATTATATCTTTTCACTCTCCCTTTTTTCTATTTCTTAAATACTTTCAACGTACACACATTATCCCACTCTTTCGCATTCTCTCTCTCTCTCTCTCTCTCTCTCTCTTTCTTCTCTCTCTCACTCACTCACTCACTCACTCACTGACACCACACACACACACACCACACCAATTTCCCTGTTTTTAATCCACTGCACAAATCACCCGGGACATTCCTCCCCACCATCGTTCTTCCAAACTGCTTTCAAAACTGTTTTTGTTAACGGTTTTCCAAAAAAAATAAATAAAACCAATCGCTCAAACTCTTGTGTCAAGTCTTCCATACAAATTTGATGTGTCAGTATCCGTGTGCAGCAAAGGATACAGGCCAGATGGGATGGGGCTTTATGCAGCCAGGATCACCGGTTAATAGCTCTCAATTGCATCACTAGCCGGCGACCGTCAACGATTCCTCTTGCCTCTGTGTCAGTAGGAAGTGGTGGCTTTCAAGCACCGTCTTCCAAAAGGGAGCGGTTTCCGTGTATTGTGAGGTGCGGTCCTTTCTGTCAAAAATGGTGAGGAGGTAAGTGGTGCCTATCGGTACCTTTGATTGCTGTTTCTTTGTAGGCGCCAAAGAAATTAGCGGTTCTTTTCTTCTTCTTTTTTTTTTTTTAAACGTTCTTTCCATTCGGTCCTGGAGGTTTATGGCAGGGTCGATGATTTCCATGTTTAAGTCGCGTCCAATCTTGCATTGTGATCTATCTAGGTAGGTGGGACATTGGGCGGCGCGCACACATACCGCCTATACATAAATACAGATTACAAGCCTTGTCACCATATATTATAGGATATAGGCAGTATATATTAATATATATATTGAATTTATATATTATATATATAGTTAAAAGAAAGGAATATGAATCCAACAGTATGAGTATTAAGGGTGGAAGTGAAAACATCACACAATGCTGTTAAAGAGGAAAACCAATTTATAATATAATCATTTTGCAATTTAGTTTTTCTTTTTGGTTTTTTTTTGAACTTGATTGTACGATTTTTCTTTTCCGGGGGGGGGAAACCCCCAACCCACGGAGTAAAATTGACTCTGATATGATTTTAGTAAAAATCGAAATATTTGATCAATGTCAGCTATGATTATATTACTCAATTGTTTTCTCTTTAACAGCATTGTGATGTTTTTCATTCACCTATTTCATAATATTATATATATATAAATATGAATAGGATATAATGAAAAAAACAAACGATGTTTACAACTGAATAGCTCATCAGAGAGGAAAGTGTTGCAAACCGTTTCGGCGGCCTAATTTATCTTGACGGTTTAAAAAAGCAACCCTCGGCCCATCCTCAACTAATATGAGGGCCGAGTGGTTGCTTTTTTTAAACCAGTCAGAGAATTGGCCCCGAACGGTTGCACACTTTCTCTTCTGATGAGCCTATTTCAGTTGTAAACATTCGTTTGTTTTTTCATATATCTTATCAACTGTCGGATTAATTTCCATTATTTTCACATATAATTATAATATATATTATATAATATATATATATATATTATTATATATATATATCATATATACTATACAGAATTAACTTTTAAACGAGTGGAAATATTTCTTTCATAAACATTGAATATTAAACCTTAAAAGCTTATATTATTCCATATTTAAACTAACAGAAAAAATAGGCTAGCCTTAGCTTAGCTTATAATTAATCGAAATATGAGCTATTACGCGGCTAACATTAAAAAAACAAGGCTAGCCTAGGCTAAGCTTCATAATTTACCGAAATTTACCAATTATGTAAGTATCATTAAGAACTAGGTTAGCTACGGGTAGGCTTCATTAATTACCGAAATTTGCTGAATTACTTAGGCTAACAGAAAAAAAAAACAAGGCTTAAGCAGTCTACATCGGATAATTGCATCTGATTAATGGCTATTTTCGACTCAGTATTTTACGACTAATTCGTATCCCTTCAAAGAACCAATTAACGACGTAGATTTGGGTATATTTGTATAGTATTTACTTTAGTCAGCTTAGATGTGCACAGGCCATTAGTTTGGGCACACATATGGGATCGACCTCATTAACAATGGTCTGCTTAATCTAGCTTATGCTAACCATTACACCACATGAGGTGCCCGCCTGAGGTATTTCTGTATATGTTAATGAACATTAATGTCACGATGTAAAATTGCATTGTTATCCACTATATGGAATTTTATGTGCAGTATTTCTCCATACGCACAAATATCATTCGATCTGTACGTGTGGGCAGGTACATGAATTGACTATCCCAGTGACCTCTGTAAAATTAACTTCACTGCTGGTATTGCTTAACAAAAAGCAGGATTAACAATATTTTATTTATTTCAGGCAGGAGCTGGTTTATACGGACGTTCCGCAAATGGGTGTTTTTTAAAATTACATTAATTCATATCCCTTAATTAGTTAAAAAATCATTAACCAAAATTTTGTTAATCGTGTTTCTTTGTTAGAAGGAGTATCAAGGTTATGCCAAGATTTCGAATCTGAGTGACCTCCCGTTTGAGAGTTATACGTCACACGTTACATATCAAACTTCCTTTTTTGATATATTATATATATATATATATTATCTATATAGTATATATACCCAGTTAGAGAAAAACCATGAAAATAATGTCCGAAAATTGAAATTTTTGAAGCGACAGCTATAGCTTTCGATCTTATTTAACCATCAGCAGGGATAATATCATTATCATATTGAAAGAAACTGGGGACAAAGCAAAAGTTCTGAGTCTTGGTTTAGCTTTTGAGCAAAAAGTAAGGAATTTCATTTATATATGCGGAAGATATTTCAAAATTAAAATTACATTAGTAATCGATTGATTTTATTTAGCCTGCTTAGCCATGTTGATGACAGCCATTTTATATCTTCTTCTTTGTTAATAGTAAAAATATATAGATTAAAATTTCTACTATATTTTTATTATGTAATGTCATCCCTCTCCGGTTTAGTATTAAGTTTTACATGTAGTGAAATATACTTGAAATTAGAAAGACTAACAAAATTATTATTGTGAACGGCATATAAAAGACTTACATTTATTTTTAATTTGTTTCTTATATAAAATCATTCATGTGACTAGCCAAAATAAAAGACACCCTCCGGCGATGTAAAAATCATTTTTGAAAGTATATTGCCTGAGGGGATGGGAGCTGAAAATTCAATGATCATAGAGTGTGTACCATAAGTAAGTAAAAATCGTCAAATTTATTAAAGGAGTAAAAAAAAATAAAAGAAAGACAATTTGAAATGGAAACAGTTCGTAACTTTAAATGTAATCTGAATAAAACATCTATCATATAAATATTAACGCCGGGCATCTATGTATGGTGAAACAATGAGGTATTGTCTTTAACGTTGCATCTCACATTTTGAGTATTATTTATTCTATGTTAGACGTTGGATTATGTGTTGGGGTAATGTGACGTAACAGTGACGCAGACAAAACCGGAAGCAAAATCTCCATTATTAAAATCTTTCATAATTTAGAGAATAAACAATATATTAGTATCATGACACCAGGTAGATTATTTATTAAACCGGTTTTGTTAAAAAACCAGTATTCAAATAACCATACCATATGTTATGTAAATCTTTATAATTTAACTTAGTCATGGCATATACAATTGCAAGATTTAAAATGCACTTAATAAATGGGTGTTTTGAGGCAAATCTAACTTAGATTTCCTAGAGACATCATTAATAAATAAGATTTATTCTATGTATAAAATGATTTTGACCCAATAAATTAAATCTTCATTGATAAACATGCAATTACTGAGTGTATTCGTAACATTTGTAGTGGCGTATTTCGGTTACAGACGAAGACAGACACCGGAAACTCCATTATAATAGATGAAAGAGAAAGAATTGATGTAAAGAGATGTTGAAAATGACTTGAATATCCATCAAGTTGCTTTTGTATGTTGTGTTGAGAAAGAGCCATATGTTACGAGCTTAACAAGGAGGAAGATTGATAAACACCGCATACTTCACAATGTGAAAAAGACACTCCATTCATGACGTGTTTGTATTTTGTTATTATTGGCAAATATTAAAAAAAAGAAAGAAGAAAATGAAACAGATTTGTATCACAACAGCAATTGAAAAAAATCGAAAATAAAACAAGACAGCCAACAAAAACCTCAGCCCAATTTTAAATCTTTTCATCCATAAACTATTTTTTTTTATCTTCGTTTTTATTTTTCAGACTTTTTAATTTAATTTTTTTTTCTTACGTTGATTTTTCGATTCGTTTCGTTGTCTTGATTTAACTTTTTAGTTTACCCTTTTAATTAGCTCCTTTTTTTTTTTTCTTTTTTTTTTTCTTTTTTTTTCTTTTTTTTTCTTTTTTTTTTTTTAGGTCTGCTTTTATATTCAGGTATCTTTTGAAATTATTTATTTCCTTCATTCATCTGATTTCTCTAAAAGTTTTCGTCGAAAGTCAAATGTTATTTTATGCCTTTAAAAAAAATAATTTTCGTTATTTCTGTCTTATTCTTCTCACTCGCCTCTTTCTTTACTGATTTCGTTTATTCTTTCTTTTTTTCTTTTTTTTTGCTTCGTTTTCATTCTTTTTTCTGAGCGTTTTCAACCAATCTTCCTTTTATTTATTTCTAGCCGCCTTTCTATCTTTTTTTCTCGTTCTTTCCAAAATTTCACTATTTTCTTTCTTTACATCAACCTTTCCCTCTTTCTCTTCACTAAAAATGTTCAATTTCTTTTGTTGCTTTCGTTTCTTTTCCATTACGTTCTCTCTCTCTCTCTCTTGTTTATTTCTGTTTCCTTTTACTTCTTATTTCATTCTTTTTCTTTCTTTTTACCAATTCTCCTTCTCTTTTTTTTCTATTCTTATGTTTCTTCTTTTCTTTTCTTTTGTACGTCTTTCTGCATTTTTTCTCGTTCTTCAAACCTTCTACTATTTTTCTTCTTTCATTTAATATTTCACTTCCTATCTCTTCAGTCGTTATGTTTCTTTCTGTTTATATTTTTAGAGGAATTATGAATTTCATTATTATTATTTTATGCCTTAAAACCGGTTTTCGTTTATTTATCTTCTCTGTCTTCGTCTCTTTTCTTTCTCAGTACCCTACTTTTTGACTTTCGCCCTTCTTCTCTTGGTTTCTTTTTCATTTTCATTCTTTTCTTTTATGATTTTTCAGTAACTTGCACGCTTTATAAATCTCTTTCGCTTTTCTTTTCGTTTTTCTTTTCTTTTTGCTTCCTTTTTTATTTGTCTATTTTTTTTTTCATTTATTTTTCTTTTTCATTTTTTTCTTCCCTTTTTTTTCTTGTATATTTTATAGTACTTGCACGCTTTTATAAATCTCTTTCGTTCTTTCCCTTTCGTTTTCTTTTTTTTTTTTTTTTTTTTTTGCTTTCCATTTTTATTTGTCCTCTTTTTCTTTTTTCACCTTTTCTTCCCTTTTTATTTTTCTCTTTCTTCTATCGCTTGTTTCTCATTTCGCTTTCTCTTTTCGTATTTTCTTTTCTTTCTTTCCTTTCTAAAATTGATCACTTTTCTCTTGTTGCTTTCGTGTTCTTTTTTGCATTCTTTCTTCATTTCTTTCTTTCATTCTTTCTAATTCATCTCATCCCTTTCTTTCTCTTCTTTCCTCTTTTCTTTTTCCTCTTTTCTTTCTGTCTTTTATCCGTCTTCCTATCTTTTCCCTATTTTTCCCCTTTCCATATTGATCTTTCCTCCATCTCTTCACTTTCTTTTGTTTCCTTTTTTGCTGATATTTTAGAGAGGATTATGATTTTATTAAAACCAAATTTGCATTTTGCCAACAAATTATTTTTTCTCAAATTTCCTTGTCTCTTTTATAATTTCTTTTTTCTTTCTTGAAATCGTTTGTCTTTCATTTCTTATAATTTATTTTGGATTTTCCAATCTATTTATTGCAAAGTTCCTTAACCTCCGTCGCTGAATTTTCCGCAATCTTTAGAATCCGTAAAGAAATAGAAATGATAATATGCTTCAGAAAGATTGCATTTTACTCTTTTATTTTTACCAATAATAGAGCCGATTAAAAGTGTTTTTTCTCAACAAACATATTAGATAGGGTTCAGTAACAGTAATGGCTGACGGTTTTGCTTTGGCCTGTTGGCTGTTTAAACACCACAAAATTGATGGGGATAAATTTAAAAAGTTTTAACGACTGATTTTTGCTGTTTTATTAACGTAAAAGAAATGTTGTAAGATATGATTGTAATAGAAAGAAATATTCTGTTGATTTGTTTTTTTTGGGGGGGGGGATATTATTATTATTATTATTTATTATTATTATATTATTATGAGTTGTTTTTGTTATACAGTTGATAGCTGATGTCTTTCCACGGAGTTGAGTTTGATAACGAGTTTCCTCGAGTTTTCAGGGACTCTTCTGAGTATTCTAAGCTGATTTAAACAAAGCTGTTGTCTGGTAGTCTCAATTCCTCCTCCTAAATTTTCGCAGTTACTTCTAGTCTCTTTTCCAAGTTTGGAGACCGTTTCAAGTGCCCCAACGCCTCATATTCCAGCTTTTTTCAACTCTCTTCAAGGCTTAGGTATTTTTATTTTATCATTTTTTTTTGTTGTATTGGGTTCAAAAAACTGAATATACAGCAAGGTTTTGTTTAATTTGTTAGATGAGGCTTTGATAATTTATATCATTTCGGATTATTCGGGACTATTCCTCATCTTATTATTTTATATACGCAAAATTATATATAAAGTTTGAGTTATACAGTTCTAAATGTGGTGGGAAAGTTCAGTTTCGCCCAGGGCGATAATAACATTAAGAATATTTAACATAGCTTAACATTTTACCCGGTCATGGATACGGAATGAAACAGTCTGACCCGCAGATTGGAATAGAGGTTCCATGAAGAGCTACCGATTTCGACAAGAAGGTTCCCGAGTTCGAACGAAACACATGATAGATCGGAGGCACATCGGCCTAACATGTATGTGTATATAGGGATAAGATTGAGGATAACAGTTCCGATAAATCCAATAATACAAAACAACAGCTTGACTGGAAAATAATAGGTGTCTCTAAACAATATACCACCCAGTCGGCAGGTTCTAGAATACACTGACTCTATCCCTCCTTGCAGAGGGAGTAAGACCCCCCCCGGATATTCTTGGATGTTTACAATAAAACTTGAAACTGGTGTTGTCAACTCTGTTGCATCATCACTGGCATTAACCTAACAAACGTTACCAAAATAAGAAATAACTAAACGGAGGTTGGAAATAAAATTGAATCTTTATAACATAACAAAAATATAATATCGCAGTGGCATGAGAAGGTAACACTGCTAGTGATATAGCAACTACTCATTCAGCATAATACTTCCGTTTATGAGTTATTAGGACATACATTAAATAGAGGGTATATAATAACCTACCATGACCAGCCAAATTATTTTACATGGGAAGGTTAATTAATTTTTCTGTGATATAACTGAAATTATAGAGAAATTGTTGATAGTTTGTTTGTTTTTTAGTAGTTTTGTTTTGTATTACTGCATAATTTTTTAAAACTATTTTTTAGTTTACAATATTTTTCACATTTCTGAGAAAAAGAAAAAAAACAACCATTTGGAATTTTGTAGAGTTTTACATTTTTCAGAGAAAAAAACAGACATAGATTGATTATAAAACAAATCAGCCTGTTAGAAATCTACCTGCTTATGTCAATGTGCGGCCGTTATCAATAGTCGGCCGTGCTATATACGCGCGTGGCGTGCGAAGGCACTTTAAATGCAAGGTACCACAGCGAGGAAAAGATTCACGTCGGTCAATGTAAGAATAATTATTCGGCTACTTAAAATATGTGTCTAACTTACAGATAAAATAGTCAAATGTCAGTGAACATTGATTGAGATTAATCGCTCTCTCTCCTCTCTCTCTATCTCTCCTCTCTCGCTCTCTCTCTCTCTCTACCATTTCTATTTTTGGCTTTACTCCATCATCTCTTCCCTTCTTCAATTTCTCTGTATATTTCCATAATTTAATCACTTTCTCTCTATTTACTTTGCATCTTCCGCCATTATAATTTTCAGCGCCCTTTCTAAACAATCACTGACGACCGTGAATCTTTAT
Source organism: Doryteuthis pealeii (assembly GCA_023376005.1). Lineage (NCBI taxonomy): Eukaryota > Metazoa > Mollusca > Cephalopoda > Myopsida > Loliginidae > Doryteuthis > Doryteuthis pealeii. Next base: position 44,114,435 of record CM042137.1, on the reverse strand, counting down.
TATGATTATTATTATATATTATTATTATTATTATTATTATGTTCCTTTTCTTTTCTTTCTTTTTTGCACCAGACCTTTTTACCACTTTATCTCTAGATTACTTTAAAACGAAATCCACACGCGAAAGAGTCATTAAAAATAGATGGAATAAATTAGAGTCACAATCTATTTTAATTTTTTCTCAAAAATGTTTTTACAATCTTCTCGGCCAAATCCATTATTTTATAAATCAGTGAATTAAAGAAAGTAATTTTCTTGAATCCTGAATATAAAAGCCAGAACCTAAAAAAAAAAAAAGAAAAAAAAAAAGAAAAAAAAAAAAAAAGAAAAAAAAAAAAAAAGAAAAAAAAAAAATAAGGAGCCTTAAAATTCCAAAAGGGTGTAAACTAAGAAAGTTAAAATCAAGAAACGAAACGAATCGCAAAAACTCAAACGGTAAGAAAAAAAAAATTTAATTAAAAAGTCTGAAAAAAATTAAAAACGAAGATAAAAAAAAAAATATTTATGTAATTGAAAAGATTTAAAATTGCTGAGTTTTTTTGGCTGTTTTGTTTTATTTTCTTCGAAAATTTTTTTTCATGCCTGTTCGGTGATACAAATCTGTTTCATTATTTTCTTCTTCTTTTTTTATTATTTGCCCATAATACAAAAAATATACAAACACGTCATGGATGAGTGTTTGTCTTTTTCATTGTGAAAGTATGGCTGGTTGTTTATCATCTTTCCTTGTTAAGTCGTTAACATTGTTATCATCTTCTCCTTTTAAGTCGTTAACAATATGGCTCTTTCTCACAACAACATACAAAAGCAATTGATTGAGATATTCAAGTCATTTTCAACATTCCCTCTTAACATCATCTCCTCTCTTTCATCTAATATAATGGAGTTTCGTGTGTCTGTCTGTCGGTCTGTAAACCGAAACCTACGCCAACTACATATGTATACAATACCATCAATTTGCATTGTTATCAATGAAGTATTAATATTGTCAAAATCATTTATACATAAAAAATCTAATTTTATTAATGATGTCTCTATGAAAATCTAAGTTAATTTGCTAAAAACAACCCATTTTTATTTAGTGCATTTAAATCTTTGCAATGTGTTTATTATGCATGACTAAGTAATAAAGAATTTACATAACATTTGTATGTTATTTTAATACTGGTTAACAAACCGGTTTTATAAATAATTACCGTGGTCCGTCATTGATCACTAATATTATTTTTTATTCTCTAAATGATTAAATCTATTAATATGGGAATTTTGCTTCCGGTTTTTGTCTCCGCGTCCACTGTTTACGTCACCATTTACCCAACATATCCAACGTTCATAACTAGAATATAAATAGACCTCCAAAATGTTATGCATGCAAACTTAGACAATCCCTCATTTGTTTCAATACATAAGATTGCCGGGCCCGTGATGAGATGTATAAGTAATAGATTGTGATCGAAGTATAATAATTTATTTTAAGAAGGTATCGGAACTGTCCATTCAAGTCTGATCTCTTTTTTTATCCGTTAATTAAATTTGACGATTTTACTTTACTTATGGTACACACTCTATGACAATTGAAAATTTTCCAGCTCCCATCCCCCAGGCAATATATTTCAAAAATTGACCGAATTTTTACATCGCCCGGAGGTGTCTTTTTATTTTGCTTAGTCACCATGAATATTATATAGAACAAATTAAAATTAAATGTAGTCTTTTTATATGGCGTTCACATAAAATTTTGTTATCTTTCTTAATTTAGTATATTCACTACATTAAAACTTAAACTTAAACCCCGGAGGGGGAATGGACATTCAGTATAAAAGTATAGTAAGAAATTTTTAAATCTAATAATGTACTATTAATAAGAAGGAAGAATAAATGAGGCTGTCATCAAACATGGGCTAAGCAGCTAAAATAAAATTTCAATGCTATTACTATGTAAATATTTAATTTTGAAATATCTTCGCATATATAAATTCAAATCCTCTTACATTGTTGCTCAAAAGCTGCCTAAACCAAGGACTCAGAAACTTTTGCTGTCCCCAGTTTTCTTTTATATTGATTAAGATCTATTATCCCTGCTGATTGGTTTAAATAGATCGAAAAGCTCATAAGCGTTCCGACTTCAAAAATTTCACAATTTGCGACTTATTTTCAATGTTTTTTCTCAAAACTTGGGTATATATATATATATATATATATATAAAAAAGAAGTTGATATGTACGTGTCGACGTATAACTCTAAAACGGGAGTCACTCAGATTCGAAAATCTTGATAAACCTTGATATCCTTCTAACAAGAAAACACAAATTTGGTAAATGATTTTTACTAATTTAAGGAATATGAATTATTAATTTTAAAAAAATGCAACCCCAATTTGCGGGAACTGTCGTTATACCAGCTCCTGCTGATAATGAAATATTGTTCAATGCCTGCATTTTTGTTACAGCATACCAGCAGTGAAGTTTAATTTTACAGAGTCACTGGGACTAGTCAATCATGTACACCTGCCCACACGTACAGATCGAAAGTGTTAGTATTTTGTGCGCTATGGAGAAATACTGCACATAAAAATTCATTTATATGGATTACACAATGCATTTTACATGCGTGAATTAATGTTCAATTAACATATACAGAAATACCTCAGCGGGCACCTCATGTGGTGTAATGGTTAGCAGCTAGATTAGCAGACCATTGTTAATGAGTTCGATTCCCATTGTTGTGCCCCATACTAATGGCCTTGTGCCAAATCTAAGCTGAGCTGAGTAAATAACTATACAATAATACCCAAATCTACGTCGCGTTAATTGGTTCTTGAGGATACGAATTAAGTCGTAAAATGACTTGAGTCGAAAATAGCCATTATTCAGATGCAATTATCCGATGTAGACCTAGCTTAGCCTTGTTTTTTTTCTGTTAGCCTAAGTATTCAGCAAATTTCGGTAAATTATGAAGCCTACCCCGTAGCCTAACCTAGTTCTTAAAATGATAGCTTACATAAATTGGTATATTTCGGTAAATTATGAAGCTTTAGCCTAGGCTAGCCTTGTTTTTTAATGTTAGCCTGCGTAATAGCTATATTTCGATTAATTATGAAGCTTAGCTAGGCTAGCCTAGTTTTTCATGTTAGTTTTAAATATGATAATATATAGCTTTTAAGAGTTAATATTTCAATGTTTATGAAAAGAATATTTCCACTCGTTTCAAAGTTTAATTCTGTAATATATATATATATATATATATATATATATATATATATATATATATATATAATATATTTATATATGTGAAAAAATAAAATGGAAATTAATCCGACAGTTATGAATAAGATATAATGAAAAACAAACGATGTTTACAACTGAAATAGGCTCATCAGAAGAGAAAGTGTGCAAACCGTTTCGGGGCCTAATTCTCTTGACGGTTTTAAAAAGCAACACTCGGCCCCTCATATTAGTTGAGGATGGGCCGAGTGTTGCTTTTTAAAACCGTCAAATAATTAGGCCCCGAAACGGTTTGCACACTTTCTCTTCGATGAGCCTATTTCAGTTGTAAACATCGTTTGTTTTTTCATTATATCTTATTCATATTATATATATTATATATATATATGAAAAGGTGGAATGAAAACATCACACAATGCTGTTAAAGAGAAAACAATTTATAATATAATCATAGCTGACATTGATCAATATTTCGATTTTACTAAAATCATCATCAGAGCTCATTTACTCCGTGGTGTTTGGGTCGGAAGAGAAAAATGTCAATCAGTTCAAAAACAAAAAAAACTAAATTTTGCAAAAATGATTATTATAAATTGTTTTCTCTTTAACAGCATTGTGGATGTTTTCATTCCACCTTTTCATACTCATACTGTTGGATTCATTTCCTTTCTTTTAACTTATATATATATATATATATATATATATATATATATATATATATATATAATATACTGCCTATACCTATATATATATGGTTGACAAGCTTGTATATCTGTATTATGTATAGGCGGTATGTGTGCGCGCGCCAATGTTTCCCACCTACCTAGATAGATCCACACATGCAAGAATGGACGCGACTTAAACATGAAATAATCGACCCTGCCATAAACCCCAGGAACGATGAAAAGAAACGTTTAAAAAAAAAAAAAAAAAGAAGAGAGAAAAGAACCGCTAATTTCTTTGGCGCCTACAAAGAAACAAGCACAAAGGTACCGATAGGCCACCACTTACCTCCTCCACCATTTTTGAGAAGGACCCACCTCACAATACACGGACCCGCTCCCCTTTTGAAGACGGTCCTTGAAAAGCCACCACTTCCTACTGACACAGAGCAAAGAGGAATCGTTGACGTTCGCCCGGCTAGTGATGCAATTGAGAGCTATTACCGTGGACCTGGCGTGCATAAAGCCCCATCCATCTTGGCTGTATCTTTTGCTGCACACGGATACTGTACACATCAAATCTGTATGGAAGACTTGACAACAGAGTTTTGAGCGATTGGTTTTATTTTTTTTTTGCGGGGAAAACCGTTAACAACAAACAGTTTTTTAAAGCATTTTTGGAAGACGATGGGTGGGGGAGGATGTCGGTGATTTGTTGCAGTGGATTAAAACAGAGGAAATTGTTGTGTGTGTGTGTGTGGTGTGTCAGTGAGTGAGTGAGTGAGTGAGAGAGAGAGAGAGAGAGAGAGAGAGAGAGAGAGAGAGAATGCGAAAGAGTGTGGGATAATGTGTGTACGTATGAAAGTATTAAGAGAAATAGAAAAAAGGGAGAGTGAAAAATATATATATTTATATATATATATATATATATGAATGATAGATAGAAAGAGTAGAGAGAGAGAGAGAGAGAGAGAGAGAGAGAGAAGAGAGAGAGAGAAAGAGATGAAAAATATATATAATATAGAGAGAGAAAAGATAGAGAGAGAGAGAAAAGATAGATAGAGAGAGAAGATGAGAGAGAGAGAGAGAGTGAGAGAAAAGATAGGAAGAAAATAAGAGAGACAATAAGGAAACAATGTGAGAGAAGAGAGAGAGAGAGAGAGAGAGAGAAAGAGAGAGAGAAGAGAGAGAGAGAGAGAGAGAGAGAGAGAGAGAGACGGTGTGTTAAGAAAAAAATAAAGATCGCGACCCATAAAGAGGAAACGAAAAAATGACAGAGAGTGAAAGAAAGAAAGAAAGAAAGAAAGAAAAGCATAAGTAAGCAAGAGGATGTTTGTGATTAAGAATGTGAATGTGCGAGAGATAGAAAAAATGTTAAATAGAGTATGTGTGTGTGTGTGTGTTGTGTGTGTGAGTGAGTGAGTGAGAGAGAGGGGGGGTTTAAAGAGAACGTGTGCCAATAAAGTTATCGAAACATAAAATATAACGAAAGATAAAGATAAATGTTTTGTTTCATTTCTTTATTTAATGACATATCGACCTTCCTGGGTTAGTTAATACCAAAGCCATACCTGTGTTTAACGTAAAGAAAAAAGAAAACATTTTTTTATTCTTCACTGGGAAAGAGGCCGTGGGTGGCGACCCGTGATGCTTAAGGGTTGAACCCTGTTGGCTGAGCAGTCCATGACACGCATCACTCAAGTTAAAGCCTTTACTTAGGCTAGACGGTCGGTCGGAGAGGTCCGCTCTGGTAATGTCAAACCCTATCACCTATATGATTGTCCCAACTCTATTGCTCTTACGGCAAGCATCCACCTTTTTTAAAATCATATATGTGCTAGAAGGCGGTGACTGAGGGTCTTAATTTCCTGTGTATGACGTTAAACTATGTGACGGTGAAATTCCAATTCTGGAGGTCTGAGGAATGTAGAGTACCCTTTCATCACCATTACTTTCGGGTCTACTCTGACCCGGAGTGGTAGTACTTGTTAGGGTCCCATCTATTGGTTAAATAGGAAAAAATCCGCTTGAAAGAATGTGGTAAACATATTGAGTAAAAAAAAAAAATATTTTGAAAAAAAATTGAGTTTGAAATAAATGTTTACTCATCAAGAATTTACCGCCCAGAGTCGGTAACGAACTTGGGACCTTGTGGTTCATAGGCGGATGCTTTAATGACCAAACCAATATAAACCAATCACCAAACCAATATAAACACAATGCTTCAAGCAAATTATAACATTCTTTAAAATTAGATAAATATAGCAGCAACATGGCTTCCTGCTGAGTATTGTTCATTGTCAGATAAATTACCCATCGATAAACCTACACAATTCCTGAGGGTATTGTGGCGTAAGCAGTGACGTAGTTTCGGTTACAGACTGACATCGAATCTCCTCTACGATAAGATTTATCTTTTTTCGTAAAAATTACCGTTTGTAAGCGTTAGGTGTAACTTTTTAATTGGTAACAAAAAGGGTAAAACAAAAATTGTTTAATAAAAATGAAACAAGTAAAAGGGATTTTTAACAATTCTCCATTAATCTAACCGTCTCTATGATCCCTGTCTTGACTTCGTACTCAGAAGAGACGGTCGATTGAGTTAAGTCAGCGTCTCTATCGACCGAAGTAACGTGTGCGCATGCGTGAAATACACTGAGGAAATGAAAGGGAAGAAAAAGATGTACAGAGACAGAGAGAGAGAGAAGAGAGAGAGAGAGAGAGAGAGAGAGAGAGAGAGAGAGAGAGAGAGAGAGAGAGAGAACACAGGAAAAGAGAGAAGAATATGAAACAAAAGCAAAGGTTTAAAGATTGATTGATATGTTAAGGGAGAGATAAATAAAATGAAATGTGGCGAGAATACTGAGGCGTGTTTTCGACGCACGAATATTACAGCCATCAGTAGTTTAGGAGATATTTACCCCCCCACCAAAAAAAAAAAAAACACAAAAATACATTTTAAACATCAAAATGAATTATTTCATCCTTCAAAACAGGTTGGTTGGTTTGTGATACATACTGATGCTTTCACAGTACCAAATCGATATAATGTTGTATAGCCTTCTTCACTTCTAGTCGTCTCTATATCTTGGACATCTATCCTTCTGGCCGGCTTTGGTTCTTCTATCATCTTGGTCTGGTCTAGCGTCTGGTGTTGATTTGGGGATTCCGGTCCGGTCTTCTATGGGGATTTCTCGTTATCAGAAGCCCTGTGTCATTGTTAGTTTTTAGGTAATAAACACAAGACTTCGATTTTCTTTTAATGCTTACTTTATTCGGTAAATCCCCAACCAGACAATCTGCGCAGATGAGGGACCGCGTGTATAACACGACTTACCCCTTCGAACTCGCTGCTACCTTCTGACTACTTAGTATCCTTAAATCGGAAGACAGGGTCTTCTATGCCTTCCGGTTCTCACGATTTATCCCCGGAAGGCAAGGCGAGAGTGAGGTCAAGCGTTATCACTCATCCTTCAAGGCCGTGGGCTGCACTAATCGCCATTATGTTTCTACACTATTGCCATAAATATTAGGCATCTAATAATTATGTAACAGTTGGATTTTACAGCATGTCAACCCTTCGTGTGTTATTTTATGCCGAAGACGAGAACTCAATTTTTTAAACACATCTTTGTAAACTCATTTTTTCTATTTAACCCATAGACGGGACCCTAACAGGTACTACCATTCCGGATCAGTGTGGAATTGGGAGTAATGGTAATGAATAGGTACTTCACATTCCCAGAATTGGAATTTTACCATCAGATAGAGTTTAACGTCATACCCAGGATACTAAGACCCTTCTAGCACATATGATAAAAAGGATTTGGGGCTTGCCATAAGGCAATAGGGCTGGGACAATCATATAGTGCTAGGGCTTGACGGGACCAGCCAATTGATCGGAGGGGGCCACTCTAACCGCTTGTCTAGTCTAAGGGCTAGAGTGTTGTATGTCATGGACTGCTCAGGGTTCCATCGAGAAGAATATAAAACAAAAGCAAGTTTTAAAGATTGATCAATATGTTAAGGCGAGAGAGAAGTAAAAATGGAAATGTGGTGAGAGACGTGTCTTTTCGACGCACGAATATTACAACCACTAGCAACAATATGCGCTCCCTGGCCGAAACTATTTAAGTTTTAATGTAAAGACATATAGATTAGAAAGATGAATTAAATTAAATAAGAACGCATATAAAAAGATGACACATATTTTAATAATATTTTAATTGGTTTCTATATAAAATCATTCAAGGCATTGATTTTAATACGTTGGAGAATAAAACAATGATATTAGAGATCAATAACACCAAATGGTTTTGGTTTGTTTTGTTTTACGGCATATCAACCTCAGTGGGTCATTTAATGCCGATAAAGTTTTGAAATAAGTCAATTCTTAATGGATAATACAATTTTTTATAAATACATTTTTCTATTTAACCCATAGATGGGACCCTAACAGGTACTATCACTCCGGGTCAGAGTGGACCAGGGAGCAATGGTGATGAAGGGGTGCTCCACATTCCCCAAACTTCTAAAACTGGAACCTCACCCTCAGATAGAGTTTAACGTCATTCCCAGGACATGTAGACCCGTAGCCCCCGCCTTCTAGCACTCATATGATAAAAAGGGGTTGGGGCTTGCCATAAGGGCAATAGGGTTGGGAAAATCATATAGGTGCTAGGGCTTGACGTGACCAGCCGATTGATCGGAGGGGGTATCTCCGACCGCCCGTCTAGCCCAAGATAGGGCCAAAGTGGAGTATTGCATGTCATGAACTGCTCATCCACCTGGGCTCTATCCTTAAGCATCACGGGTCGCCACCCACGGCCAATAGGTGGCCCCATTGGGGGAGTCTTACCCCTCTGCAGAGGTGCAGTCGGTGCATTCTAACGCCCCACCGACAGGGCGGGATAACACCAAATGATAATTTATCAAAACCGGTATTGTTAAAACCAGTACATACATTAACCACACGATATATAACGTAAACCCTTATTTCTTAGTGATGCATAAAACACATTGCATTATTTTAAAAGCACTAATAACATAGGCTGTTTTGAGGCAAACCTTACTCAGATTTTCATAGAGACATTGTTAATAAATAAGATTTATTCTATGTTAATGATTTTGACTATAAATCAAATACTCATTGATAAACTTACACAATATCCGGGGTATTGTGAGGAAAGTAGTAACATAGTTTCGGTTACAGACTGACATCGAATCTCCATTATAATAAGATTTGTGAGATGCAAACTCTCTCTCACACACACACTTTAAACATTAAAATGAATTATCGGTAATTTATGAGGAAGTGCGTTCTGGTCTCCTGCCTCAAAAATTGCTGCTCGGTGACTATTAAAATAACGACCCCAGCTATGGTGTTACTTGAAAGAAAACAACCAACTTAGGGCGTTAAATGTATTTTAAGGGGGGGGGCTTCTCTTTTTTGTCGTAATTCTTATTTATCGTAATTTGTCGTAATTCTTATTTATTTATAGAAATTTGTCGTAATTCTTGTTTATTTATCGTAATCTGTCGTAATTCTTGTTTATTTATCGTAATTTGTCGTAATTCTTGTTTAATGTTTAATTTGTCGTAATTCTTGTTTAGATATGAAGATGGATATCTAATATCTATCTATTTTTTTTACTTTGTTTGATAAATAAATAAGAATTACTACAAAAAAGAGAAGACCCCCCCAAATACATTTAACGCCCTAAGTTGGTTGTTTTCTTCCAAGTAACACCATAGCTGGGGTCGTTATTTTATTAGTCACCGGGCAGCAATTTTTGAGACAGGAGACCGGGATGCACTTCTTCATAAGTTACCGAATTATCTTTTAAACAGAGCGATAAAATTGACGCAGTAGCTAGAATGTTGGCTGGTTGATAGATTTTAACGGCTTATCAACCCCTTTAGGGTTATTTCATGCCTAGATGTTAGAAAATATATGTTGCTTATCTATATTTACTCTTATGTCTTTACATACAAATAAAATACGGAGCACTGAATGAAAATGCAAGACCAGGTTGTTGGAAATTAACAAGGGTGAAGAATGCTTCTACCCTAAAAAGGACTTAATTAGCTCGCACGAGTGTATCTGCGTCCTGCCAGATCCAAAAGTGTCATGGCAGAAACCCCATTTCCGGGTTCTTATTAGTCCCCTACTGATCAAGGGGAGTAATTGTTGATTTCATAGTTAATGGTTTTAAAGATATTTGAGCATCGTTGGGCATTGTATTAAGGGGTTACTTTTGCATGGTATTGATCAGGTTTACGTTATATTTTTTGGTATAATTTATTTCTCTCAAAAAGGATAGATTACCATCTATGTTGACTTTTTCAAATTTCATATTATTTGCATTAAAAAAGCGGTTTCTGATGAGAGCAAAAGCTCCACATTCTATAAGGAAGTGTTTGACAGGTTTCACACTGTGGTTGTTGCTCTTGTTGGAGTATAAAGGAGTGCGTATGTTTTATGTAACCAATATGTAATCAGGACACAAAAAAACTGTTCCTTTCTGGACTTTATAAAGATTGGTCTCTAGTCACTTAAAGGGGATTTAATCAAAAAAAGTTCATTGTGGCTGTTGTTGCCATTTAGGAATCTATTAACTTTAGTTTTCAAGTCAGTATATGGATTAGTATTATCTGCGTTATTCGGACTATTGTCAGTATATGGACTCTAAAAAGAATACATATATGGATAAAATATTCGACAGAAATAAAGAGATATAAGACGTGAAACAAAATTTGAGTGTTTATGCATTTATTATGACGTTGAGGAAATAACATCAGGGATCGTTACAACTCTCTATGAGGTTGTCATGACAACGTAATTAGGAGCGCCGAACATTATGATACACCAACTTTTTTTTTCTAAATGTTTATCTGATCAATCTCATACAGACCGAAATATGGTAACAAATACACAAACACACCACCAAATTGTTTTCACGTCCTATTTCTCTCCCGCCCTGTCGGCTAAGGCTGTAGAATACACCAACTGTACCTCTACTGTGGGGTAAAATCCTCCTGTTGGCCAAGGGTGGTGACCCGTGATGCTTAAGGATGGAATCCTGGTGGCTGAGCAGTCCATGAGATGCAACACTCTAATTTAGCCCTTACTTAGGCTAGACTGGGCGGTTGGAGAGGCCCCCCTCCAATCAATCGGCTGGTTACGTCAAGCCCTAGCACCTATATGATTGTCACGACCTTATTTTCCTTATGGCAAATTCCCAACCCTTTTTATCATATATGTTCTAGAAGGCGTTGTTGAGAGTCCTTAGTGTCTCGGGTATGACGCTAAACTGCGTCTAATGGTGAAGTTCCAATCTTGGAGCTGTGTGAGTACCCCTTCATCGCCATTACAACCGAGTCCACCTTGACCCTGAATCGTAGTACCTTTAGGGTCCCACCTATAGGTTGAGTAGAAAAAATGAGTTTGAAAAAAATGTGTTTAAAAAGAAATTGAGTTTGAAAAAAATTGAGTACCCATGAAGAATGAATAAAACAAAACATCTTCGGCATAAAATAACCCCACAAGGGTTGACATGTCGTAAAAACCAATCAACCAACCAGATGCAATTTAGTGTCATAATCAGTACAGCCCTTCGTTTTGGTATGGAGTGGTTACTCGTCTGAAAGGGGGTACAGTCGGCGTAGTTTAAGCCCTACCGACAGGATACTGAACAACGAGTCACCCAGTGAGAATCGAAATCGTTAACAATGGATAATTACAGCACGTGAGACACTCACCTTCCGCATAGGTATTGATAGAAAAGTGACTGGCTAGCCAACTGAGCAAATCCTTTCTTTCTAGGTAAGAGCATCCCATTGTGGCGTTATGGTTAGCAAGCTAGTCTTGCAGCTCCATTACCACTGAAGAGCGGGTTCAATCCTCACTGGATGCCCCATACAGGCGACCCTGTGCCACATTCTACCTGTGGCTAATGGGTTGGGTATATAGGAGCATCTTATCGTGGTCTAATGTTTAGCAAGCTAGTCTCGCAGATCCATTCACTACTGAATAGCGAGTTCGATCCTCGCTGGACACCTCATACTTGCAATCTTGTGTCATATCCTATCCGTGGTGAACGGGTTGGCCATCTGAGGGTGTTCCATCGTAGTGTAATGGCTAGCAAGCTAGTCTCGCATACCCATCACTACTGAACAGGGAATTCGATCCTCGCTGGATGCACCATGCTTGCGACCTTGTGTCACATCCTACCCTTGGTGAACGGGTTGGGTAAATACCTCTTTGCTTTCGAGATGATAGTAGCCGTAACAACCATCTATATATTGATACGCTTGTTCCTTAATCTTCCAACCGTTATCATCTTGCAACACCCTCTGGTTAAAAATCAAACCGTCCAAATCATCAAAGATGAAATGCAAAAATATAAATCCTGGTGTTTATCCATTGAATTTTCATCTCTTATGATTGTCGTCACTTCAGCTAAATAGTGGAACCATTCCGTTTTTATTATGAAGAAGAAATGGAAGAAAAAGGACATGCTACACAGTAAAATATAACGAGAAAGAAAGTAGGAGAAAAATAAAGAGAGGCACCGATAACGCTTATCCGTTTCAATGGAACATAATGAAAAGAAGAGAGAGAGAGAGAGAGAGAGAGAGAGAGAGAGAGAGAGAGAGAGAGAGAGAGAGAGAGAGAGAGTTAAATGAAGATTATCATACTTTTTACCTATTGAACTATTTCGCAATAGTTCTTAAGTAAACATATCAAATGTTGAAATAATTAAATCATCATACTGTGGTATATTCACAGGCCCTGCTAGTTGCCATGAATATCACTAAAGGATTTCTAATTCGGGTTATAACTGAGATTTTCTCGCGCTCCTAAAAACCTTTACAATAAACGACCAATGAATGAACAGAAAGACTTTTATGTTTTATCAGTTCTTTGATTTGCCCGGCAATAAATTTTTCAACATATTTGACCGTAAAGATATTTTTGTGTTTTTACACGTAAAACATATTAAATTGATGGATTCTGAACATAATCATCAACATTTGTCATGTTTGATCGCAAATGCTGGCCGCCATTTTCTCTGTTCACTTTCAAAACTGAATCTTTTTCTTTTTCTTTTCATCTGTTTGTCGTTTACAATAAATGTCGAACTTCATGATGACAAATTAACCCCCTTGTTGTGTTTAGTTGTTTTTGCTTGAAATGAATTTCGGTAATTGCTTTTGATCCACAATTTCATATCTTCCTACATCGACTGCTCGTTGTCAATTTTATTAATACAATTATTCTTTGTTTTCAAGCGTGACGAACAGTTATAGTTATTAACCTTTATATAATAACACTAGAGATGATATGAGATAATGACAACGATAAAGGTTGTTCTGATAATCTATATATAATGGAGATTCGGTCTCTATTTGTCTGTAATCAAAATACGTCACTGCTTACGTCACAGTAATTCCAGGAATTAAGTAACTTTATCAATGACTATTTAATTTATAGTCAATATAATAACTACATAAATTAATGAAACACTGTATTATTCAAATATGCTCAGAGAGTAGTATCCAACAAAGGATGGCCAATGGTGTTTTTTTTAAACAAGTTTTGATAAATACTTACCCGGTATTATTGATTTATATATTGTTTGTTTTATTCTAATATATATTTAAAGTTATCTAACGTATAGATTTTAACGAGAAAATTATTTACAAACAAGAAATCGTCATATACTCTCCTTCGACATTAAACTCAAAAAGTTTTGTGTATTTAAATGTATCCTGTCTAAGTTTCTGCGCATGTCCGACATTTAAGATTTATTAACATTTTTTTACGAAAAAATAAAAAACGAAAAAAAAACGGTTACGTAATTTTGGACGTCGATAAAATCCAGATAAAATTTAATAGAAGTATTTTTTCATACACTAAAATTAAACTATTCGTTTAATTTTAATAAAGTTTTGTAGAATTATGTAAAAATTGGTGTATTGAAAGAAACAACATTATCGTCTGACCTCCAATTCGATGTGTAAAATTACCCCCCCCACCTATATTTAACACAATGAAACTTTGGATAAAAGTTATTATCGTAAAAAGTTTTGAACTATTAAAAAGAAGAAACATTAAAAAACACTCCTGACGAATGAAAAAAATAATTCAGCTTACGCAAATAATGAAAATTAAGAACGAAAACAATTTTGCACCATTAAATCAATTGAATTTTAACGTTGCCAAATACAAATTACAGAAGAAAAAAAAAACTATAAAAAATCAATGAAGTGTCAAATTTTGACGAAAATTTCGATACTTATTTACCTTTAGATGAATCTATGTTTAAAACAGTTTTTCTCAAATATATCAGGGGAAATATTTCTTTTTACTTGGTCGACACGCCCCTTATTTAATTTTATGAAATCCGAACAAAGTATATTTTACTCGTACGATTTTTAAAAGGATAAGAGTCTGAATAATTAAATTATAAATTTTTAGAACGAATTGGAAATCACTACTGCCTCAAAATAAAACAAATATTTCAGTGGAGTGAATATGATGCGTTTTAAGTAAGTAATTAATTTTTCTAAAAATATGAAACGTTTTATTTCATTTATTTTTTACCCCAGCCACTATCTTTTTAAAAATATTTTACATCGCCCTGGAGATGTTTTCATTTTTGCTAGTGATAATAATGATAACATCAATCAATCTTATTATAATGGATATTCGGTGTGTCTGCAACTAAAAAACAAAAAAACAAACAAAAAAAAAACGATGCTGCTTACGTCACAATACCATCAGGAATTATATGAGAATAAGGATTTCCCGTGGCAGAAAGAGACGTGACTTCTTATCTTTTGTCCTTTCTTATTGTTTTTGATTTGCGTTGTTCCTTGCTATTGAAGAGATAACGACTCTGATGGGTTGCGATAAAAAAAACAACTGAAATTAAGAGGAAGATAAATATTAGTCCAAGTTATTATCATTATTATTAGAAATAAAAAGAGAATTTGTCAACTGGTTGATTTTGCAGTCCCAGCAGATCACAGGGTGAAGAGGAAAGAAAACGAAAGATAAACAAATACCTGGACCTCCTATAGAATTAAAAAAAACCCAAAACTGTGGAATATGAGGATGAAAGTGATACCAATTGTAGTTGGTGCACTTGGAAAGGTCTCCAAAGTTTAGAAAACCGACTAGAGGAAATTGAAATCAGAGGAAAAATCGAAACCATCCAGACAACAATATTGTTGAGATCGGCTAGAATACTTAAATGAGTCATGGAGACCTGAGGAACACTTGTTGTCACTCAGACTCTACTGACAGACCATCAGCTTACGCTGGTGTGAAAAAGTTATTTCTTCTGAGTGTCGTCATCTCAGCTAAATGATGGACCATTACGTTTTTATAATAAAGAAAGAAAGGGAAGAGAAATTACCTGCTACAGAGAAAAAATATAATAGATAAAGAAAGAAAGAAAAAAGAAAGAAAGAAAGAAGGGGAAATATATAGAGAGGGGTTGAATATATTGAAAAGAAGGAAAGGATGAACAAAAAGAGTGAGAGAGTTAAATCAAGATTATTATACTTTTACATAACTGCTATTGCTTAATAGTTCAATAAATAGACATATCAAACGTTGTAATAATGGAATTATCATACTGTGGAATATCCACAGGTTCTGCTAGTTTGTATTAATCTATGCAATACAATGTAGTATACAATATGCTACAACCGCAAACAAAAACCTATTCTCACGCAGAAATTATGGTACAATATTTGAGAGCAGCCATAAATTGTCTTCGTACAAGATGGCCGTCAATTCTTTTCTGTTTTCTTTATTTGCTCGGAGCTGTCAAAATCAAATTGTTACTTGTAGAACTTCATAGTTGTGTCGAGACGCTCTGAACAGCAAATGAAATATGTAAAAGAACATAATACAACTGAATGCTCTTTTTTCTGTTTCATATCCCAGGCGGGAAATATATCCCCTTAGCTTATCACACATTAATACACAGACGTTGCATATGTTTGGATAAATGTGTATATTTATACATGTTATAGAGAAATACGCACACAGTATAAATAAGAGTAAGCATATTTGTACACATATTCATATATACCTTTCTATTTGATTGTATATGTAACATATATTCACACTGACAAAGACATGAATGCACATTAATAGATTTTAGTAGACACATATGCACACGAACATGATGTGCATATTAACAGTAAAAATACTTCCTAAATTCAATAATTCACTTTATATATATATATATATATATAAGTGTGTTAAAAAGTATCGAGATTTTTGTACTTTTTGACACCTTTTTCAGAATACAATGTGTGTCAAAAAGTACAAAAATCTTTATACATTGACACCTTTATATATAATATATATATATATATATATATAATAATATATATATATAAAAGGGTTTTGTAATTTGCTTGAAGCATTGTGTATATATTGGTTTGTTGGTTGGTTTTGAAGGCTGTCACAATGCGAGTGTAAAGAAAAAAGAAGCTAACTATGATGTTTTTTGTTAACCTGTCATTTAATTTCTCAATATTTCGGGACGAAAATTCCCATCATCAGAAAATACTCGCTAAGACAACTTCAGTTCCAGTATTCTTCTGATGATGGGAATTTTCGTCCCGAAATATTGAGAAATTAAATGACAGGTTAACAAAAACATCATAGTTACCTTCTTATATCATAACATCCTGTGTTTGTTATATTTTTAAAATATTTTCTTCTCATACTGTCGGGTTAATTTCCTCACCGTGTATATATATATATATATATATATATATATATATATATATATATATATATAAAATGGAGGCGCACTTATCGTCCTAGGAAATGGACTCGGTGACTCGTGTTCAAATCTTGGATGAGGCGTTTTCGTTTCATTTCGCGCCAATACCTGTGGCAAAGGTATGAATTCATCTCTACTTCCCCCAGCTATGGGTAAATAGTTGGAAAGACTGGATTATTTATCCTTAGTAAGGCAATCAATCTAAGAGAGGGAAACCTTTTAATTTAAATCAGTTGTTCTTAGCTTAAAAATTGACACTCGTAAGTCAAGGTACCACTAATATATATATATATAAGTGAAAAGACTTAGAGATAGATTTCGGGGAGCTTAGACGTCTAAGTCACGTGTCTTACAGTAAGAGATTGAGCTCTCAAACTATATATATATTCTCTACTTTTATATATATATATATATATATATATATATATATTAGTCATCCACAGACACACTTCTGATCAGTGCGGCTCGACTTTTTAACAGCTACCTCTAGCCGGGATCGAAACCTGACAGAATTTTTGCCTGCCAAGTCCCTTACCCTTGCGGCTATCAGCGGCTGCCAGTCTGAAGTGAACAATTAATTGATACATCCCTACGCGGAATGTTTTTAGAATTACCAGAGAACATATATATATGAAAAGTGGATGGCTTATCGGGGAATATAAAATATCGAGTTAGTCGCAACTTCGACTGTCGATTAGTCGGGGTTATATACATATATCTGTGGAAGCTATCACATGGGCACACCACGTGGCCCGTCCAGCAAAGACATACATTGACCAGCTTGTCATAGATATCCGTCCTGCCGGCGCGACATATATATATATATATATATATATATATATATATATATATATATATATATGAGAGAAGTAAACAA